>JAEIFV010001557.1:0-37669 GCA_018904265.1 Lordiphosa collinella | reverse complement strand
AAGACACGGCGGACGGGTTCAATTTACGCCATTTCGAGAACAACCCATTATTAATCGCATTTTGGATAGAGTTGATCCCGAATGGATAAATTTTTTGGTTCAGTATACAAAAGCATTAAGCCTTGCTAAAATGATCGACGTGAAAATCTTTACTGTTGAGTTCAGGAACGAAATACCCCTGTAGTTTTCAACATCAGTTGGGGTACGAGTTCAGTTTTTCAAAAATGAAAGCAAAGTGGAGAAAAAAAAGGATGAGACGATTAAAGCGTAAGCGACGAAAGATGCGCGCAAGGTCCAAGTAAGCCGAAGCCGAACCCGAACATTCCAAACAGCTGATGGATAAACTGAAAATGTACAGTCAGCGTAGGCACGACGAAATGAATAAATTTATAGCCGTTCAGGAGACTAGTAAGCCCGATGAAGTCGAAAACGAATTCACCGAAATCGTTACGGAATACATGGAATCTCTTAAAAAGAAAATGCGAACGAGTGCCAAAAAAATAAAAATTCAAAACACATATAGCACTACGGCAATCTACACTAAAAAAAAATGTTTATATAAATAATTTAAATAAGTAGAATAATAAAAAATTTCTCGGTGCTTGCTCAGCGTTGTCGGCTCGACTGCTGAAAAGTGTTGAGCACTTCGAAAGATAGATGTTCTAGCCTACTTCGTTTAATTAGTTGTTAGCCTACTTTGATTCAACTTTTCGTTTTCGTTTAGGAGTTATCAATTCAAATCCGAGCTCCTCTCAATCTCTTGGCTTGTGCGCTTCTTATTTTCGCACAAGAGAAAGGGACCAACAGTTTAACGCCGAGTCCGAACGGCAGTTTGAGAGGCTTGGTCAGGGCTTATTACTCCAAAGCTGTTGCCAACAGTAGTGAGGGTGACAGGGTGTATAAGTTTATTCAAAGAAAAAATTTTTCATAGGATGTTCCGACCTTTTGCTTAGCGGTCGCACACACTAGCCGCTGAGCCTCACCCGGCCCCATAACATAGCTTAAGGGACTTTAAATTACACTCTTGTCTTGCTCTACGGGTTTTCCACGCGTATGTCCTTGATTTATAGAGCATTTCTGGCGTCGACTTGCATTGTTTTAAATTTTCCTCAGCTCTCTGTCTCTCTCTCTCTCTCTCTCTCGCTCTGTTGTTTTCCTTTTTGCCTCTTTGTGGAGCAGCAGCGCGAATTAGCCAAAAGCCGTAGCCGATGCCCCAATCTCCATGAAGTGTTTACCTTTAAAGCGTTGCAAGCAAGCTCGCCATTTTTTTCTGTCTGTCTGCGGTGCTGTGGTCCAGGCAATTCCATATCATATTTTTTGCATTGACCCCAACAGACCGACAACTGAGAACTGAGAACTGAGAACTGGGACTCTGGCTTTGGCTCTGGCTGTGGCTCTTCTCGCCTGTTTTGCTCTTGGCGTTTATAGATTGAGTACTTTATCAAAAAAACGAGACATCAAAGCGTATATCATGTCAGCTGCAGACGCACTGGAGCGGTGCGGCGAGTGCTGGGGGTTGGCGGTTGGTGGTGGGGGAATGGATATGCATTTGCATGCAATGGGGTCTTGTGCCATAACTTAGCCAATGGGTCCCAGCTAGGGCGCCATTTTGTTTATCTTTGTCGCGGCCAGAAAGTTAAGCTCGCGCCTTTCCCCTCCCCCCTGGTCGCTGTGTGGGCAGTCAAGTTTAGTGCTGTTATCAAAAGTCTCAACATCTCATCGAACCCATGACTCAGAGGAGACGGAGGAGTGGGCACTGGAGTGACTGCTCCCATTGCGAGATTCTGATCGGGCGCTGATCATGGCACATTTGGTTTTTGTCATGAATGAAACGCGATTGTTTGCCCGGTTGTGGGAACGCACCGTTTGCATTGCCTGCGAGGGCTTGATTAATGATGGCTTTGCGCCTGGGGAGCGTGCACTGTGCCCTGTGTTTTTTGCTGGTGTTGGTGGGCGTCGAATCAGAGTGCAATCATCGACTGCGAATGCAAGTGGTGGGTGGGTGTAATGGGGAGACAACACTTTTATGTTTGATTTGAAATTGCACAATTGTCCTATTAAAATATGCACATACTCGCCCGCTCACTTGAAGAGGTCATCAACACTTTCGCAACTTGAGTTGTGTTGAGGTTTTCCCCAATGTAAATGCGAAGTCAATTTCTTGGTTTGAAGTTACAAAGTAATCCTCAAGCAGGGGCTTTAAGGAATGAACTTTTTATACATTTAATATATACAAGGAGGTCGCCGCTCATGTTAGCCAGCAGCTTGGAGAACTGATTTTGCTCGATCTTTAGTTTTTGTTATCTACTTACTTAATTATTCACTTTTTTTCATAAACTCTGATTCTTACCATAGAAAAAGGGTTCGCTGCTCACGTTAGCCAGCAGCTTGGAACAATGATATTATTCGATCTCCATTATTTGTTACCAATGGAACTAATTTTTCACTTTATTTCATAAACTCTGAGTTTTGTTGTTCAAGAAGAGTTCGCCGCTCACGTTAGCCAGCAGTTTTGAAAACTGTTTTTATTTGTTATTGATTTTTTGTTATCTATTGAAATAATTTTTCACTTTATTTCATAAACATATACGTCTTACCATATAGAAAAGTTTCACCGCTCACGTTTGCCAACAGTTTTGAAAACTGATATTGTTCGATCTATAGTTTTTGTTATCTACTTACTTAATTATCCACTTTTTTTCATAAACTCTGATTCTTACCATATAAAAAGGGTTCGCTGCTCACGTTAGCCAGCAGCTTGGATTTATGATATTATTCGATCTCCATTTTTTGTTACCAATGGAACTAATTTTTCACTTTATTTCATAAACTATGAGTCTTGCCGTTAAAGAAGACTTCGCCGCTCACGTTAGCCAGCAGTTTTGAAAACTGTTTTTGTTCGTTATTGGTTTTTTGTTATCTATTGAAATAGTTTTTCACTTTATTTTATAAACAATGCGTCTTACCATATAGAAAAGTTTCACCGCTCACATTAGCCAGCAGTTTTGAAAGCTGATATTGTTTGACCTTAAGTTTTTGTTATCTATTAAATTGATTTGCCAGTAGCCTGGCGTTGCATTGAATTTGAATTCCCAAAAGTTTGGATATAAATTGCTCTATGCAAATTCGTTCGCATCAAACGGAAACGGAAAGCCTAGACAGCCGCAGACAAATGAACAAGTGGACAGCCGGTCAGATAAATGGACATATGCAGAATCACATCAGCGAGTCAGTCAGCCAATTAATATTTTGTTAATTTTTTTTTTTGTTTTCGTTTCATTTTTTATTTTTAGTTCGCTGATCGGAGGAGGGGCGAACCGGACTTGGCTCGTGTTATGGTCAGCATTTCCAGCTGTGGACAGCAAGAGAGTAAACGAGAGAGAAACTAAACAAACGTCAAAACTTTTAAAATTTCAATTTCCGGTCCGAGACTCCAACCAACTCCCAGCCAACTTCAACTCGATTCCATTCACAAAAACGTAAAAAAAAAAAAAAAAAAAACACAAAAAGGGATCGGGATCGCCAGAAGAACGACCGCAAGTGCAGGGGGAACCTTTGGAGAAATTAATTTTATTTTGATATTTGCGCAACAAATTCGAATGCGAAATTATCACAACAAGTTATTTTTCAACACAGCAACAACAAAAAACGCATCAAATTTATCAAAAGCGACAGGCGTAAGAATGGAAACGGAACGAGCGCGACTTCGGATAACCTTGGTATTTGCATTTTGTAAGAAATTAATCACAAGCCGACTTTTGATTTGTGATTTCCTGGGGTTGCAGGTAAGTTCTAAAACTAAAATTACTTTTTTTTAAGTTACATTTTTTTCTTTGTTTTTTTTTTTCGAGAAATCAAATGATCCTTTCTTAAAATTATGCAAATTTGGGCCCCTCCGAAAGTAAAGTAAAAATTGGTCAATTGAATCGGTTAAAAAATGGTTCGATATATGTTATTTCATTTATTGTACCGGTTCAAAAGTGTAAATTATTTATGCAAAGCAAGAGATGGGTTTTATGCTATTTTTAGCAGGGATGCAATCCACTCGAAAATAAGTACTGGATTGGCTCAGTGGTTTACACAGTTTCTGAACCGCCGCACAGTGGGCGAAATGGTCGATCTAGCGTCGCTTAATTCAATTTTCAAAGTGTTTGTTTGCGCCAAGATTGAGTCACTATCGATTACTAATATCGCACTGAGCTAATAAATAGGTTCTATATCTATTGACATGCTCTAGATGATCAGCTGTGAGCAGTCAAACACAACATATGTTTTAGCACGTGCATCAATAAGCTCTTCCGCGCTTTTTATGCGCATTGCCAAATTTGATCTCAAGTTGCCTTCGTTATAACTGAGCGGAAGAAAAGTGTTTTAGTTTATAGCTAGAGGTATGTATAAACTAAAAAAATGTTTGTTTGTGTTCTGTGCTTAAGCGTTGTATAAAATAAATGTAGTTAAATTTAACTATACCACTAACGCCCTGAAAACTACGAACGTAAGACTTCCGTGGATCAGAACTTCCGAGATTCGTAGGGATTCGCGGTAGAATTTTGTTTTAAATTACTATGTTGTCTTGTGATTGTGATATGTCCAATATGATATCCGCCCACATCCAACTTTACATGATATTAAATTTTTTAGGCGCAATGTCGGTGCTCAGGCGAGCGCATTTTTTTCCTATGGCGCGACGAGCCCATGCCCACAAAAAAATTTTCAGCTGTTGAAAGCTATATATTTGATAATATAATCGATATTAAAATGTATGATGAGATGCAGGTCCAATTAATAGCCAAAAAATTGAGAAATTTTGTAGCGAAATTGGGTGAAAGATGGAGAGCTAACCATTACAGCTTTCTCAAGTTTGAGGAAAAAAATAAAGAGTGGTTAGACGGATAACTCTTATTAGTTGATCCACTGGCTAATCGTGGAAAACCGGATAAGACATACCACGAATAATCCAACAAAACCAAATTAAAGAAAATCGACCAAATTGTAAACGAAACTTCTTGTAGTGAGCTTGTACTTGCAACATCTGCATCGCAACTAGTTGCAATGGCTAATGGGGAAGATATTGCTAAAAAAAAAAGTGCCATGGAATCAAATGAAAGCCGTCCGATTCCTTATACAGCAGACGAGGCTTTGGCATTATTTTTAGATGGTAATTATACCAAGCACACATACAATTTAATGCAAGCTGGTGCAAAAAGTCGGAAAGCGAATATAACATATATATAACGTTCGACACTTTACGTATTGCAAAGAAAAAAATGTTATCCAAATGGAGTGCAATTTAAGAATTATTCGGCTCAAGTTCCTTTACAGCATATGGTAGATCATATTATCATGCGCATCGTAGAAGCTCATTCTTCATTATTTCAGTTTAATTTGGCTGAACCGAGTGATCAGAGGCTTACTGCTATTTATTTATAAGTGGGGCTGCGATGGGAGTAGCGGCCATTTAATCTATCGGCAAGATGTGGAAAGCGATAACAAAAATCTAAGCGATGAATACATGTTTGCAGTTTGCATTGTCCCATTACAAGTGAAAAAGGGATTCGTGACGACTTGGGAAAGTCCGCTTCCTTCCTCTCTTCGATTCTGTAGACCCTTGAAAATTATTTGTTCCAAGGAATCTGCAGAGCTGGATAAACTGGAAGATGCTAGTTATAATGATGTAATCTTAAAAATTATCCCAACAAGCATTGGTAGTTTACAAATTTTCCATCAATTTCATTTGACGATGATAGATGGGTAAGCTTTTAGTGTTCTTGCAGAATCATCTTCCCAAGTGTATGGGATTTGCAAAGCATCCCCCAAGGTAATGAATGACATTGATGCTGTTAGATCATTAACACCCAAGGAAAATTTAAATGAATTTGGATTATCGACACTTTACGCATGGATTCGGTGCTTTGAATGTATCCTACATATATCTTATAGGCTACATATCAAAAAATGTTTGTTATAAACAAACCTGAAAAAAATAAAGACTGAAAAGCGCCAAATAAAGCTATCAGAAAAAAATAAATAAATAAATAAAATTAAAACAATTTTTTTTAATGTTAAATTTAGATATATTTTTAGCGAAAAAAATATCATACACTAAATTTAAACATTTTATCATGCATTCCTGATTGAAAGAACCAATGTCCAAAATATGATAAAAAGTTAAAATTTTAACCAAAAAAAAAAAATTATATAAAGAAATTTAAAAAATTATTTTTTTTTGGTTTACATTGTAGCTTAATCTTTTTTCAACTAAAAAAAAATATTTTTCATAAAAAAAATGTTTACCCCAAGAGCAATAAATTAAGCGCCGCTAAATGAGCCATTTCGCCCACTGTGCGCAGCTGGGAACTTTGTCAGGTCCAGGACTGAAAGACGACTTGATTGAAAGCAAGCTCGATAACACGACATCGGCTTCTATTACCGGGCGAACAATGTTGTTGGAGCTAGTGACAGGATAAGGATAATTAGAGACACAATTTTTAGACGATGCGGAGTAGCATCGTATAGCTGGTGCAACAACTGACCCCGGGTACCCTTCCACAACGTCGTTTGTTCGCAGAATGGGCCTTAGAAAGGTTTAATGAAGACCCACTTTTTTATCTTTTTTATCTTCAGCGACGATCCTCATTTTTGCCTCGTCAACAAACGGAATTGCCGAATTTCTCTAGAGAGCAGCAAGCGGCAGTTCAATAGATGCCAATGCAACACTGTTTTTTGTCCAAAATGGTAGAATTAGTTGCCATGTGTCATTGGCCGCCAAGATCATGAGATCAGCGACAAGCCATCCACAATTGCAGCCCTGGAAGACAACATTACAGCTGCCATTGGTGAGGTACCGGCTGAAATGGTGGAAAAAGTATGCCCAAACTGTCGCTAACGGATGAACCACGGATAGCTGCGGGTAACATTTACATGAAATTATCTTTAAAAAGTAAATGGCAGGCATTGATGTATCGCTTCAAATAAAACTTTCATTTACTATTTCAAAATTTATGTTTTGTTCAAAACTTTAAAGCTTCAAAAAATCAATTTAGTTCGAACTACAATACTTAAGAATTCTGGAGGCCTCGTGAACCCAAAAGTAGGCCACAAACTATTTCATAAATGGTGGAGAGTTTTGACTGACGGAATGCAGTTTAGAACGCCTTCGTCAATAATTGCAAACTCTATCAAATGAAATAATCCAATGATGACTCCTTCCTGTTCAGTTATTTCTATGATGTTTCCCATTTTAATTTAAACACATGCATACATACATGCACAACATATCTATGTACACACATTTATATTTTTCTGTTTTTTTTTTTATTACAAAATTCCATGCAGGAAAAACTTATTTTAATTTTCAATAAAAATGCAAATATTTTATTTATAATTTTTGTGCAATTTTTTCCATCCACATCATCATCATTTCCATTCAATATACAACACAATGTATGTATGTACGACATATGCATACATACGCACTAATAAAATAGAATATTTGTATGTAAGTACTTTCCCGCTCATCAACCCAGTCAACATTTTGTGATCCAAAGTGACTTTTGCCTATTTCCATTGTATTTGTAAGCAAAATGTTGATTGGGTTTCCTCTGTGAGTGTGTGTGTGTTTGTGTGTTTGTGTGTGTTAGGGGGTGGGGGGGACTTTGATGCGGCGACAATTTGGCGGTGCAAAGTGACAAGCCGTCAAAATGACAAACTGACGAAACAGAAGCATTGACTGCAGACTTGTTTAACATATTTTTTTTTATGGGCCAACCAAATTAGGAAAGGATAGAAACGGGGTATATTTGGACTTTGGTACATTTCAAGTTTACAAAAAATTGTAATATTTGATCAATTTATAGACAAAATAAACGCATTTGAAGCAAGGATCAATAACGGTACCGGAACTGTCAACCTTAATAAGCCGTTTCAAATCACGTATCGAAACCGAAACAGAAACCGATACAAATTTTTGTTTTGAGAACCGTATACCGTTTACCGTTTTTATTGGAACCGATAGAACACGAACAAAACCGAAACGTAGGTACCGGTACGGTTTCGGTTTTTTTTTTATTTTAACTTCAAATTTTGGTCAGATGTTTGTAACGTGAAAAAGGAATCATAACACGTCCTTTACACGATATCAAATTTTTTTGTCACTTTTCTAAGAAGATGTAAAACGTCTGCCAAAGCACATCTTCAACATTTCTTCAATATTGTGGACGCTGACAACGACATTCTTCTACATTGAAAAGAGTGGGACTCAGTTTGCGAAATCTATTGCTTGGGTGGTTTTTATTCCATTTGGATACACTGCAAATTGGAAACATCTTAAATTGCGTCCTCTCCACCGAAATCGCTTGGACAAGAAACCAAAAAGCGAGAGAAATCTATTTTTGAAAACAATGGTTTTTTAAGAGGAATATTTTTGGACCCAAGGTATAACGTAGTGCTAAGTCCTGATCAAAAAATTCTTGTATTACTCTTTTAACAAATATTTATGCTCAAATTTCTTCGGTTGCTGATCAATCACTGCTTAATGATGAATGTTTTAATACTAGCTTATATAAAATCGATGACTAAGTTGGTGAATAAGCAGCTGGATTTCATGGGTGAATGAAAATGAAAAATTATAAAGCTGGGGTCCTCCACAAAGTTCCCAGAATTGAATGAGATTTTAAAAGTTGTCAAAGTAATAGTGGCGAAATCCGCTAAGATGTATTATTTTACTGCGACCGCTAGAATTCTATGTTATATAAATAAGACTTGGACATGGAAAAGACAGTATTTCATACGATGTATAATCATGATGTATATGTATGATGTATAATCATGAATTCAGTACATAGGCGCCAGGATTCATTACTTGTGTTTAGGTTTTATGAGGCCAAGGGCATCCCTATCGTGCTCTTCTCCGGGAGGAGCTGGATGGTAGTGCCCTGTCTAGCCAGCCTGTCGGCTGACTCGTTGCCCGCGATCTCAATTAAGGAACTACGGCAATACGTGAGCGTTTTGGCATTATTGGTGTGAGAGTCAAGCGCCCTTAGAGCTGCTTGACTGTATGAGTAAATGTATACATTCCTTTCTTCGACCATGAAAGTGCTAAGCCTCCTGGATGCTTGGTACTCGCTGCAATGATCAGGGAGTCGGAATGATACATACATATCTAGGTCGGTGGAGAAAACTCCCCCTTCTACTTTGTTATCGAGCTTAGATCCATCCGTGTAGATGTTAATGGCATTAGCTCTGCTATGTGTTAGGTTATCCCAATCGTGTCTACTAGGGATATTGACGTCATAGAGTTTCTGAAATGACATCGTGGGTATACAGTAAACTGTGAAGGCGGGAGCCGCGGTTTGTTGGTTGAGTATGGTTGAGTGTCCCGAGTTGCCCGCGTTCCAGGCTTTAGACTCTCTTAATCTCAGGGCTGTGATGCTCGCTATCTGTTTAGACATTAAGGGGGAACACACTTTGCGATGAGCAAAAGTAGATGGTTTTTAAAAAAATTCCAGAAAAAAAAGTATAAGAGATTTTTTATTTTTGTTTTTTTTATTAAATAGTTAATGAATGAAAGGAAAATACAACATTTTTTTTTGTCAATATGAGGGCCGTTCAGAAAGTTATCGGCCTCCGAAAAATGATGAATAAAAAAAAGGTGCCCACATGGTGACCATGGTTGCAGCATTTGGGATGATCTGACAAAAAAGAAAAAATGCGGTTATGTTTAGAACTAATGTGGCTATCGTTCGGCCCTCCGAAAAAAAATTTAAAATTTTTTTGACAAAATGGCGGACATTTGAAAACAAAAAATTTTTTTTGGCCTTTTTTTTTGTAGTGTAGTGTAAAAAAAGTACGCTTTAAATATAGGTATCCAAAAGTTGGAGGGCCGAACGATAGCGACGACAATTCTGCGTCGTATAAGCCCTTCCGGAGCAAAATCGGTCCACTGGTTTCCTCTGAATCGTGGCCACCAGTTTGAAAAACGTGGTTTCGAGATAAACGCGTTTAAAGTTTGCAGTTGCTAAGCAAATCGCGTCACTTTGGGTCATTAAAAGGGCTATATCTTCTAAACTATTTCGAATTTTGGAAAATCCTTTTAGGGGGATATTTTTGAATATCCAAGCTACAAAAAATATGAAAATAGTCGAAAATTTTTTTTCCGCAAAGTGTTTTCTCCCCTTAAGTCTAAAGGAAGAAGATGAACTATGGTGTTGAGCGCCTTCGTTGGGGTGGTTCGGAGGGCAATTTATGAACTACACATGATTAGATGGGTCACACACATATTATTTTATTAAATACACACCCTAAGATATTAAAAGAAAATGGATTTTTAACAAAAAAAATTCAATTCCGTTTTTACAGCGAAATTAATATCAACTAAGAATTGCTGTCAGTTTTCAGCAAGCCACTTGGTTAAACATATGGTCACTTTGAAAGCTCACCGCGGATCAGCGTTGCAAGTAAAAGCTAGTGTAGAAGATTTTTTAAGCTTTCTGAAGTATGTTAAATAACAAAAGTAAAAATTTGAATTAAATGCCGCTAGCGAAGCCATTTAGACCACTGTGGATCGTTGCTATGGCAGCTATATCATCGTTAGCAAAGCGAAAGGGGTGTTGGCTTTTGTTAAGCGTTGTTCTAAAAGTTTGATGACCCTTACACCACTAAGCTTCTTTTCGTCTCAATTGTTCGACCAATACTCGAGTATTGTTCATGGTCTCCGCAGTATGCAATTTACCAGGGCCTCATTGAGTCGGTGCAGAAGCAATTTCTGCTGTTTGCCTTACGTGGATTAAACTGGGAACCCCACCGTCGTTTGCCATCGTATGTGGATAGACTCCGCCTTTTAAGCCTACCGTCTCTACAGAATCGTAGAATCTTACATATAAGTAGATCTAATTTTGAATCTCACGACCCGTTTCGTATTATATGCATGCTTTGTAATGATTTATACCATTTGTTAAGTTCGTAGGGTTCCATGTTTGTTAATGTTTCTAATATTTTGTTATACTTATCGACTCAACAAATGTAAATCTTTGCCTCCGCCCACTGGAGCACATCGTAAAAATGTTCTCCCAATTCGGTCGGAGGCTGAATTAGGTTTAATATTCTTTAGTATGTTGACAGCTAATTTGTCAACTCTTTTTCAATAAATACAAATACAAATATGCTATAGTGATCTGATGTTCATGTGGTAGCTATAAGCTTAAGTCACCCATTCCAGCCGGTTCCGACAACAGTGCAGCGTATTGGTATTTCCAGTATTAGTGCACAGCTTGGTCAGTTTGTCTTTAATATGAATATGACTGAATATACCCGCTGCAAGGGTATACAAATCCGACTCGAAGGACCAGAAGGTCTACCGCTACAACTATACTCCCCTGTAATAAGCATTTTTAAAAGGACAGGACCTTAAATACGCGATGGTGTGCCACAAGAGAGTCTCCTTGGATCAACTGTCTATAACATTTTACCAACATTTGGAGTATCTTTTTTACAAAACAAGTAAGAAAGTCGGTCAAGCCCGACTATAATATACTCTGTTTCTGTTACCGTGCCCATAACTGTTTGTTTTCCTTATACCTCGACTATCGTTAATTGGATCTTTACCATTCCTTGGCGGATTGATTAATAATACTGATTACTAAATATGTCCAGATGAGATATGATGTTTTTCCAATTTGCGGGGGCGTGGCAAAAATTTAAAATAAACTTGATCTGCCTGCAAGTATAAGAAGCATATGTCCCATACATGTCAAACCTCTATCTCTTACCATCTCTGAGATCTGTTTGTTCATACGAACAGACGGACAGATGGATGGACGGACAGACGGACATGGCTAAATCGACCCGGCTGCTGATGCTGATCAAGAATATATATACTTTATAGGGTCAGAGATGCTACCTTCTGCCTGTTACATACTTTTGCACAAACTTAATATACTCTGTGTACCTTTGTTACAGAGTATAAAAAGTAGTTTTGGTTCATCCAAAGGGTATTCAAACCGTTCAAATTGCTTCTACATATTTCTCATATGATATTTTAGGTTTATTTATTTATACATTTTTGGGCGCTTCTGCTGATTGGTTTGGTTTGGGGGTGTGGGGTTCATTTTTTTTTTTTTTTATATTCAGCGCACTAAACTGTCAACTGCAGCTTAGGTTCGCTTTCAGGCCCGTTTTCTACCTTGCAGGAAATTATCAAAATGCAATTTTCAATTAAATTCACAAACGAATCCAAACAAAATGGGCAACAAAAAAATCACCATTTTCCGAAATTTGCGATTTAATCGAAATTTGCATTTCCATTTCATTCTCAAACAAATTGCCCACCATAAGTCAGCGGAATTGAGCAACAACATCTCATCAGGTAGAAAGGCCAGCGGCAGATGACTTAAGCCCTTTGAGTCTCGCACCCCGCGGGGCGGCACTTAAATGAAAGTGAAGTGTGATTTAAGATAGCGGGACCCGGGACCTGGGACTCGGGACAAATGATGATGAGCCGCACGCGCAGAAAACCCCGTGTCCCTCTGCCTTTGTATGCAAATCGCCCGTTGACACTTGTGCCGCAGTTACATTTCATACAGGTACAAAGTGCAATCGCTAGGCCGAGACAGCTGTGTGTGTGTGTGCCTCACACTAAGCTGTCGGCTTTTGTCATTAAATCCAATCCTCCTGCTGAGTCTTTTACTTCTACTCTTTGTCGTTTGTCGATGAACCACTGCGCATATGTTTCGTTTTATTTTCGCACCTATTTAGGGGTCATTGAAATATTGAGAGGATTGGAAAGAAGAAGAAAGTCAAAGAATCGTATATTCAAAATTTAAATGTGCCTTGAGACACTGATTCAGATTTTTCTCACTTTACACATTAATTTCTTTCTTTAGTTAAAAAGGGGAAATAAGCTTTTATAGTTTTATTTTACTTAATTAGCCTGAATCATTTTTTCTGTGAACCAATATAGTCTCACAGCTTGACACGGTTGCCAAAACTGAGTTTCGGACTAAAGGGTTGACTGCTTGAGGAGACTGAACCAACTTTGCAATGAATCTACATCGTTTCTTAGCCTAAACAGCTTAAGTCACGGTCGCCAACTTTTGATAAATTGACTTTTGGATTAAACTTTGCAATGACAGTAAATTTTGGGGGGGTCTGAACCACTTTTGCCGTAAACCAGCATAGATTATAAGCTTGAACAATTCAATTCATGGTCGCCAATTTCTGGAAAATTGAGATTTGGACTTAACGTGGCAATGGCTTTACTTATGGCTGGAACAATGGCCTAAACAGCTCAAGTCACGGTCGCCAAATTTTGAAAAATTGTGACTTTAACAGGACTTTGTCTTTCCAAAACTTCTTTTCTTAGGTTTACCGAAGGTCTAAGCATTTAGTTTCCAGACACAAAAAGAAATTGTAAAAAATCTTATACAATTATACCATTTTGGGCCAATTGAAGTTGGTAGTTAATGTTCATTGTCGCTTACTAATATCCTTATCAAGCCACTTGTGGTTTGGCTTCATTCCTCAGGCTGATTTTAAAACTTGGACGTATTGCTAAGGTAATAAATAGTGTGTTTCCTATGCAATGGAATTCATCAAACTCATTTCTATATGAAAATTTATAGTTTATGTTACACATTCAAATGGGTGCAGTCAATAGCAGAGTCTTCTGATGATTGGTCAATTTAAATCAGAAGCTTATAATACAGTTGCAACATCCATATGTTTGTGGATAATTCTGTTAATGCTGCTATCAACATCAGCGGGCTTATGCCCAAGTGCCTGGTGGTGCCTGGTGTTCTGCACTCAAGTTATTTGCAGCACGCATCAACGCACTTGAGAGACCAGACGAAGAGGTTGCAGGAGCCGCAGCCGTATCGGTGTCGTGTGTCAAGTGTCGACGCCATCTGGTTGGGGAACTGAGAAGACCTCTGGCTCGGTTTCGTTGCTGTCTCCCGGCCATGGTATCAGGTCACCGCCCATTAGTAGAGAGGGGGCGGCTGACCATGGCAACTCTTACGCACACGAGCGCAAAATAATCAACATAAAGTGGAAGGAGACTGTGTAAAATCTTATTTCACGCCGTAAACCGCAAGGGAACGTGCCAAACACCGCAGGCAATGAATGAGACGAGATGGCGATGGGCAGAAAAATTGCCCGAGAGGACGAAACATGGTGACATTGTAATAATTATGCCAAAGATTATCCTTAGACCCTGGCACTGACACACACGCACACACGCAGTGATAGAAAGAGAGGGAGAGAGAGAGAGAGAGAGTGAGCGGAGGGAGGCGGCGACTGTTTTGCCACAGGATATGAGCTGGGCAGGACAAGACATTGACGACATTGTGAGCCGCGAGCAAGCGCGTTAAGTAGATGAGCTTCAATTTGTATGCCTCAGTCCCTGTTTCCCCTTGTCCACGCCTTCTGCCTGCTGTCGGATATCCTGTAACCAGATTTGCTCTATGTGATTAAGTAAGTCATTGAGATGCCCTCCCCCCACCCATTCGCCCAGTCCTTGGCACGCTATTAAGTTGTTGTTTTGCTTTTGGTCCTGACGACAACTACGCTGCTGAGGATGAGAATGATGAACCAAATTTTGGTTTAGCCCGAGCTAATTAGAGAAATGTTAAAGCCCCCCCCCCCGACTCCATTTTTAAGTAGGTCATTTTCATAGCAGGCAGGCATAGATTGGGCTTACGAATACACCAGAAAGCTTTTCTTTTCAAAGGTACCAGTAAACATGCTCGACTAAAAGGGATATGTATTCTTGATCAACATCAACTATCAAGGCAACAAATTGATTTATAAAAAGACATAGTGGGTTTCAACCAAAATGTACCTTTGTTTTGGTTTCAAGCCTTGGTTCGGCTTTCGTTTTATTCAATTTTAATAGAAAGCCAATTAGTTTGTTAGATATTCATCTTAAAATTTAGCAAATCTTCAAATTCGAAAAAAAAATTTAAACTCTTACATGAGTCGATGATGATTAGACACCGGATTTCATGCGTTTGAGTATAAGAAGTTAATCAGTAAATTAAGTTGCTGGTTGACAATTCGATCTGAAAAGATTACTCGGTAGGCCCCAGTCACCAAATCTCTTATTTCATTTCGAGCGTTCAGTTGTAGTTGAATTGAATAAGCAAGTGCTTGAGATGAAGAAACTCGTCTTTGTAGTCAATGTCCTTCCTCCGCCAACTACTTTATGCTTCCATTCATATTTCGTTCAATCATAATTTGGGTGCTACTGAATTTGGGCTGGTTTAATAGTTTTTATAACATTGGAATCCCAAATAGTAGGGACGTATATATTGGCAGAAGTCAAACAGTTTTGAGCAGGTATGCAAAACGATCAGAAATAAGAGCTGGTTCGGTTCAGTGGTTCACAGAGTAAACAGTTTTACAGGGATTTTTTTATTCCTTCGAAAGTCCAAAAAAAATTGGCAAGTCACGCTTTTGTGGATGACTTTTTATGCCGGGAAACGAGATAAAGTATCCGGAAAGAAATCATTTGAATGAAATCTACTTGGCTTGAACGAACGGTCACTCAGGGCGAGTCTAAATCTGACTGCTATCAGTTAAGAAGATTTCCAATCGTACGACATTTAAATACTAAATATTACATTGCATATAGAACAAGTAAAGGAGCTGCAGTCGAGTGCCCCGACTACAAAATACCCTGTTCCCTTGATTTCGTGTCTTTTTTATTACATACACACACTCGCACATACACACACTCCAACATACACATAAACGCATGGCATGCGGCCGCGCGAGTTACCATCTAGGTAACGTTTACTTCTAGGTATGTCAGGATTGTCAACCCCAAATAAAATCGACTGTTCCTCTTTGAGTTCAAAATCAGAGTGTGTGCTTTATTCTTAAAAAATGTCTAAGCTAGCTGTGTGGAATGAAACGAATGGGACGGCGGTAATGGATTGTAAGTTGAATTGGCACGTAGTTGTTGGTCAGCGTTTTGTATGTTTCCCAATAGCTTCCGCTGTTTGTCTGGATCAGGTGGCGTCTTAATGTGGTAAGGGGGGTCGTTAGGGTGTATGATAACTCGCGCGATAACTGACAATGCAAGATCCCCCCTCTCTCCCACAAGCAAAATTGATTCGTATATAACTTCGGTGTTTATTGTCCGATCTTAGTGATCTTTTCAGAATAGATAGAATAGATTGGGCCTTACTTGATATATGTAAAGTTTGGAAGGTCTATCATAAGAATTGTGGCTCTGACAGTTTTTTGCGCTTAAAGGGAGGAGGGGGAGGAATTTTCCAAATCTGAAACAAACTCGTTTTGAATCGGGTATATACAGGCCTGTTCCGGTTTTCACTTTCACTAAATTTGCTCGAATTCGATTTGGCTACCTGTTCCGGTCTTCACAATTCGATAGATTTACTCGATTTGAATTCACATTGCTTGGAGCCGATGAATTCAAAAGTAAATGCGATTTTGTACATAAAGGCGTCAAATTAATGGCTTAAAGTTAATTTTGTACCATTGTTTAGTGTATTTAGATACTTTTTGCAATTTTACATTCCCTTAAAAATTATTTTTAATAAGAAAATTAATAATTTTTATGAACAGCTTCAATTTTGCCACGTGCCATCCAAATCGAATTCACATATTTTGTTCAAGCTGTTCTGGTTTTCACTTGTTTCTGAAACGCTGGGAAAATGTTAATAAAATGCCCTTAAAAATTGAAACGACATTTTAAACACCTATATTCAACTACTATTAACTATTTTAAGTGATTATTTATTGGATTGATTTGATTCCCCAGTTGATTAAGGTGAAAGTGTAGTCAACGGAAACAATTTGGAAATGAAACATTCGAATTGCAAATCGTTCGAATACCAGAACAGCTAAAACCAAATCGTTCGATTTTGTTTTCATTTGAAATCGAAGAAATATGTGAAAACCGGAACAGGCCTGATAGTCTCTGAGAAACACGCGTTCATACGGACAGACGGACGGACAGATTATCCTTAAATCTGCTCGTAAAGTCATATTTTTGGACTTTTGAAATTGCGGCAAGTCCAAAATGATGTCAAAAACCTTTTCTGTTAAAGGTTTGCCTTTAGTTCCACCGAATCTTAACCCTTAAATTGGATTTTTTTAATACTTTTCAAGGCGCGGAAGTTTGAAAACATAAACTTGGGTCCATTGGGTTCGAACACATTATAAAGAATTAGTTAGGGTTTTTGTTTAATCCTACTATATTTGATCTAACTAGTCCTTCAAATTCAGAACATTTTGTCATAGAACAGCCTTTAACAAGTCTCTTTTCCTTGAATTTTTACTGCAATATTTGAAATGTTTTGATTTCTAAAGTGAATCGGCCTTGTTACGAATTCCGTGTCGGTTTTCGTGTAAACGTTGCTTTTTATACCCTTGCAGAGGGTATTATAAAATTGTGCGGATGTTTGTAACGCATTGAAGGAAGCATCTCCGACCACATAAAGTATATATATTCTTGATCAGCATGACGAGCTGAGTTGATTTAGCCCTGTCCGTCTGTCCGTCGAACGGTCACTCAGGGCGGACAGTCCGTCCGTCTGTCCATCTGTCTGTCTCCTCCGTTAGTTTTAAAGCTATCCTTACCAAACTTTCCACGAAGTCTTCTGGTACATATACGCTGCACATTTGTCGGAACCGGCCGGATCGGATGACTATAGCATATAGCTGCCATAGGAACGATCGGTTGAAAAACTAGTCTTAAAGAGAAAAACTTTTTTGTTTTTAATGGAAATGCCTCCAAAGTACGTATTTCTTAGTTTACTATCCCTTCCCATGATTTCAATTAGTTTGGTCGAAATCGGATGACTATAGCATATAGCTGCCATATGAACGATCGGTCGAAAAACTAGTTTTTGTGAGAAAAACTTTTTTGGTTTTTGATCTATATGAAAAAAAACGTCCTTATCATTGGCATACACTCATTTTACATACTTTTACACAATTCTACAAAGTTGGGTCGAAATTGGATGACTATAACATATAGCTCCCATAGGAACGATAGGTCGAAAAACTTGTTCTAGTGAGAAAAGCTTTTTTGTTTTTAATGAAAACGTCCTTTTTATTGGCATATTCTTGTTTTATATACTTTAAAATATTTCTAAGAAAGTTTTATCAAAATCGGATAACTATAGCATATAGCTGCAGTATGAATGATCGGTCGAAAAAGAAGTTCTAGTGAGAAAAACTTTTTAGTTTTAAATGGGATCGCCTCCAAATTTCGTAATTAGCAGTGTATTATGCTTTTCCAAGATTTCACCAAGTTTGGTCGAAATCAGACATCTTTATAGTATACATAGATCCCATAGAAAAGTAAGGTCCAAAAAGTATTCTTAGAAAACCTTTTTTGTTTTCAATGGAAGCTGCAAGGGTATACAAAACTTCGGCCGAGCCGAAGTTAACTTTCCCCTATTTTTCTTATTTAAAGTTCGCAATTTGATATGAAAAGTAAGCGAAATGTCTGTGGTTACTAGATCAGGACATCTTTTTTTGACAATTTGAATTCACTTGGCATTGAGCAATCGGTTTCAGCTGTTTAAGCAATTCCGAATTTCGTCAAACCTAATCTAGTAACCGTTGAAATGCTTGTCACCTTCTATATAAGATTGTAAAGTTTAAACTCTAAATACAAACGTTTACACGAAAACCGACTCGGAATTCGGACCAGGGCCGAATATATGACTTTTTAACAATTTTGCAATTGAATCTCAGGCTGAAACCTGGTCCATCTGACTGATATGAGTAAGTGTAACAAAATTTGTGAAGAAGTGCTTTAATAATACTTCGTTCGGTGTATGGTTTGGTTCGCCAAAATTGCGCATTCGAACCGGTTTGGTTCAAGTCCGGCTTGCAGTCCTCTGTTGAATATTAATTCCTGTCGGAGCCATTTTGACGTTTGTCTATGCGCTTATTTCTTCTGTTTGTGTTTTTAGCCTGGCAACTTAATTACAGCCAACTGGCAAGTGGCAATGGCAGTGGCAAGTAACAGTGGCAGTGGCAGTGGCCTTGCTGCTGGCCAAACGCCTCGCAACTCGTCTCGGTGGCTCGTCGTGCGCCACCGATTAGATGTGGCCAAAAGATAGGGGCACGTTTATTAGATTCCATTAACTGATTGCCATGCTCATACACACACACACACACACACACACACATACATAGTCGTATATGCATATAGCAGCACACGCCCCGTTCTGCAACTGGTGACGCCCACTCGGCTGGCACGATAACCGGACTAAACGAAATCTATTCAATTAATATGCAAAAGTCATAAATCGCATAAAATATTGCATTTTAAATGGTGTCAATAAATTCTTTTGTTGCTATCGAAAATGCAGTTGATCGATGGGCAATTGGTTCAAAGTGTGTGGCCCAGCGGGCAAAATGGAAATCAACTCAAACTCACTCACTTCTTGTGCCTTCTCAGACAATTTTGTTGTCACCGGCTGCCTGCCTGCCTGCCGTTAATTGGGCTTTCTTCAGACATTCCGAAAGGAAATAGGAAATTCAATTTCAAAAAAGTCAAATATTGAAATTAAGTTTTTGGGGTATTTTCTATTGTTTTTTGATGAGTTTTTCCGCTTGATTTTCTTGCTGCTCATTTGTCACTAGAGAAAATTTCCATTTTTCGCCGCTGTCGTTTGAAGTGTCAGTTCAGTTTCGTGTCCGTGTCAGTCAAGTTGACGCCGCCAACAGTTTTTCCGCTCTTCCGTTTTTCCCGTATGTTTTTGGAAGGGGAGGGGGCTGGGGGAGGAGTGAGGAGGGGCATTGGGATTGCGATCTAAAGCAAACACGGCACAACCAGCTGACAAACAAACAAACAAAACAGGCCAAAACTATGGCCGACACTCCAACTAACTAACTAACCAACTGTCTCCTGTCTTCTGTCACCCACCGCTAACTCATCCACCTTGTTGTCTTCTGTCTGTCTGCCATTTGTGTTGTGGGGGGCTGTCCATCTTTTTGTCACGAGTGCTCGCAGAGTCAGTGTTTTGCAGCGACACGCCCACAATGTAGCGAAATTAGTTTCAGCTGTTAACTATCTGCAGATTAGTTGGTACTTTTTGGGCCCAAAAATTTATAGAAAACCTGAAGGAAAGGTTACACAAAATTTTGAATAATTATCAGAGAGAGGTTTGGCCATATGTTTCCTACCAATCTGTTTATTTATGGTTGCTAATTTTTCGCTGAATACTTTTTACCACTTTATGGTCTTCTAAAGCATCATCGTTGGTGCAAGCAAAATTCTATTAACTTCGCAAAGATTCACGGAGAAGCTAGTGAAAATAATACAGCAAGTGCGGCCGCAAATTCACTCCAGAATGCATATTTAATGCGGATGAAACTGGATTATACTATAAGACACTGCCAAAGGGAAGCCCCTGTCAAGCATGAAAATTCAAAAGGATCTAAAACCCAGAAGCAACGCCTCACGTTGCTTTTCCTGTGCAATGCAACTGGTACATTCAGACGAGCCAATTGTATTAAAGAGTCAGCCAATTTGTTTGAGTTCTGAAGTATAACTTTTCAAACGCTATATTTTAGAGGTATAGGAAATTTTTCAGAACAAAAAAAAAAAAAAGTTTGTCGTCGGACAGTTTGTGAGCCTAGAAGGAAGCATCTCATTTCGACCAAACAAAAGTATATATCATTCTTGATTAGGACGAGTTGAGTCCACTTTACAGTTTGTCTGTTTTACTTATGCTTTCCTCCGATCGTTTGAAGCTACTATACTTTGAGTCGTCTGGTACAAATACGTGCACAATTTGTAGAACCGGCGATACTATAGCATATAGTATTTTGACAAACAAGTCTTAAAGAGAAAAACGTTTTCTTGTTTTTCATTGAAACGCTCCAAAGTACGTTTTTCTTATAGTTTTTCACTGAGCGTTTCTTAAGTTTTACCAGAAAGATTTCGTGCAAAGTTTGGTGCGGATAGCTTTAAAACTGACGGAGGAGATAGCATATAGACAGACATACGGACAGACGAACAGGGCTAAATCAACTCAACTCGTCCTGTTGATCGACATACATATATTTTATGTATTTTGTGGACACAATTCTTACAAAGTTTTACAAATTAAACAAAATTTCAAAATGCATGAAATCTTTATTTGAATCGATAGTACGGTCCATATAATTTAATGTTTGAAGTTTATTTCATGCAAATGTTGACCGTGACTGCGCCTCAAATGGTCCATCCGCTTAGTCCAATTTTTGGCATACTCTTTCCAACATTTCGGCCGGTATCTCACGAATAAATGCTTCAATGTTGTCTTCCAATGCGTCAATTGAAGCGGGCTTGTCTGTATAGACATGAGATTTAACATAGCCCCACAAAAAATAGTCTAAAGGCGTTAAATCGCACGATCTAGGCAGCCAATTGACCGGTCCCGAACGTGAAATAAAATGTTCACCGAACTCGCCTCTCAATAAGTCCATTGTTGCGCGTGCTGTGTGGCATGTGGCACCGTCTTGTTGAAACCACATGTCATGCAATTCAAGCTCTTGCATTTTGGGCAAAAAAAAAGTTGGATATCATCTCACGGTAGCACTCACCAGTCACAGTTACGTTACGACTCGCATCATCTTTGAAGAAGTACGGTCCAATGATGCCACCAGCCCATAAACCGCACCAAACTGTGACTTTTTCTGGATGCATTGGTAGCTCTTGCAATGCTTCTGGCTGATATTCACTCCACAATCGACAATTCTGCTTATTTACGTACCCATCGAGCCAAAAATGAGCTTCGTCGCTGAACACAATTTTTCGGTAAAAAAGTGGATCTTCGGCCAACTTTCCAAAAGCCCATTCACCAAAAATTCTACGTTGCGGTAGGTCGTTCGGCTTCAATTCTTGCACCAGCTGTATTTTGAAAGGCTTCACACCTAAATCCTTCCGCAAAATTTTCCTCGTTGTTGAGTAACAGAGGCCCAATTGCTGCGAACGGCGACGAATCGATAATTGATGGTCATCATTAACACTGGCCGATACAGCTGCGATATTTTCTTCAGTTCGCACTCTACGTAAGCGTGTTGGTGGTTTAATGTCCAACAATGTAAATTTGGTGCGAAATTTAGTCACAATAGCCCGAATAGCCGCTTCAGTGGGTCGATTAAACTGACCATAAAATGGAAAAAGCGCGCGATGAACTTTCTTAACAGAGCACGCATTTTGATAATAAAATTCAATAATTTGCAAGCGTTGTTCGTTAAAGAAAGGATTCATGGTTAAATTATAGACCAAACTGAAGATGTTTGACAGTGAAACAAAACACGAAACGTGCGTGAGCTGTTTAAACCAGTGTTGCCAAAAAGATAATAGCTAAAAAATCACCCTTTATAAAGCATATTTTTCTAATACTCTCACCTGTAGTGCCAACTGGGTTAACAACGATGGGTTTTGACACACTTAAAATGAAGGACACCTTTTCAAATGCTCCCAGGTGGATGGGCTGCCGATACTCTGTCGAGTCATTACTCGAAAAGTCACGGATGCTGCTGCATTCAGATTGTATGCAAGTTGTTTGCTACCACTAGCCCCTATGATTTTTGAATGGCGTGAAAGCAGCACCATAAACGAGAATGCAGAAATGCAAGAATGTGCTGTAGTGAGAACCGGACATTAAACTACATAAATGACTGAATTCTTGAATATTCGATACTAATGCGATATTTGAATCGAAATGTGATTTTACATTTTTCTTATGTAAAAGCTAAATTACACATAAATTAAATACATAACTATCTGAATAACATGAACATGAATAACTGATTTCTTATGTGCAATTTTTTGCTTACAACCAATAGATTCCTTGTATGCAAATGGCTTGCATATAACCGAAATCCGCTTATATGCAAACATCGCTTATATGCAAAAATATTGCAGCATTATAGCTTTTGCATATAAGCGATATCCACTGTATTTAAATTCCAATTGCAATCGACTTAACTTTTACCAAAATATTATAAAAACAAAAAAACACAAAATACTTAATAACTTTAGCAGCCTGAACGGTTTTGTTATTAAGTAATAAAGTAATTACAATTTAATCCCCAGCGTATACACATATTATTATGTACATACATACGCATCTATGTGCATGTGCATATACTTATGCAGTGGCCGCATTTACATATTCAACATGTTCCATATGCCCAATCCCAGTGCATGCCTCCAACCATATGCTAACTGGTGGATTGCGGGGCACTCTCCACTTGCCCCCTCCCCCTGATTATCAGCAAGAAAATTAAAAATCAAACGGCCACACAAAATATGTCAATAAAACTGTCTGCCATGTTTACCCTTTACAAAAAAAAAAAAAAAACAACAGCAACAACAAAAAGCGTGAATAAATTTGATGTACAGATGCCTTAAAAATTCAAATATTTACTGAAACAGGCGCTGCGGAAAATTATTCTTATTATTATTATTATTGTAAATGGTAAAAACCAAAGAGCAACATTAAAAAAAATACAAAAAATAATGCCAAATGTCAGCTAAGTGATACCCTGGGGGAAGTTAAACTCTCTCCTTCTTTTCCTTGTGTCTCCTTACAAACGGCAACTAAATAAATTTACGGTCAAACAATTTTTTCTGTGCTGTCTGCTCACCAAAAAGACAGGTACAAATTATACAAAGTCGCTGACTCTGTGAACATAACACTTATTTTTGCTTCTCTCGAATTTGCTCTTTCATATTTCTCTATGAGCGAAACTCTCGAAGCTGTCTTACGTCTAGTGTTGCCAATTTAACATGTTTCCGACAAGATCTATATATTTTGTAAGGTCGAAAGCCAGACACCTGCAATTCCAGCTATTTTTAAATACCTCTGACCATTTTATAGATATTTTTGAGGGACTTATATCTGAAACAACAGGCTAGAATTCTAGCTGAATTTTAATACTCTGTACCAGAGGTACACAGATTAAAAAAGGGTGATTTTTTAGCAATTATCGTTTTGGCAACACTGGTTTAAACAGCTCACGCACGTTTCGTGTTTTGTTTCACTGTCAAACATCTTCAGTTTGGTCTATAATTTAACCATGAATCGCCTTACAAACGAACAACGCTTGCAAATTATTGAATTTTATTATCAAAATGCGTGCTCTGTTAAGAAAGTTCATCGCGCGCTTCTTCCATTTTATGGTCAGTTTAATCGACCCACTGATGCGGCTATTCGGGCTTTTGTGTCTAAATTTCGCACCAAATTTACATTGTTGGACATTAAACCACCAACACGCTTACGTAGAGTGCGAACTGAAGAAAATATCGCAGCTGTATCGGCCAGTGTTAATGATGACCATCAATTATCGATTCGTCGCCGTTCGCAGCAATTGGGCCTCTGTTACTCAACAACGTGGAAAATTTTGCGGAAGGATTTAGGTGTGAAGCCTTTCAAAATACAGCTGGTGCAAGAATTGAAGCCGAACGACCTACCGCAACGTAGAATTTTTGGTGAATGGGCTCTTGGAAAGTTGGCCGAAGATCCACTTTTTTACCGAAAAATTGTGTTCAGCGACGAAGCTCATTTTTGGCTCAATGGGTAAGTAAATAAGCAGAATTGTCGATTTTAGAGTGAATATCAGCCAGAAGCATTGCAAGAGCTACCAATGCATCCAGAAAAAGTCACAGTTTGGTGCGGTTTATGGGCTGGTGGCATCATTGGACCGTACTTCTTCAAAGATGATGCGAATCGTAACGTAACTGTGAATGGTGGTTTTTGCGTGTGGAATTTTTTGCCAAAACAAGAGCTTGACGTGCCACATGTGGTTCAGACCACAGCACGCGCAACAATGGACTTATTTGAGAGGCGAGTTCGGTGAACATTTTATTTCACGTTCGGGACCGGTCAATTGGCCGCCTAGATCGTGCGATTTAACGCCTTCAGACTATTTTTTGTGGGGCTATGTTGAAGCTCATGTCTATACAGACAAGCATGCTTCAATTGACGCATTGGAAGACAACATCGAAGCATTTATTCGTGAGATACCGGCCGAAATGTTGGAAGGAGTATGCCAAAGTTGGACTAAGCGGATGGATCATTTGAGGCGCAGTCACGGTCAACATTTGCATGAAATAAACTTCAAACATTAAATTATATGGACCGTACTATCGATTCAAATAAAGATTTCATGCATTTTTCTGAATTTTATGTGTTTTTTTTTTGAAAGACTTTCCTATAGCTCTTAAAAAATAACCATTTATATCTTGGACATCATTAATAATAAATGGGGCACTCGACTACAGCTCCCTTACTTGTTAGTTGTTGCTTCGTCAAATTATTGTAGCACGCATACACACTTGCAGTTTACGCGAAAAAAAACTGTCGTTGGTTGAGCAAAGAGTGCGCTGAGAAAGTCTGAGGCGAAATGTCTATGAAATAGGTCTGCTAGTTGCTCCTAAGAAAAGTTTTTTAAAGCTTCGCGACGCCTCACGATGCGTCGTCTCACTCTATTTTCTGCTTTCTTTCGTCTGCTCAGAAGTCTTCTGGCTAGTGTGTCGAGGTGACTGCTTAGTCCCTCCACGTAATCGCCTGCCTGTTCATTGATTACATCACCAATCTCGAGCACAGTGATATCTTCTCTGCAAATATCTTGTGCTCATATTCCAGCCTGCTCCCAATAATCTACGCAGACACCTTGACTGTAGGGCATGGATCTTTCTCAGATGGAATTTTGCAGCTATTCCCATACCTCTAGGCTGGTGCTACGATAGCCTTGTAATATAGAAATAATAATTACCCGAAAAGAATCACTATACTTTTCATGTTTCTAAATAGATCAACTGTCATTTGATAGCATTATACCCCTTCACTTGGTTCCCATTGCTGGGCAAAGCACACAACATGACAAAAACATGTAACTTGCATAAATATGTGTGTGTGTTTTTATTGTTTTCAATGTATTTTTTTTTTTTTTTGTTATTATTATTATTGCTGTTGTTGCTGCTGCTACTGTTGTCGTCACCATCAACCAGTTGCCATTGTCGCCAGTTCTCGTTAATTCAAATATTTATTTATGGCAATAATGACAAAATACACTTTTGCCCATCAACACGGGCCGCATAAAAAACTGCAACAACATAAAAAGAATACATATAATAAATATATTTATGTGTACCATGTACATACTTACATATGGAAATATTGCGAATTATCTACATAAAAAATATATTACAATTATTTATGAAACATAACCAGATCCGTGGCTTGTGTATTCGTCATTTCTGGCATATTTTGCATTTTTTTGCATTTTATTTTACAGACATGAAGTTGGTTGCAGTTGAATTAGTTCGGATTTTGAAAGATTAGGAAGCATTGGGGGTGGATTTTCCGAAAATATCTAATCTTTAGGTCAGTCAAAAGGCAAGTGTGAATAAAAATTAAGCACACGTAATTTTTTTTCGAGATTTCAGAAAATCTAGCCATAAAATGGTTTGGCCCTTAATTTAAAACAGTTTAAATTTAAATTGGTGAAATTTTTGAACCAAATTTTCAAAAACTAACCATTTTAAAATAAAAGCCCTAAAATTTTGAAAAAATTTCCTACAAATAAGAAAAAAAAGTTTTTGTTTTTGATGACACAAAATTTTACTAAGTTTGGTTGAAATCGGATGACTATAGCATATAGCTGCCATAGGAACGATCGGTCGAAAAACTAGTTCTAGTGAGGAAAACTTTTTTGTTTTTAATGAAAACGTCCTTATCATTGGCATACACTTAATTTATATACTTCTACACAATTCTACAAAGTTTGGTCAAAATCGGATGACTATAGCATATAGCTCCCATAGGAACGATCGGTCGAAAAACTAGTTCGAGTTAGGAAAACTTTTTTGTTTTTAATGAAAACGTCCTTTTTATTGGCGTACACTTATTTTATATACTTTGGACACATTTCTACAAAGTTTTATCAAAATCGGATGACTATAGCATATAGCAGCAGTATGAATGATCGGTCGAAAAAGTAGTTCTAGTGAGAAAAACTTTTTGTTTTAAATGGGATCGCCTCCAAATTTCGCAATTAACAGTGTATTATGCTTTTCCATGATTTCATCATGTTTAATTGAAATCAGACATCTTTATAGTATAGATCCCATAGAAATGTAATGTCCAAAAAGTAGTCTTAGAAAAACTTTTTTGTTTTCAATGGAAGCTGCAAGGGTATACAAAACTTCGGCCGAGCCGAAGTTAACTTTCCCCAATTTTTTTTTCTCCCACACGATTCTACAAAGTTTGGTCAAAATCGGATGACTATAGCATATAGCTTCCATAGGAAACATCAGTCGAACAACTAGTTTAGTAATTTTGAAAAATTTTTTGTTTTCAATGGGAACGCCTCCATATGCTTTTCTTCAGGTTGATTTGAATTCATATATCTGTGGTGCTCTAACAATTTGTTGCACTTAAGCAGGGACAAGTGTAAGTCTATGATGTTTTATCGTAGAACTCTCCTTTTCATTAAATACTTATTGAATTCTTATTAGCTTGAACAGGTCGAATATTTCCATGATCTTGTATTACCTGTGCAAATTGACTCAATGACTCTCTAGAAGCAGGGTTTGCTAGGCTTTTGGTTTAAAAGTTTAAGACCCTACACAATTTTATTTATTAGTGAGGCCCACAGGAATTGGGCATTTTGGAAACCCCAATCATTAATATATCCAGACTAAAGCTTTTTGACTTACCGACTCTAGAATATAGACCCACTACTGTTGGATGTACAGATAAAGCTTTTAGATAAATAAGCTTATAAAGGGTAACATTGATGCAGAGTACCTACTAGGGTGTAGGGACTATAATAAGATATTTCCTCTTCTCAGTGATATCATTTCCGATGAAGGCTTTCGCTCTTTTATTCTTTACAATCTTGCCCTCACTTAGCCTTAAGTATTTTTTTGAACTTCGTTCTGATCACCAACGCTGCGAGCAGGGGCGTAGCTGGTCATTGTGACTAATAAAGTACCCCCAACGGATCATAAGGCGTTCAATTTAATCTTTGATTTCCTTTTCATCCCTTTTTATTTTGTATCATATTGTAACTGTGAAAATATTAAATAAATAAATAATAGATTTGATACCAGAAAGGTCCCTTTTTTTCCTTTCTTCCTTCATATTCTACAGGACATCCTTATGCACTTGCTAGCCCACACCAGATATGGTTTACGTAAATCTTCTGAAAAAGAAAGAAATATAAAAATGTTTGTTCCCAACTTTGCTAAGTCTGGTCTGGTCCCACCACCTTGCACTGAATATGAATGGAATGGCATCCCATCGCACACAAGAGAGGTTTCAATCAATAGATTCATGCATATTTTTCTGAGTGTATAATGAATGAGGTCCATTTAACCATTGATTAATGTTTGTAAACTGGAAGCTTGCTTCTCAACAGAAATATGTCTTATTTGTTTAGCAAAAAATCTCCCTACGACCGTAGAGTCTATGAACCAAGCTTCGAACCTAATCCTTAGATTCGATAAGTAAATCTAACCTTAGCATTTTCAATGGGGTTTGAACCCCCGGTTGGTTCGTAGACCGGGTTTTTAAAGAAAGAACCATGGAACATAGTGTTTTAATACCGTTTTTTCTGGGTATTTCAGTAGCTATTTTCTTAAAAGAGATCATTCAAGTTTCATACTTCTTGGAGCTTTTCAAAACGATCGTTTTTTCCTTTCTGCAGCCAAATTCGTTATACAAAGTTTCTTTTTGTCTGATACCTGATAAGCATCATCGTCTTAATCAAACATTATACGTTAGTAATTTGCTGTAGTTTTGGACCAAAGGGAAGGTTTGAAGAAGGTTTGCTTCAGTGATCGATTGCTAAGAAAAAAGTAGAAAAATTATGGATGAAAATATTGGCAGCCAGAAAATGGGTGGAAGAAATGAAACAGTGGCTACTCATAAGCGACACGCTCGTAATTCAACTCAATGCTTGAGCAGACGGAACCAACCAAGTCATGTCTGGATCTCGGCCTCTATATAAGATGTTTTTTGCGATTATGTACGTACATATGTACGTTTGTCAGTATGAATGGGCCAAGTTAAACGCTGCAGCAGCTGTGGAGCAGCAGCAAAGCATCTTCCAACATCAAAGAGGAGGCAACACACGACTGACATAATCGAGACAACATCCAACAGCAACTTGGGACTTGGAAGCAGGAGGTGCCGCTGCTGCCGTTGCCGTTGCTCCCACTGCTGCTGCTGCTGCTGCTGCTGTTGCTGTTGCTCCATTGCAATTTCATTTTAAAAGAAAAATTAACGTGAATTATAAAAAATAACTTGAAAAACGAAACGAGAGGAGAACAGAAAGAAAAACAGGAGTGCGCATAGTGCAGCAGCGGCAGCAACAACAACAAATAATTGGTAATCTTGCAGATATAATGATAATCACAACAACAACAACTACCCAGTCCCCCCCACCTGCCACAACCCCCTGCTTAACGTGCGCTGAATGTCCTCATTGAAGTGAAGGTAAAAATGGCAACGGCAGCCGCCGAAGTCGCAACGTGCCCGGTCTCTCTGGGCATTGGTCTCTGGTCTTTGGACCTGGGGGATGTGGATGTGTCTCGCCTCGACCGCGCCGCTACGTGAGCAGCACACGCGGTGTGATTACCAAGCCAAAAACCAAGCAGGTTGCGGTTCCAGCTGAAAGCTGCTGCAGAAAACTCACTCAGAAAAGCTGCAAAAGCTGAAAAGCAAAAGGAACATTGTTTTTTTTTTATATATATTTTTAATGCCACAACAAGTTGCGGTAAGGTGGCGGCAGACAGTCCAGAAAAGTTTACCAAGTCGACTTGAAGATATCTGGTAGGAAAACCTCTAAGTAGCAGGGTAGTTGGCCAGATGGGTGCCTTAGTTGCTCTCATTACAAGCCTTAACTTTGAAGTTTAGTTGAACGATTCGGCAAGTTTCATTCAGGGTCACTTCTCAATCAAATCTAAATTATATTTTCAGTTTCGGCCTTTCGAGTATGCCCCAGGGATACCCTCGGCTTACCTGGCCACAACAACAACAACAACTGGCAATGGCAATGGCTGCAATTGCGACTTTCCTGCGGATAGAAGAAGTGCAATTCAAATGCCCCAAGAGATGCCAACCATCAACATTATTTCATATCTGGGCAAAACCCAGCAGCATATAAACTATATATGTGTATATATAGCTCCCCCCCCCCCCCTCTACCTGCCGGGGGAGTGGCGCAAAATCAAAATAAAGCGATGGGCGTTTATCGTTATGCGAACTGAATAACTTCTGGAAGTTTGTTTTCTCTGCTTCTTTTTTTCGTACCCATTCGTGGCACATCCTAGGTTCCTACTTCTTCTTTTCTTCTTTCCCCTAACCATTTTACAATGTGTTTTCCTCTTCGTTTTATGACCCTTTTTTGTGGGCAGTCAGCGGCTTTCAACGTTTTGCCTAATTAGCTTTCGGTGCGTGCGCCTTTTTCTCATTTTTTTCCTCTCTCATTTTTGTATTTTTGTGAGCTTCTTAATGAATTTTCAATTGTTAGTGCCTCGTTTACGAGGTGTCCCGTCGCGTCGCCTTGTGTTGTCGCGTCACTTTGTTGCGCAACATTTCAACCGGCGGACAGGAGAGAAGGGGGGCTGCTGTTTGTTAACTGACTTGTTGACTGACTGGCAAAACTCTAATTACAAATCACAAATGGCCAAAACGCTCTGAAATGGGCCATCAAAATGGCAACCAGTAGAGCGCATTACGCAAAACGTTGCCGCAAAATGCAACAACAAACTGAAAACAGAAAACAGAAGAACACATGAAACGGAACATTAGCGGAAAATTGAAAACCCACGGGCGATCGGCAGTAGTAAGTGGTACTGCGCCGCGGCCCCCCTCCCCCTCCCCCTCCACTCCCCCCATTTTTTTACCTTTCCTTAATAAAAATGTTTTAAGTCCTCTAAAGATATGTGACGAAGGCAAATGTACTCTAAAAGAGATTAACTAGGTATCTTCAAAACTTAATGAAGTCGGCAACAGGGAAAGGGAAAGGTTCTTAAATTATCGAGCAGTAACGGAATTAATGCATGATTACATAATTAAGAACAAGTAATTGAGAAAATAATTATAAAATTAATTACAAAATAGTTCAAAAGCAACAGGATTATTGCATGACTACAATATTTAGAGCAAGTAATTGAGAAAGTCATTAAACAAATCCAAATGAACAGGATTACGTCATGATTACAATATTTACAGCAAGTAATTGAGAAAGTAATTAATAATCTACACATATAAAACTGTTCAACCTGACTGACTGACTGACGTGACCATCGCACAGCCTAAACGGTAAGAGCTAGAGGGCTGAAATTTGGACAGGAGTTTCCTTATGTGGTGAAAGTGCATACTAAGACGGGTTTTGGGAAAATTCTACCTGGAAAAGCCGAAAAAGCGTCGGCAAAGTTTGTATGGGGAAAATTTTATTGTTCATCCGATTTACTTGAAACTCGGTTTGGAAGCAAAGTATGCCAAGTAATTGGACACGTGTTTTGGAAAATCCGCCCACAAGGAAAATTCTCGGAAAATTCGAGATGCTGAAAACTATATTTCAAAGTGAATTTAATTGAAATACGACTTTCCGAAGTTGGAAAGTTCGACAGTAGGGTCGGAAAATTCCCGGAAAAGCGTCGGAAAAGTTTGTATGGCAATTTTTTTATCCGATTGACTTGAAACTGGGTTGGTAAGCGAAGTGTACGATATAATTCGACAAGTATTTTCCCGATTTCGGAAAATCTGCCCGCAAGGAAAATTCTCGGGAAATTCGATAAGCAAAAATCTATTTTTCATCCGATTGACTTGAAATTCGGTGTGTATGGATGGTAAGTGAAATGAGTTGAAATATAATTTTCTGATGTTGGAAAATTTGACCTTAGGGTCGGAAAACTCATGGAAAACTCAGCAGCCAAAAGCCGATTTTCATCCGAATGGCTTTCAACTTGGTTTGTAAGGATAGTAAAAGAAATAACTATGACGGTAACGGTAACGGTCAACGATAACGATAGCGATAACGATAACGATAACGATAACGATAACGATAACCATAACGATAACGATAGCGATATCAGTAGCAATAGCGATATCAGTAACGAACGAGTTAGGCAATCGGGACTTCGTCCCGGAACCGACGCAGTGTCCAGTACACTGCCCAAGGATTGCCAGCCCAAGTCAATGGGAAGTCCACACTTACAACTTCAACAAGAAACTTCCCAACTGTTACAACAACAACAACGATAGCGGTAATGTTACCCAATGCCGATCGGAAAAGAAAAACTATATCGGTTCTATGTGATGTCAGTATAGATTAACGGCGGCGTAGCGAAGCGCTCCGGGATATATGCTAGTGTAATTATAAAATAGTTTTAAGTCAACGGGACTATTTCATTATAGCAATATTTAGAGCTAGCATTCAAAAGCAACGGGACTTTTGAGTGATAACAATACGAGTACATACTTACAGGGTGGCTAAAGAAAATTGCTACATTAAGAAAGTCAAATAACTTTTTTTCAGTGTATGGAATTCATTTTTCTTTTGTTCATGTTAAAGCTCATTCAGTTTTATTAAATATTGCTTAACTCTTCTTCTTCTTCTTTGGCCATTGATGATAGCATCACAACCGTTTTACGGTCTCGGCCGCTGCAACTAATGCCCGCCACTCGCCTCTGTCCAGAGCGACATCCCCCCTAAGAGAAAACACCCAGCTCCGAGATATCTCCCTGCACCTGGTCGCGCCATCTCCGCTTCGGTCGATCCGGCCCGGGCTTGCCTCCTAACTCGTTCGCATGCCGACTGTCCATCCGTTTTGCTGGAGCGTTATCATCCATACGGGTAACATGTCCAATCCAGCGCAGCCGCTGTTGTTTTATGCGCTGGACAAGCTTAGTGTCCCCATAGAGCTCGTTCAGTTCGCGATTCATTCGGATGCCAACTTTTAGAGGTCCATAAATCCTCCGAAGAACTTTTCTCTCGAACACGCCAATTGCCGCTTCATCCGTTGATGACATTGTCCATGCTGGGCTGGGATGATAAGCTATTTGTATAGCGCAATTTTCGTTTTCCGAGAGAAGGCTCTGCTTTTGAACTCCTTACTGAGCCCATAGTAACATCAGTTTGCAAGAGTAATTCTTCTTCGGATTTCCAGACTGATGTTGTTGTCGCTGGTTATTGTCGTTTCGAGGTAGACAAATTCCTTGACAGCCTTGAAGTTGTATTCTCCCATCTCTTGGGTCTTCTCCAGGATTTGTCGCAATGTGAATATCTGGTCCGTGGTGGATTTGCCAGGTCTAAAGCCACACTGATAAGGTTCAATCAGTTCACTTATTCTCGGCTTTAGATGTTCACATAGGATGCATGATAGAACCTTGTATGCAATGGGAAGGAGACTGATCCCGCGGTAATTGGCGCAAACCGCAGGGTCTCCTTTTTTAAATATTGGACAGAGTACACTTAGGTTCCAATCTTCGGGCATGCTTTCTTCAGACCATACTCTGCATAGGAGTTGGTGCATGCACCTTACCAGCTTCTCACCGCCAGCCTTGAACAATTCAGCGGGCAGCTCATCAGTGTCAGCAGATTTGTTATTTTTTAGAATTTTTATGGCTAACAAGACTTCATTATGGTCCGGCGGATCTATCTCTATGTTATCGATTGGTGGTGTCGCTACTTCCCCAGAGGCGGCATTGTGTTCGTCATCGCCTCCCAGCAGGTTGGAGAAATAGTTTCTCCATTTGTCTAGTGCAACTTGCGGATTTCTGACCAAATTTCCGTGCTTGTCCTTCAATAGTGTGACTCTGGGCTTAAAACCTACGGTTAGTTGCCTAATCTTTTGGTAGAATTTTCGAGTCTCACTCCTTCCGAACAGCACTTCGAATTCCTCCCTCATGCGCCATTCCTGCTCATTTTTTTTCCTTCTGAAAAGGCGCTTCCTCTCTCTCCTTTTCTCCCGGTATCGCTCCTTAACAGCCCGCGTTGCTCCAGACTGCAGAGTTCTCCTGTACGCAACGTCTTTCTCTGCAGTAGCGCGGCGGCACTCATCATCGTACCATGACTGTTTTCGGGAGTTTTCGGCGAATCCGAGAATCTCCTTGGCAGCCGTACTCATAGAGTGTGAAATATGTGGCTGAAGGGGTTCGTATCCGAGGCATTGTTTTAGTTTTCATTGGCGGATGTAATAGACGAGAATCGGGTGCCAAGTCCGAAGTAACGCCCCTATTTGTCCCAGGGTAGGAACGCCGCTCACGTTAGCCAGCAGCTTTGCGAATGCATAGCTCTGTTACCAGGGTTTACCACGTGGAGATGTGAGTCCACTTGGGACGCAGTAAGCTACATAACCACAGGAGTGTTCCTGTCTTCCGAAGAAGCCCCTTCCGAAGAACTAAGTTGCTCAGCTGAGTTTTTTGACACTCAGGTCAGAAAAACTCAGCTGAGCGATCAGGTCGTGTAAATTGAGCTTTACCGTTTAGGCTGAGCTTACATTGCCAATCAGTCAGTCAGTCAATGAGAACTGAGTATTGAGATTTTCAAAAAGTAGTCCAATCAGAACCAAAATAGTCAAAATAGAATATAGAAGAATTGGAAAAGTAATGAAAAGAGGTAATTTTAGATATTTTTAAAACGAGTTAAAAAAGTAAACCAATCGATAGTAAACTAAAAAGATAGACACATAGACGGTAAAAGAATTAAACAAGTAATAACAAAGTTAATTTATAAACTAATCCAATCTAAAAGACAGTTATTGGCATCGAAAAAGAAATATTGAGGCCCAACCCTCTTTCAAAGTCAAAGAGTACACAATACGTGTATATTTACACTTTTTCCGCCCATTCCTCTTAAACTTGCAAACGCTTCGACATTGCTATTCCCCCCCTTTTTTTTCAAATAAGCTAATATACCCTCATTCCGGAGTGCCGGTCGGCCTTTGGCCTGAAAGAGATGAGGTGAGGCTACCAGCTGCCCAGCTTATAATGTTGTGCGTTTATTACGCATACGCCACACCGCGGCGACGCAGCGACGCGACGCCACGTCGAACGGTTGCATCAAATCAGAAATGGCGCCACTGCAAGTTGAGTTGCACGTGACCGGCGCGCATTGGTGGGTAGCTATTTGGTCAAGTTGAAATGCAAATTGCAACTTCCGTTAAATTGCTGCAGCTGGCCTGGAAGCTGATGATGACGCTGACGACGACGATGATGATGACGAGTAGCCGTCGCCGCCCTGCGGGCACCTTCAACCTTTCCACTGCCGGTCGTCAATCACATGTAGAATCAGCTGGCTACTATTTGGATTTATGAGTTGGCTTTGCGGGTTTTTTTTTTCGTTTCCCTTTTTGATTTGATTTATAGAAAAACTTGCAGCTAATAAATGTCACAGGGCAGGATTACACCCTAGAAAATTTTCTAATTACAAAACTAACATTTACAATGTAACTTGAAAGAGCAAAAGCAACAACGAAGGCCGTCGACGTGGAGGTGGAGGAAGGGCAGCAGGAGCTGGTTAAATGCAACAAGTTGCATACACAATTAGCACACACACACACTCACACACAGCGAAGAACATCCTCCTGCTGCATCTGTTTCAACACACAAAAACCCCTTTCGGCCAGGGAAGCGTCTGTTTAACTTTCAAGTGGCGTTCTACGATACTCATAAAATTTCCTCCAGGTAATTTTCTGTCAAGTGTGTGCTTGTGTGTGTGTGTGGGTGTGTGGTGTGTGTGTGTGCATCTATGTGGGTGTTATTGTTCTACTGGACTTTCCCAGAGCGAGAGTGTGAGTGAGTTTTGGAGTTGCACTTTTGGCCACTTAAAGCGATGCTGAAGAGCTGGCTGGCTCCTGGTTTCTTGTTTGTTTTGGGGAATATCAGAATTTGTGTGTGCACACACACACACACACATCAATGTTGGACTCAGACATTTATATATGCAATATATGTAGCCACATTTTTGTTTTGGAAAGCTACTAATTGTCTTAAGTATGCTTTGTATATTTTGACTTTATTGACGAAAAAAACGACTCAATGACCATTCCAAAAATTTATGACAATATTAAAAACACCTCAAAGAAACCGCAACACCAACCACCCCACCCGTCTCCTTCTGTTGTGATAAACTAAAAAATTTTTATGTTTTTAATTTATTTTTTACTTGCCCTGACTGGGACTCGAACTTGAGACCTCGAAAGACGCACACACGGACACCGCCGCTCAGCCAACTGCACCATTATAAATTGACGGGGAGACAATCCCGATTCGGATCAATATCAAGCCTACTCGTACTTAAAATTTTAATTCAGTTGCTGGGATCGAATCAATCTCTTTTGGCTTTTTAGGCTTAAAATTGTCCCGGCATTTTTTTTTTGTGTATACTATGATTTTATCGCTGTCTCTTGATAGTCGCGTGCACTAAGATGCAGACGACCGTGTGCTCAGTGTTCGTGGCCGTGAGTTCGATTCTCATAAAAAAAAAAAGAGGCAAGTCAACTTTTATTAAAAATGGGTGATTTCGTTTAATCGCTGGGCTTTCTCATTGATGAGGATGTATTGAACGATGAACGATAGTCGAGTTATACAATGGTGGTCAAATTTTTTGAAAAAAAATTTTAAAAAAACCATAATAAATCTTTGAAACAAAAATCCTAAAATTTGGAAATTTTTATCGAATACTGGTATTAAAGTCCGCTTTCAATAATTCATAAGTAGTCCACAATCAGCTGCTGGGGTTAGAAAATATTAATCGAATTGTCCAAACGGAGGTGGGCATAAGTATTTTGACAAGATTTCAAAATTGATATATTCTCAGCACAGGATCTTTAAAGCTAAAAAGAATGATGGATTCTAGACAAGTTTTACACGCTGAATCCGAATCTAGCGTTAGCAACTCCATATCTGTAATAGATTAACTGTAAATTAGGCATGAAAATGCAGAAAATGGCTAATTTGGCTGTTTTGCTGGGATCCAAAGTGCTAGAAAAAATGTTGTTTTTAAAAATTTGATTTGTTCATTGTATAGTTCATACTTTTTTCTCTTAAATGTGACTTAAGCCTTATATATTTCATAAGATATAAGTTCGTGATCGATCTGCCAAGTTTGACCGATTTGCATGCAAATTCATATTTATCGTTTTTTACAGTGTAGTTTTTAAAGCAAAACGCACCGTATACTTAAAAACCACACTGGCGCTCAACTAAAATACAAATCTTCATTTTAAATTAATTTAAACTTGAATTCTAATACAAATCGGAAATATACTCGTCTAAAAGTTTTGATAATTATCCTCATTCCAAAACACATATTTTATTTCTGCACGCATTAAGTGGCTGTGACACAACTTTTGCGCTTTTTCAAATCATTTTTAAAAGCTTTTGAGAAACTGACAAATTTGGATGAACTAACTGCAGCATTTGAGGAAGAAAATTGTTCGGACCAGAGATTATTAGAGAGTGGAATTCAAACCTTATTGGCTGTCTATATTGCTCGAAATCTGTGAAAAGTCTCGATCATCTTCGTTATATGCATTACGTCAAGTCTAAGAAACTTAATAAGCCTGTGCAGCTTTCAAATATTCCACCAACAAGTGCAGCTGCTCATCAACATTTCAAAACGTGTATATTATCAAGTTCAAACTTGGATAGGGCATGATTTGGAACCCCAG
>JAEIFV010000159.1:0-481954 GCA_018904265.1 Lordiphosa collinella | reverse complement strand
AAAAGTATCGCGAATTTTGAATTTTCGCGGGTTACGTATATTCGAATTTCGATTTTTTTTGTGGCGTTATGTTGGTACTCATGTCTCTACTTTATGCCGACAAGCTCGGCCATTTTGAATGTTCACTTAATTGTTGACAGCTGCTTTGCTTGCACGTGTTTTGGATCGTCTTCGATTTTTACCTATTCAAAAAAATGGATCAAAGAACCTGTATCAAATTTTGTGTGAAAAACGAAATTAAGTGCGCGGATGCATTCCGAATGTTGACTGTGGCATACGGAGAAGCTACCTTGGACCGAAGCAACGTTTATCGGTGGTACAAAATGTTCTCAGAAGGCCGAGAAGATGTGAACGACGAAGAGCGTGCCGGACGCCCGAGCACTTCAACAACAGACGAAAAATTAATGAAGTGGAGAAAATGGTATTGGCCAATCGTCGAATCACCGTTAGAGAAGTTGCTGAGGACCTAAACATATCGATTGGCTCGTGCCATTCGATTTTTATCAATGATTTGGGCATGAGACGGGTCGCCGCGAAATTCGTACCAAAATTGCTCAATTGCGACCAAAAACAGCATCGCATGAACATTGCTAATGAGATGTTAAACTCTGTCCGCGACGACCCAAATTTGCTCCAGAGGGTCATAACTGGTGACGAATCGTGGGTTTATGGTTATGACGTGGAAACCAAAGCTCAATCATCTCAATGGAAGCTGCCGCACGAACCAAGACCGAAAAAGCGCGCCAAGTTCGGTCGAATGTGAAAGTTTTGCTGACAGTTTTCTTCGATTGCAGGGGCGTGGTGCATCATGAGTTCTTGCCACAGGGAAGAACGGTCAATAAGGAATATTACCTGCAAGTTATGCGCAATTTGCGCGAAGCAATCCGCCAGAAACGCCCGGATTTGTGGAAGAACAAAAATTGGCTCTTGCACCACGATAACGCCCCTGCTCACACATCGTTGCTTGTGCGCGACTTTTTGGCCAAAAACAACACACTAATGATGCCGCAGCCACCGTATTCCCCAGATCTGGCCCCCTGTGACTTTTTCTTGTTCCCTAAACTGAAGAGGCCCATGAAAGGACGACGTTACGCTACGCTTGACGAGATAAAGACGGCATCGAAGAAGGAGCTGAACAAGATAAAAAAAATGATTTTTTGAAGTGCTTCGAAGATTGGAAAAACCGTTGGCACAAGTGTATAATATCTCATGGGGATTACTTTAAAGGAAAATAGATATTCATGAATAAATAAATAATTTTTGAAAAAACACAAAATTCGCGATACTTTTTGAACACTCCTCGTATTTGCAGGTTTAATTCATTTAAAAGGTGGAATTTTATGCGGGGCGGGGTCATCACACCCACAAAGACCCAATATGAATCGTTAAATAATCATATCTTTACTACCGTTCATCCGATCTTTAACATTCCTTTGGCGGATCGATAGATAATCCTGATTACTAAATATGCCCAGAAGGAACGAACCTTCTATCTATAAAACTGTGGGAGATATTAAGTTGTTTCCAATTTGCGGGGGCGGGAGAGGGCGTGGCAAAAATTGAAAATAAACTTGATCTGCCTGCAAGTATAAGAAGCATAAGTCCCATACATGTCAAACCTCTATCTCTTACCACCTCTGAGATCTGTGCGTTCATACGGACAGACGGACACTTTTGCACAAACTTAATATACTCTGTGTACCTCTGGTACAGAGTATAAATACTTATTACTTTAAACGCGTTTTTTTTCGAATCGAAGTTTTTCAAAATGGTTCACTGCTTTTCTCAAGTTCTACTGCACCGATTGTGATGATGCAGGGTCTAATGAACGAAGAATTAATACGGCTATCATTGGAAAAGAAAATTTTTTAAACCCTTGAAGAAGGTATATTAAAATTTTGCGGATGTTTGTAACGCATGAAGGAAGCACATAAAGTATATATATTCTTGATCAGCATGACGAGCTGAGTTGTCTGTCCGTCTGTTTCTATGCGATTTCCTACGTCAGTTTGAAAGCTATCTTTACGAATCTCTGCACGAAGTCTTGTAGTACAAATACTCTACACAAGTATGAAAACCGGCCGGATCGGACGACTATAGCATATATCTAGCTGCCATAGGAACGATCGGTCAAAAAAAAAAGTTTTAGTGAGAAGTTTTAGTTGCCAAAGAAGAGTTAGGTTTGAAAAATAATCTTAGTAGGCGTCCTGAAAATTTGTATGAAGCTCATATAATATATATAAGGGTATATAATCTTCGGCCGAGCCGAAGTTAGCTTCCCTCCATTTTTTACAATTTTCTTTTTATACCCTTGCAGAGGGTATTATAAAATTGTCCGGATGTTTGTAACGCATAGAAGGAAGCATCTCCGACCACATAAAGTATATATATTCTTGATCAGCATGACGAGCTGAGTTGATTTAGCCTTGTCCGTCTGTCCGTCTGTCCTTCTGTCCGTCTGTTTCTATGCTATCTCCTCCGTCGGTTTTAAAGCTATCCTCACCAAACTTTGTACGAAGTCTTTTGGTACAAATACGCTGCACATTTGTCGGAACCGGCCGGATCGGATGACTTTAGCATATAGCTGCCATAGGAACGATCGGTCAAAAAACTAGTCTTATAGAGAAAAACTTTTTTGTTTTTAATGGAAACGCCTCCAAACTACGTATTTCTTAGTTTACTATCCTTTCCCATAATTTCACTAAGTTTGGTCGAAATCGGATGACTATAGCATATAGCTGCCATAGGAACGATCGTTTGAAAAACTAGTACTAGTGAGAAAAACTTTTTTGTTTTTAATGAAAACGTCCTTATCATTGGCATACACTTATTTTATATACTTTTACACAATTCTACAAAGTTTGGTCGAAATCGGATGACTATAGCATATAGCTCCCATAGGAACGATCGGTCGAAAACTTGTTCGAGTGAGGAAAACTTTTTTGTTTTTAATGAAAACGTCCTTTTTATTGGCGTACACTTATTGTATATACTTTGGACACATTTCTACAAAGTTTTATCAAAATCGGATAACTATAGCATATAGCTGCAGTATGAATGATCGGTCGAAAAAGAAGTTCTAGTGAGAAAAACTTTTTGTTTTAAATGGGATCGCCTCCAAATTTCGTAATTAACAGTGTATTATGCTTTTCCATGATTTCACCAAGTTTAATCGAAATCAGACATCTTTATAGTATAGATCCCATAGAAAAGTAATATCCAAAAAGTAGTCTTAGAAAAACTTTTTTCTTTTCAATGGAAGCTGCAAGGGTATACAAAACTTCGGCCGAGCCGAAGTTAACTTTCCCCTATTTTTGTTTTTTGGACTGCAAAAAAATTGTAAAAAAGGATTTCGTTTCTTAGAAATTCAATTTCTTTCTCACGACTCTGCTTCGGGCCATAAATGCACTCATACCCCAGTTTCCCGTCTTTCGGCTTTGATAATGGTGACTGCCGGAAAGCTGTGAATCATCAACACTCCTGTTTTTAGAAGATCCCTCCTTGGAGGCCGAGATCTTTTTGAACGGCCCTGGCATTCGCACTTTTTTATACCCTTGCAGAGGGTATTAAAAAATTGTCCGGATGTTTGTTACATATATATTCTTGATCAGCATGACGAGTTGAAATGAATTAGCCCTGTCCGTCTTTCCTTCTGTCCATCTGTCCGTCTGTTTCTGTGCTATTTCCTCCGTCAGTTTTGAAGCTATCCTCACCAAACTTTGCACGAAGTCTTTTGGTACAAATACGCTACACATTTGTTGGAACAGGCCGGATCGGATGACTATAGCATATAGCTGTCATAGGAACGACCGGTCGAAAAACTAGTTTTAATGGGAAAAACTTTTTTGTTTTCTATTGAAATGCTCCCAGACTTTGTATTTCTTAGTTAACTATGCTTTTCCATGATTTTACCAAATTTGGTCGAAATCGGACATCTATATAGTACAGCTAACATAGAAAAGTAAAGTCTGAAAAGTAGTCTTAGTTTAAAAAACTTTTATGTTTTCCATGGAAATGTCCTCAAAATTGGCATGTATTTGTTTTATATGCTCTTACACGATTCTACAATGTTTGGTCTAAGTCGGATGACTATAGCATATAGCTGCAGTATGAATGATCGGTCGAAAAAGAAGTTCTAGTTTTTTGGTTTAAAAGGATCGCCTTCAAATTTCGTAATTAACTGTTTGCTTTGCTTTTCCATGATTGCACTAAACTAGACGAAGTCGTACATCTATATAGTATAGCTCCCATAGAGAAGTAATGCTGCAAGGGTATACAAAGCTTCGGCCGAAGCTAACTTTCCACATTTTTTTTTGTTTATCGTTGAATAAACACCATAAGCTTGCGGTTTAAGGGGCACCAGTATGACCTTTAATTTTCCAACTGATGAAATCTTTGCCTTCAATGAGAAATTTAACTGGTTGTACAAAGGTGGAGTCATTTATTCAAAATGCTACTAGGCAACAGCAATGAATCAATAGATAACCTACTATTTGAAATAACCCAGCTACAATTGGTTTCTTAGTATGTAAAAGAAGTAGCAATGGCTTGCTCAAAATTTAGTATTACCAATCTTTGGGTGGGCCGGGTGGCTCAGCGGCTAGTGTGCGCGACCGCTGTGCAAGAGGTCGTGGGTTTGATCTCGCCTAGGAACATCTAATGAAAAAACTTTTTCTTTGAATAAACTTTACACCCGGTCACCCCTCTCTGCTGTTGGCGCCAGCTTTGTAGTAATTAGCTTTGGAAAGCTTCTCAAACTGCCGTTCGGATTCGGCGTTAAACTGTAGGCCCCTTTCTCTTGTGCGAAAATTAGAAGCGCACAAGCCAAGAGATTGAGAGAGGCTCGGCGTATGCTCTTTGGGGCTGTGTCAAGCCATTTTACATTTCACAATCTTTGGGTCCAGTTGAGTTGATGCGGCAATTTCAAAATAAAATAACCAATTTACTCCTCAACCAATAGAACTATTGACTTGAAATTTGGTGTATGTTCTCTCCTAGATAAAAGCTATATTCGCAGATTCAAAATATTTAGAAAAAATTTCCTGGGGCACTTTTTCCAGGCATATTCGGCTCTGCTCTTTTGGTTTTAATAGATGCGACAAGGCTGCAATGCTGTTGATGTTACTCATACGCAGTGTTGCCTTGGCTTTATCTTAGGAATATAATTACCCTTATGTCACCAAAAAATTATGCGTTTCAGTGGTCAGACCTAATCTTAGGCATGAATCATGTGTCTGGTTTTCACACTACCAAAAATATCAGCTCCAAGTCGCATCAGTTCAAAAACTTTTGTTAATTTTTCAAATTTGGTAAATATTTAAAAAAAATATCAAAATAATTGATTAGATTTTAAGAATTAAATGCAGTTCAGATTTCATTTTAGAAATTTTCATGTGGCAAACGTGGCGTATGGGCAATTCTTAGTTCAAACTTTGTGGCCTGAAATTTGTTTATTTGAAATTTTATTATCTTCATACCGTCAGGGTTGCCCTCTCTGACTTGTCGTGTTTGCATTAAAAAGTGTACCAAATGATTCCAAATGGTATCAAAATGATACCCAGCACTGCGTTACACAGTGCGACACTAAAAACGTGATCGCTTCGATCAAGACAGTATAATAAAAGTGTAAAAACCTTGACTGTTCTTGGTCTTTTTAGCTGCCGTTTTTATTGTATTGCACTATGAAGCTATTTTGTTTATGATTGGATCTAAGAACTCCAAGTCTTGTAGACCACAACTAATGTCCTGATATGCTTTTTTTAACCACTTCATAAGTGGCTGGCTAAAAAGAAGTCGGGCTAATTTTCGTACAGCTTTACTTATGTTCATCCACAGTTTGTGAATCCTTGCCTGACGCATTCCATCAAAAGGGTAATTTAAGGGTTATCAGTTTAAACTGATGTATTCTTTGCTCATTTGCATAACACTGTTCAGTAGTTCACTTATGCTCATTTCGTTGCTCAGCTCTTTATTGTGCAGTTGTTCAGTCAGTCAACTGTTCAACTCAAACACAACCCAAAAAACTTAACTTAAGTCCTTGATTAACTTACAAAATTCTAATAATTTGTTTTCCTTTCTATCTTTTTTCCAGGTAAGTTCAACTTTGACCTCTCACACAAAAATTCCCTGAAGTCTCTTTGTGGCCGGTCCATCAGCGGTAAGCTAATTTAGCTCTCTGATTGATAAAAGAGCAACTCCGAAATCAAATTTGCCAGCTTATGAGTAATTCTGTGAAATTTTCGGTTGCTTTTTAAACATGGCGCAGCATGCAACTGGTTGGTGGGTTCCTTTTTGGCCGGGACAAAAAAAAAACAGGAAAAACAATCAGCGGCAGCAGCAACACGTTGAACCTTGGCATTTTTTCACATTTTATGATTAACTTTGGGGGCGTTTTTTGTTGTTGGCCCGCAGGGGGCGTGGCAACCAACCTGCCAGAGGCCTGCAGCTGCCTGCTGCCTCACTGTGTTTGTTATGAAGTGCAACTTTTGCTAGCAAAATGGAAAAAGAAATGAGAAACGTATGCAATTTGTTGCCTGGCGGCCACGCCCACCCGCCTGGCCAAGAACTGCAGTGGCAAAAAGTTGACTTTGTGTGCTAAAAGTGGGCAGGTGGGTGGCAGAAGAAGAACACACGCACGCAGCAGGGCAAAATCTCAAACGAAATTCCACGAGTTCAAAGCACAGGAAATTGAAAAGTAGAAGGGAAACCAGCAATATCAACAATAACAACAACAACAACAACAACAGCGGCAGGAAGGAAGAGCGGAAGGATGCATGAAACTATTTGGCTTGGAAAAACACACAAACGGATCGGTTCGATACGCTCTCTCGCGCTCTTGGCATCAACTCTGCACGCTGCTCTCTGTTGTGGCGGTGATTTAAGTTTGCAGAGTAGAGCGACAGCTTAGACAATCGTTTCGAACAGTGCAAAAGCGGCACAAAAAACGTTTAAAGGTTACTGTTTTTGCGTTGTTAACAGAGAAATCGCCTCGAACAGTGCATAAGCGGCACAAAAAAACGTTTGCATGCCATATAAGTGACTTCTTTTCTAAGCAATTGTTTCGTATAGTGCAAAAGCGGCACAAAAATGGGCTTGCAGGCATATAAAGTAACTTCTATTGTGCAAAATTGTGTCGAATAGTTCTAAAGCGGCACAAAAAACGTTTGCAGTCCACAAGAGTGACTTCTTTACATAATCGTTTCGATAGACCAGGTTTTCTTAGATACTGGTTTTGTGTTCTAGCATCATGAAATTGTCTCGAACAGTGCAAAAGCGGCAAAAAAAAGAGTCTGCAGGCATTAAAAGTGACTTTTATTGTGTAAAATTGTGTCGAATAGGGCAAAAGCGGCACAAAAAACGTGTGCAGGCCATAAAAGCGACTTCTTTTCTATAAATTCGTTTCGAATAGTGCAAAAGCGGCACAAAAATGCGTTTGCAAGCCTTCTTAGATACTGGTTTTGGGTTCTAATCAAAGAAATTGTCTCGAACAGTGCAAAAGCGGCACAAAAAAGAGTCTGCAGGCATTAAAAGTCTCTTTTTTTTTTATAAAAATTGTGTCGAATAGTGCAAGAGCGGCACAAAAACGTGTTCAGGCCATAAAAGCGACTTCTTTTCTATAAATTCGTTTCGAACAGTGCAAAAGCGGCACAAAAAAGAGCCTGCAGGCATCAAAAGTGACTTTTTTTTTGTATAAAAAGGTGTGCAGGCCATAAAAGCGACTTCTTTTCTATAAATTCGTTCGAATAGTGCAAAAGCGGCACAAAAATGCGTTTGCAAGCCTTCTTAGATACTGGTTTTGGGTTCTAACCAATGAAATTGTCTCGAACAGTGCAAAAGCGGCACATAAAAGAGTCTGCAGGCATTAAAAGTCTCTTTTTTTGTATAAAATTGTGTCGAATAGAGCAAAAGCGGCACAAAAAACGTGTGCAGGCGACTTCTTTTCTACATAATCATTTCGAATAGTGCAAAAGCGGCACAAAAAGCGTATGCAAGCCTTCTTAGATACTGGTTTTGTGTTTGAATCAAAGAGCAGTGCAAAAGCGGCACAAAAAAGAATCTTCAGGCAATAAAAGTGACTGCTTTAGCACATAACCGTTTCGAATAGTGCTAAAGCGACATAAAAAAGCCTGAAAAGTTATTGGTTTTGTGTAGAAATCAAAGAAATTGTATCGAACAGTGCCAAATCGACACAAAAACCCTACAGAAGCATTAAAAGTTATTGTGATGTTGTGTAATCAAAGATATTATGTCGAAAGCGGCACAAAAAAGCATTAAAAGGATTCTAGTTTTCTTTTATAATCACAGAAATTAAGAGTTTTCATTCCAAAAATCAATTTTACTTCAACTTCTTCGCTCTAGAAACACATTTCTTTTAGCTAACTATTTAGCTCATTTTTATGAAAGCAGAGCTCTATTAAGTCATCTTTTTTTTCTCTTAAAATTTTGTATGCAAATGCGATGACATCTCTATTATTTTTGGGGGCCATAGCCCAGCTGTGAAAAAGTCCTTCACCTTGCCGCTGCTGCTGCTGCTGCTCCCGTTGACTGTCAACGCCAGCAATTTTCATTTGGCAAAGTGGATAGCGCTCGCAAGTGTTCCATCTTTGATGGATAACTTTCGAGTAACATTCACTGGATAATTGCAATGCGAGCCCGCGGCTCAAGCAACGGCCGTTTTGGATTTTTGCCTTCTTTTTTAAGAAGAAACTTGAAACTTTTTGCTGCCCACCTTGCTGGCACCTGAGGCAAACTTAAGAGCTAATAACAAAAATGCCAAAGAGAAGCTGCTGCTGCTGCTGCTGCTGGTGGTGGCACTTGGCAGTGGAGCAAGTGCAGCGTTGTGATGGAGGTCGCGGCATAAGGTTACCCAAGGCAGAAAAATTAAACTTGAGTGTTAAGCAGAGAGAGAGAGAGATGCTGGTAATCTTGCGTTCCAAATTGCCTCGTGCCTGGGGCCAGGCGACTCATTAAACCTGGAATAGAGACGATAAACTATTAGTTAAGGATGTTGCCTGTGGGGATAGTTGACGGGAGATACTATTTCAGGCATAAAACTTTGTTGTTTTCATTCGAACCGTTTACAAATATGGTCTTTAATCGTTTTTGAAGCTTTCGCACAAGTCTACATAGTTTAAGCAAAATCGGTTGACTATAGCATATTGCTGCCATAGGAACAATCGACAAGAAACTATAGAACAAAACGTTTGTTCTTAATGCTACAGTCAACTCAATACTTGAAATTTGCCAAATTATTGAACAAGATCTTACTTAAAAGGTTTATGTAGAGAAGAATTGTTACACAAATCAACACTTGGAGTATCAATTATATCAAATCATGAGCAGTGTCAGAAATTATGCAAAAAATCAAGGATAATGGCGGCTTCCACCGGGTACAGTAAGGTGGTGCTACCGATACCAACGTCTCTTTCTTGGTGGTGATGGGTCCACAAAATATAGTTGACGCCGGTTATAAATATGTCAAGCCATTTGCAGTTTCAACTATATTTTTTGGACCAATCACCACCAAAAAAGCGTCATTAGAATAGACAGCCATTGTAAAGCAAGCCAAATTCGGAAAAACAATAGCTTTTTGCGTTATCGAACTATCGCATCTCGATAAGATCAAAGCAGTTTTGGTGTACTCTTTGGATAGCTGTTCTAGAATCGTAAATAGTATATCCGTGGAAATAGAATTGCCTTGTAAATCAGACCCTAAGTCGGCAGAAACTCACACAGCTAAAATTTCGATTGCAGTTGGTCCTCGTGCTCATCAGAAGATTGTCAATCCCCACGGATCCGATTTCCACATTTTTTTAGAAACTTTCTCTTACAAAACTATTGAAAACGTGTCCGATTTTTGTCCCTAAAAGTGTTACCTGTCGCTTATTTTGTGGCAGCATAACGTAAGTTCTCAAGGCACGTGTTCGGGTCCATTCTCGCGAAAACGGATCAAAAACTGAATCTTTTCCGTTTAAAACCCGCATCTCTTAGGAAAACCGGATTTGGAATTTAAGAGAAACTATCGTAATAACTGATGTGCGTTTAAAGCCCGCATCTCTAAGGAAAATGGGACTTCGACTTTAAGATAAACTTATGTAATTCTCGCAGGTCCGGATACATACAAGAAATTGTCAGGTGAGTCAGCCTGTGAATATAGTCAAGCGATGTAAAATCTGCCAAAAGCCTACACAATGAATGTGTAAAAAATGTCCGGTGAGCCTGCCTGTGAGGTTTATCGCTGAAGATAAGCATGCGATTCTCCCAGTAGGAATCGCTGTTCTCTAGCGATATCGCATTACTAACGCATTTTCATCTCTATTTGCGAAGAAGTGTGCCACTCTGCGACTCTTTTGGGGGATAAAAAAGCATTACTTCTGGGGAATAAGAAAAAATCTCTTCTGAGCGACAAGAAAGTGATTCTTTCTGGGCATAAAAAAAAGTTTCTTCAGAGGGATAAAAAAAGAGTTTCTTCCTGGAGTTAAGAAAGTGTTTCTTCCGGTAGTTAAGAATATATTTTATCTTTAAGTTAAGAGAAAGTTTTGAAAAAACACGAATTAAAAAATTTTGTATTAACTCGGGACCCTTTGACCAAACACGATTGGAGTGCCGTCTCAACCAGTTGCGCTATCACCTAGTTTGAATTCCGGGCACTCTCAATGGGCGTGTTTAGCAGTAAAATTGATCGCTGAGCATGTATCAGAAAAATATTATACATCAAATGGTTTCTGCTGAACGATGTGCTACATTTTTTGCCAAAGCCAAAGTCAGACATTGGCTGTACTTCATTCCATAATGAAAATTCCATAATAATAGCCAAACTTAAGTTCTAATAACACTAGACAACAAGGTCCAGTATATTGAAGGATTGGTACTGATTCTAGATATTTTTGTGTGCTAAGCAAGACTGCGTTTTCAGAGAGTAGAGATTTTTAGTAACTTGAGCTTAAAGTTGCTAAAAGTACCTATTTGAACCCTTTTTCGGAGCATTTTTCGGGGAATCCATTCTATTGTTTGGACTTTCTTTGATACCATCACAAAGCACCACTCCTTAGCTTTGAAATGAACTATCCCAAACAATTCTGCGATTTTTTTTCAATGGAGATATACCTCTTTAAGCACTTGTTTAAGAATCCAAAAATATCCTATTTATTGCTAGTGCCCCAAAGTACGAAATGGGTGGTAGAGACTCTAATATGTTTTGGGTTCCTAAAAACAGTAAAGTAGGCTGTTCATTTTTAATGCACCTGAAACAAAATTCTAAAAGAAACCTCACAGGTCCTGCACCTAAATTCCCTCTTCTTTACCTATCACGAGTCGGAATAAGAGATATATTTGTATATTTTAAATGTTTTGATAACAGTTTTCTGAAAAAAAAAATTGAATTTAAGCAAGAAAACACTCAAATTTGTACATCATATTGTTGTCTTTGATCTCTGGCAAATGAATTAATACATGATATCTGAATTGTGCCCTACCACTAGTTCGACTAGTCGAACAGTCTATCCTGACGAATCTGTCATAGTTAAAATTTTTTGACTTCAGATTCGTGTTTACTGGGTCCTAATTACCCAAGAAAAGTTACTTTTATCTCTAGATAAAAAACTTCGTGCTGCGCGGCATTAAAGGGTTAACGTGCATTTTGTACTGGCTCGAGGTCTTGTTATGCTATTGGCATAACCTTAAACAGGGCACACACCACAACAAAAGCCTCTTTTGGCCCTTTGATCGGACCCGTTTCATGAGGGACCAAATCCTCACTCATTAGCGATCTTGAGCCTGAAATGTGCATCCAAAGAGCAGCTTCTCCATGCCAGCGACGGCAAAACAATTTGGGAATTCCAAAGACTGCTTGCTTGCAAAACACCAAAAAACAGCCTAAGACAGCCATTCCCCTTTGTAAGTGTGTGGCCTCCATTGGACTTTGTACTCAGTGAGCAGCAAAACGGCCGCCACGTCTGAAGCAGAAGACCAAACAGGAGTTTTTGTTGTTTTAAATGAAACTAATTTTATTGAGTTTCGAACAACATCGCGGTGCCATGCGTTTTAGTACTTTAATGACTGTTTTAATGACCTTTATATGTTAACTATGTTATACTATGGGCATAACGTTAAACAGAGGCACACACCACAACAAAGGAGGCTTCAGGTTGATCGGACGCGTTTCATGAGAGACCGGAGCTCACCCCAAAACCTTGGGTTCAGGGGTGCCAGGAATCGGTCCGCGTACCGAAATTTCTGCAGAATTATAGAGGTTTTCAGCCTTGATTTTTTCACTTCTCACACACATCTATCGAACAGCCTTCCTTATAGTTGGTGTAACCTTGCGCATCGCCTGTTGAATTCCGGATGGAAAATTTCAAACTAACAGTAGAATAAAAGGCAATCGATAGAATTGCCTAACAAATGAGAAAGTGGCTCAGCTATAAACTATATATATTCTTGATCAGGGTGACGAGCTGAGTTGATTCAGCTCTGTCCGTCTGTCTGCTTCAAAGCAAACTAGTCTCTCCGTTTTAAAGCTATCGAGCTGAAATTTTACGCGGAGTCTTCTTTTAACTGCACGCTGCTAATATGTCATAAAGTTTGGTTCACCTTGTAAGTTCCCATCCTTAGTTAAAGTCGGCTGTGACTGACCCCTTTCCCTGGCAGAGAAATATCCCAGAAGCTTTAAGTAAATTAATTAACAGAGCTGTAACAGTATGTTATATGAACAGAGCTGTTATATTTGGACTCTGCTATATACAAGATGCATTTCAAAGTAAGGTGGACTTTGTGATAAAATTTCATGACAATTAATAGGTTAGAAGCCGAGTTATTCTACACAAAGCAACATAGAAAACACGATGTTAGAGCGAGACGGATCTAGTCAAAAAATAGAGAGCAAAACTTACAGCGAATAGCTAACAAATTTCTGATTAAAACGTTGAGAACGCAGCAGGCTGTTTCACTTTTGCTTGATGCATTCACAGAGTAGGCTTTGCAATTTTGATACACTAAAGTAGAAGCAATGTAATTTCATTTTTCATTAGGCTCTTCTGTTGAACACATCAAATGTTCAAATGTGAATTATTTTATTTTTTTCTTTAATTTTTTAACTGCAATTACTCTAATCGACAAGCAGCAAATTCTGCCGGAATTTAGAATGTCTAAAAAACTTAAGGATGACTTAAAGTTCTATTATTCGCTGGGACATCAGTCATACTTTAGATTCAGTACAGATGTATTTCGGAGCCCCTATTTCAATCATACATTTGCGATGGACGGAAGCAACCTTTAACTACGCTCTCTGATAGTGTTTGGTTGGGTGAGGAGAGAAACACATTTCTTTTGGGTTTTCCGCTTTCGGTCTTTTGCCAACCTATTTGCAGAGATAGTTTGCTGAAAAGGTCTTATTTGAATGTATGCTATCAGTGTGTGCTTCTTCGGCTACCGAGATCAACGCACGTTTGTATGTACGAGGTGTGTTCAAAAAGTATCGCGAATTTTGTGTTTTTTCAAAAATTATTTATTTATTCATGAATATCTATTTTGTCCCCTTCAAAGTAATCCCCATGAGATATTATACACTTGTGCCAACGGTTTTTCCAATCTTCGAAGCACTTCAAAAAATCATTTTTTTTTATCTTGTTCAGCTCCTCCTTCGATGCCGTCTTTATCTCGTCAAGCGTAGCGTAACGTCGTCCTTTCATGGGCCTCTTCAGTTTAGGGAACAAGAAAAAGTCACAGGGGGCCAGATCTGGGGAATACGGTGGCTGCGGCATCATTAGTGTGTTGTTTTTGGCCAAAAAGTCGCGCACAAGCAACGATGTGTGAGCAGGGGCGTTATCGTGGTGCAAAAGCCAATTTTTGTTCTTCCACAAATCCGGGCGTTTCTGGCGGATTGCTTCGCGCAAATTGCGCATAACTTGCAGGTAATATTCCTTATTGACCGTTCTTCCCTGTGGCAAGAACTCATGATGCACCACGCCCCTGCAATCGAAGAAAACTGTCAGCAAAACTTTCACATTCGACCGAACTTGGCGCGCTTTTTTCGGTCTTGGTTCGTGCGGCAGCTTCCATTGAGATGATTGAGCTTTGGTTTCCACGTCATAACCATAAACCCACGATTCGTCACCAGTTATGACCCTCTGGAGCAAATTTGGGTCGTCGCGGACAGAGTTTAACATCTCATTAGCAATGTTCATGCGATGCTGTTTTTGGTCGCAATTGAGCAATTTTGGTACGAATTTCGCGGCGACCCGTCTCATGCCCAAATCATTGATAAAAATCGAATGGCACGAGCCAATCGATATGTTTAGGTCCTCAGCAACTTCTCTAACGGTGATTCGACGATTGGCCAATACCATTTTCTCCACTTCATTAATTTTTTGTCTGTTGTTGAAGTGCTCGGGCGTCCGGCACGCTCTTCGTCGTTCACATCTTCTCGGCCTTCTGAGAACATTTTGTACCACCGATAAACGTTGCTTCGGTCCAAGGTAGCTTCTCCGTATGCCACAGTCAACATTCGGAATGCATCCGCGCACTTAATTTCGTTTTTCACACAAAATTTGATACAGGTTCTTTGATCCATTTTTTTGAATAGGTAAAAATCGAAGACGATCCAAAACACGTGCAAGCAAAGCAGCTGTCAACAATTAAGTGAACATTCAAAATGGCCGAGCTTGTCGGCATAAGTGAGAGACATGAGTACCAACATAACGCCACAAAAAAATCGAAATTCGAATATACGTAACCCGCGAAAATTCAAAATTCGCGATACTTTTTGAACACACCTCGTATGCGACAAACTATGTGTGCTCTCTCATTCTCTCTCGCCCTGTTACGCTCTGCTCCACTTGACTTTGTTCAAAGCAACCTTTTTGAAATAACATTTTGGTCTCTCGGTCTTCAAATAACACGCACTTTGGGACCGTTTGACAGAAATGGGCCTGTTATTGGGTTGATGTCAGACCGACCAGCCTGAGTCAACAACAACAGCCGCTTAACAGCGAGCGCGAGAGCAGCACAGCAGACCGAAAATATGCATTGAGAGCTATGAGAAGCAACCGATCTTTTTCGGCAGCTATTTATGTTTGTCCAAAATGTTTTGTTGTTTTGATCTTTCCACAAACAAAAGAAAAACACACTTGCTTCAAATTCCACTTAGATTTAATTATAAATGTTTGATTTTAGTTGAATTTAATTCCAATTACAGTTTTCAAATATGAAGACGCAGCTGCACTCTTCCAATTCTCAAGACGAAGAGACATTAGAATAAAAGAGATAAGCAAAAGCAAGGCCTAGGCATGACAGAGAGCCAAAGATGAAGAAAAGAGTAGATAATTAGGTAGATAATATGAGTGCAAATAATGGCGAATGAGTGAGAGTTTGATTTTAAAGTAGAACATTATACATAATGATTGAGTGGGCGGTCCTGGGGTCCAACTACTGCTCCGAACAAGAGTTATTTACGTGCTGTAAAAATCATAGAAATTTTCGAAACTAGATATATAATTTTTCAAATTTTTAAAAAAATTCCATCCTAAATATTGCTGCAACTTTTCGAAACTTCTTAGACAAATTTCTAAAATATTTTCTTCTATAAAAGTTTTCAAATTTCTGTAAAAAGTACTGAAGATATTTTCGTAAGTCTAAAACTTTTACAAAAGATTTTTTGAAATTTAAAAAAAAAATTTTAAAAATTTTCGAATTCTTCAATTTCCAGAGGTTTTAATATATTTCCAAAACTTTTGAAAAGTGCGCTTAAATTTTTTTTTAGAAATTCTTTCTAGTCATCAAAAATAGCATGGTGCGAAGACAATGACCTTAAAAAAGTTGCACTGTGTAATGATATTGCCTCAGACTATTCTGCAACTGATCTACAAACTTTCAGTAATCGTCTCTTAATTTCAATATTGAAGCTTTACGCTTGTGTATCCGAACAATAAAGCCTAAGAAGCTTTGAGCTTAGCCAGCTCTTCTTGCAACAAATCCTACAAAAAAAAAAAAACTTAGGCCAAATCGAATATTTACCATTAAATTGACTATTTGCACCGCGCCCATCACTTGACCCAGCTCAATAACAAATGCAAAATTCACTTCAAGTGTCTAAAAGAGTCGGCGCTTGAGGGTTGTGCTGAAGTGGGTGAGGTTTGGGGGGATGATGCGTAAATGAAGTTTTCAAGTGCAATGCGCAACAACAAAAACAACAACAATAATCACAACAAAGTTGCTAAAGTGCATCATTCTAATTCTACATGCCGAGAGCAACTTTCTTCTTTTGGTCCAAGACCAAAAAATGAGCGCGCAGCCTACGGCGCAAGCTTTCTTACTCTCTCAAAGAACAAGTGAGAGTATTCAATTGACAGCTCGCTCTCCGGCAAACAAAACAAAACAAAGCAAAAATTTAAGAAAAAAGGTTAGGTAAAATGCCTATTATTGTTTGTTGTTAAAAACTCTAAAATGATAAGAAAACTAACAACAATTTGCCTTCAGATTTTGGTCAAACAAAGTAAAACATTTTTGCAAACCAAAACAAAACACAAACAAAAAGCCTACGCAGCAGCAGCGGCGGCGAGGCTCTCACGGTAGCAGAGGCGGCGGCGTCTACTACTATTTTGTGCGCATTTCATTCAGTAGTAGTAGAAGAGCAGCAGCAGCAGCAGTGCAGCAAACAGCTTAGTAACGAATTGTGCGTACCCTTTAAAATGACTGATATGATGATTCTATAAGAGATGCTGTAAAGACAATCGAATAAAAACTTTTCCACTCATTTTCCCCCCAAGTTCTTACCGTTTAGACCAGGCCACAGTGGGCCCAAAACAATTGGCATAAAGTCGAATATTACAGATATAGCGCTGAAACTTGATATATATGCTAAATATAGCACTCTTAATATTTAAACAAAATTTTAAGTTAATTTGACCAGGCCTACCCCGACCGCCCATATATGGACACGTAGCGTATACGTGATCTCAAGACAAAGTTTTGAGAGCTGTGAAGAAAAAGCTAAAGTTTGAAAGGGAATTGGGTTTTTTATACCCTTGCAGAGGGTATTATAAAATTGTGCGGATGTTTGTAACGCATTGAAGGAAGCATCTCCGACCACATAAAGTATATATATTCTTGATCAGCAAGACGAACTGAGTTCATTTAGCCTTGTCTGTCTGTCCGTTTGTCTGTTTCTATGTTATCTCCTCCGTCAGTTTAAAAGCTATCCTCACCAAACTTTGCACAAAGTCTTTTGGTACTAATACGCTGCACATTTGTCGGAACCGGCCGGATCGGATGACTATAGCATATAGCTGCCATAGGAACGATCAGTCGAAAAACTAGTCTTAGTGAGAAAAACTTTTTTGTTTTTAACGGAGACGCCTCCAAAGCCCGTATTTCTTAGTTTACTATCTTTTTCCATGATTTCATAAGTTTGGTCGAAATCGGATGACTATAGCATATAGCTGCCATAGGAACGATCGGTCGAAAACAGTCTAGTGTTTCTTGAGAAAACGTCATTATCATTGGCATACACTTATTTTGTATACTTTTACACAATTCAACAAAGTTTGGTCGAAATCGGATGACTATAGCGTATAGCTCCGATAGGAACAATCGGTCGAAAAACCAGTTCTAGTGAGAAAAACTTTTTTGCTTTTAATGAAAACGTCCCTATTATTGGCGTACACTTATTTTAAATACTTTTACACAATTCTTTAAAGTTTTGTCGAAATCGGATGAGTATAGCATATAGCTCCCATAAGATGGATCGGTCGAAAAACTAGTTGTAGTTAGAAAAACTTTTTTGTTTTTAATGAAAACGTCCTTATCATTGGCATATTCTTATTTTATATATTTTAACACATTTCCACAAATTTTTATCAAAATCGGATGACTATAGCATATAGCAGCAGTATAAATGATCGGTCGAAAAATAAGTTCTAGTAAGAAAAACTTTTTTGTTTTAAATGGGATCGCCTTCAAATTTCGTAATTAACAGTGTATTATGCTATTGCATGATTTCTATATGGTATAGATCCCATAGAAAAGTAAGAAAAGCAGGGTTAATTTACTTTTACCCCGTGACACGATTCAGTTTTTTAAGGTTCCGAAGGCTCAAAAACACTTTAAGAAATTTAAATCTTAAGTTTATTTCATGAGAAGGATCGTTTCGTCCAAAAATGCCCCCACAGCCCAACAAACCCTCAGTTACCCTTTGAAGAGAACACAAAAACCGACTAGAAAAATAGAATCGAAGCGCAGCGATAACAGAGACTCAGTTTCTGCTTATGCCATAGCCAGGTGAATGTGGGAGGGGATGGAGGGAGAGCGCAGTCGGCGTCGTTCAGTCTCCACACAGCTTCCGTTTGGCAGCAGCATGCTTTCGTTTTGGGGGGCTCAGTGCGTGGTCGGTTTGCCTGGCTTCGTATGGTGCTTCGTGTTCTTGGGCTGCTCTCCGCTGCCGCTGTCGCTGCTGCTGCTGCTCCCACTTCACATGTGCGAAACTCTCAGTGTTGTGCGGTCGCTGCAGCAGTTAGCATCGCCCGAACGTGCGCGAGACGACGACGCCAATTCCAAACCGTTTACACATTTACGCGCGTCTGTCTGAGGGCGTGCGTGTGTGCATGTGTGTGTCTGTGTGTGTGTGACAACAAAATATTACAACAAAAAAAAAAATTAGATTTTTTTTGACAAATTTTTTTCAAGTGTTTACGCACGTGTTTTGTTGGCCTGCAAGCGAGCACGAGAGAGAGAGAGAGAGGTAAAAGTGAATCTAAATTAAAATCGTAAATCAAAGCAGCAGCAGCAACAAAAACAACAACAACAGCAAAGGCAAGCCGCTTATCAAATGCCGCGTACGCGACGTCGACGACGCGCACAGCGTGCGTGAGCGTGCTTGAGCTTGGGTGGGCAGCAAAAGTTACTGAACTGGCGGCCAAAGGTGACAACGACGCTGCCGTAGCGCGTCAAAGGCGCAGCCACAGCCTCACCAACACCGCAACAACAACAACAACAACTGCAGCTGCATCCACACAAACAACAACAACAAGCACAGCCAACACACAGTTCAGATCGAGACACTTGCTGAAAGCCACCGCCAAAGTGAAGAAGAAGAAAAAGTGGAAGCAAATCAGTTTCTTGGATGAGAACCAACTACAACAACAGCAGCAGCAGCCGCAGTCGCGTCACTCGGCTCCACTGCCTAACGCGCGCAAACGTTCCACCTGCAGTGCACCGCCTATTTTAAGCACTACCCCCCATCCTCATACCCATCCCCATTCCCATCCCCGTCTAAGCAAATTCCTCAAGGCCAAATCCGAACCACCCGAAACTGCTCATCGCAAATCTTCAGCCGCCTCGATCATTGCCGCCGCCACTGGCTTGGAACTCTGCTCCGCCACAGCCAAAGAAACCCCGACCAGCCGCCACAGCAGCGGCACTGAGGAGCCCACCAGCACCACTCAGAACACCACCAGCTGTCCGACCAACAACACCACCAACGGCAACACCTCCACCTCCACCTGGTGCGGCAGCATCAACTTTCTGGTGTATATGGTTTGCTCCTTCTGCTGTTGCTGCTACAACTTTCGCAATTCACCCAATAGGTGAGTGAGGGGGAGTGGGAGGAGGAACTCCTCCTCCTCCTCCGCCATATAATTAGCCTGGGATAGATGCCCATTTGTTTACTAAAGCATGACCATAACCGGAACTGGACATGCGAACGCCCCACACAAAGTGTTTACGGTTTATATAAGTTTCAGAAGATCACGAGATGGAAAATTGATAGTTCCATTATTTCCCATCAAATCTGAACACGAAACTAAGCCAATTACCCCCAATTAACCGAGTTGAACTGAAAACGGGAATGACAACAGCTTCTGAACCGTATCCAATCCAAACCGAACTGCACAAAACCAAACCCCAGAACTGATAGTTTGTACATTTTGAAAGCTGGAAAGGAAACCGGTTGTAAAATTTTGCTGAAGGTTTGGTCGGGGGGTTGAATCCCGTTGTAAAGTGTAAGGTTTGGTTCCAGCAACGGCTTCTGTACTCATCGAATCTTTAATTTTGGTTCTATACGAGGTGCATACACTCGGAAACCAAGACTAGCAGAGTTATAGATCGGTATAGAATTTATAATATTTTTTACTTAAAATTCAAATTATGATTTGTTTCTGGAAGTACTGAAATTTAGAACGAAACATTCTTAAGTCACAAAATGACCTTTAATATTATTGAGCCGAGAATAAACTTACTTTGCCTACTTGCAGTAAGCGTTCTTAGTTAATGTAGAAAATATCTTGAATTAAGTACAAAATAGACTCGCGATCCAAGCAAGCTCCAAAAAGTGGAAACAGAAAATGCGAAATTTTTTTCACTGAATCTGTTCTTGAAACTCCCAACTCTGGCCTTTTTGAGAAGCCCGAACCGATCCTGAACCGGAGCAGTAAAAATTTTGCCATCTGAACCTGAATAAAGTCGGATAGGGTTCGGGGTTCGGTTCAATAAAATGTTTCTAGCTGCTAACTATGAATGTTTATTTTGCTCAAAATTCAAATGTATTAAAGCTTTGGGATGACTATCTTCTTGTATTAGCTGCTCCTGAAACACAAGTATCAATCAAGCGCCCTTTTATACTCTGAAATTTGTTTAATCCTGTCAAAGAGCCAGTATTCCCAACATGATGAAAGATTACTGGAATACTTTGTAGCATGTAACCAAGATTTGCTGTACCACGGTACGATCGAGCTGATGTTAGTGTGAAGGCTAATGTAGCACGCGGTTGTTCCCGGCTTCTTGGTCGTCGGCTTGGGTAGGGTTCAAATGAAATTGCATTAGGCCATTTGCTCGGAAATACACTCAAGCCTATTTAAAATTCGAGTGCAACAAAAAAATATCTACCAAAATGTAACTGGTTCGATTGGACAAAGGAAGAAAAAGAAATACAAACTCTGAACTAATGGAAGGGATAGAAATCTACCTATACACTGAACCAAAAAATTGATCGATTCGGGATCAACTTTATCAAAAACGCGATTAATAATGGGTTGTTCTCGAAATGGCGTAAATTGAACCCGTCCGGGATCAACACTTTGATCCCGGTTTTTGCCTTGCCGGGCTTAAGCTGATCCTTTCCGGGATCAACACCACCAACTCCCCCTTTCCTTTTGTTGTCATAAATTTAAAAATTTTTTTTTAAATTTATTTTTTACTTACCCTGACTGGGACTCGAACTCGGGACCTCGAATGACGCACTCACTGACAGCGCCGCTCAGCCAACTCTACCACACCAGCGATGCTTTCGGCATCTTCCAATTGTCATTATTAACTGACGGGAGACAATCCCGACTCGGATCGATATCAAGCCTGCTCGTACTTAAAATTTTAAACGCCTTTGTCGGGATCAAGTCATTCTTTTTATAACATTGCAGAGGGTATTATAAAATTGTCCGGATGTTTGTAATTCATTGAAGGAAGCATTTCCGACCACATAAAGTATATATATTCTTGATCAGCATGACGAGCCGAGTTGATTTAGCCCTGTCCGTCTGTCCGTCCGTCTGTTTCTATGCCATCTCCTCTGTCACTTTTAAAGCTATCCTCACCAAACTTTGCACAAAGTCTTTTGGTACAAATACGCTGCACATTTGTCGAAACGGGCCGGATCGGATGACTATAGCATATAGCTGCCATAGGAACGATCAGTCGAAAAACTAGTCTTAATGAGAAAAACTTTTTTGTTTTTAATGGAAACGCCTCCAAAGTACGTATTTCTTAGTTTACTATCCTTTCCCATGATTTCACTCAGTTTGGTAGAAATCGGATGTCTATAGCATATAGCTGCTAAAGGAACGATCGGTCGTAAAAGAAGTTCTAGTGAGAAGTACTCTTATTTTACATACTTTAACACATTTCTACAAAGTTTTATCAAAATCGGATGACTATAGCATATAGCTGCAGTATGAATGATCGGTCGTAAAAGAAGTTCTAGTGAGAAAAACTTTTTTGTTTTAAAAGGGATCGCCTCCAAATTTCGTAATTAACAGTGTATTATGCTTTTCCGTGATTTCACCAAGTTTGATCGAAATCAGAAATCAGACATCTATATAGTATAGATCCCATAGAAAATTAAGGTCCAAAAAGAAGTCTTAGTTAGAAAAACTATTTTGTTTTCAATGGAAGCTGCAAGGGTATACAAATCTTCGGCACAGCCGAAGTTAACTTTCCCCTATTTTTCGATATAAAAAGTTATGCTTGTTGGCCGGTGAAATTCAAAGTAATTGACTAATGACGCACTCGTACAGTTGCCATATGTAAATTCAGTTAATGTTCGTTAATTCTGTGTTCAATTTGGATCTTATTTATGTAATTTGAGTTTCATTAAAGTCTTTAACTGAATAAAAAATTATTTTTTTTTAAATGACTCGAGAAATTGTCAGCACCTGCCGTATCCGCATGTTCCATTTTTCGATCGTTTCGCTTGATTCTCTAGTGCCGATTTGGTTTGGACCGTGGTTTGCCAAAAGTAAGACGTAAGCAATTTCATTCGGAATTGAGAACAGCAATACCAAAGTGAAACGAAGTTGCGTTCAAAACGTAGCGGAATTGAGAACATGCCTGTATATTTGAATCGAACGTAACCATAAAAGGCTTGTCAAACTCGAGTATTGCCCGTACTTAAACTCAAGTTGACTCAGCGCTACGGCCGCGAGTCGACGCAAGCCCCTTTGTTGCTAAGATTCGTTCAGTACAAATACTCGCGATTTCTCCTAGCTTCGGCCGTGAGTCACCGCGATTACTTGTTGCCGAAGTCAAAGATCTACTGCGAGCTGTTACGATCGACGCTTGTACAAAATCGTCACCAGCACACAAAAAACCACAATTTGTGAGATCAAAAGAGATAGCATAATGGACCATTTTTTGCATTTGTATTGTGCATACGCGTTTTCTTTCCTTCTTGTGGCATGTTGTTGTTTGAAGTTTTCAAAACACAACAACAATTGCATAAGTAGCTTATCGAAGGATGCCATCAACCAGCAGAGTACGTGCGAGTAGAGTGTCGAAAAGGCTTGGCCATTGCTGGCAAAAGGCTTATTATGACTCGTGTTATGAAAAGCTTATTCATATTATTACTCGTGCGAAGCAAAGAGCTTGCTTGTTTTGACTCAATGTGCTTGCGATCATTTCGAGGCGACGAGCCCAACCAAGCCAAGTAAATTCCCGAGTGTGATCGAACATTTGAAGCTTGTTGCAGGTCTCTGATCATTACCATAGAAACTAAATATGATTAATGTATAATGCTCAATGGTCTAAACGATTTACTGTACATCTCACCAATTCAACTAGTCACTGAATAAATAAAGTTTTTTCACTTCGTTATTTTTCGATACACTTCTGAATGCTCTGCTGTATGTATGGATTAATAGAAGATAAACAAATTGATTTGCAAACGAATTCAACTCGAAGACGGTATATGAACTTTCTTTAATCATCGGAGTACATACAATATTTTAGTTATCATCATATACGCCGGACAAATTTCTTGCTCCAGATAGCCTGAGTTTAAGCACTTGGCTTTCTCAGAGTGGCCGGGTGGCTCAGCGGCTAGTGTGCGCGACCGCTGTGCAAGAGGTCGTGGGTTCGATCCCGCCTCGGAACATCTAATTAAAAGATTTTTCTTTGAATAAACTTTACACCCGGCCACACCTCTTTGCTGTTGGCGCCAAAAAACTGCCGTTCGAACTCGGCGTTAAACTGTAGGTCCCTTTCTCTTGTGCTAAAAATTAGAAGCGCACAAGCCAAGAGATTGAGAGAGGCTCGGCTTTGGCCCCTTGGGGCTGTGTCAACTTGACAAGTCTTGGGGCTGAGTTAACCTCACAAGCCATTATACTTACTTACTTTCTCAGAGTCAAAATTCATCTGATCTTTACCATTCCTTCGGCGGATCGATAAATAATCCTGATTACTTAATATGTCCAGAAGGAGCGAAGTTTCTATCTTTAAGACTGTGGGAGAATTGACGTTTTTTCCCATTTGCGGGGGCGGGTATAAGAATTTGCCTTCAAGTACTACATATGAAGTTTTTGTCCCATACATGTCAAACCTCTATCTCTTACCATCTCTGAGATCTGTTTGTTCATACGGACAGACGGACGGACAGACGCACATGGCTAGATCGACTCGGCTGTTCATGCTGATGAAGAATATATATACCTTATAGGGTCGGAGATGCTTCCTTCTGCCTGTTACCTACTTTTATAAATCTATTGCACTAAACATATAGCTAACGAAATGCTATAGAATCGCAAAAAAAAATGTGGGGGAAAAAATGCTCCACAAGGTTAAGTCCGGACTCAAGAGGTTCGAACCTTTCAAGAAATGGAAAGTTCGGTTCGCGTAGCGTTTTCTAATCTTGGCGAACCTTAGGTGTTGATGTTCTTTAGGTCGCTCGTGAATATGCCCTCTATTGTCGGTGAATTCAAATAAATCGGTAAAATCGCTAGTCCTTAATTATGTTGAGATCGAATAGAGCATATTGACTATGGTTTTGCTTTATACAACTGTAGGAAGGTGGCATCCATCTTTTATGTACCTTTTAAAATTTCATACATATATCCTCTCTTCTTATTCTTCTTAAAGTCATTTATTGAACCAAAACGGCTTCTGGTTCTGGGGGTTTTAACTGTAGAAGGTTCGGTTCAAGGTCCGGTTCGAGGTATCCAAAACTCGAACCGTTTCTGCGGGACTTGGTTCTGGACTGGATTGCAGCCTTGTTTTGAACCCATTGTAAAGTGTAAAGTTTTGCTTTGTAGCTTATTGTATATCGCTGGAACATTTCGTACAGATAACCCGCTCAAGATTTTCAATTTGTTTAATTCACTGGTTCATAATTCCGTTTTGGTACAAACATTGACTTTTGACAGCATTGTATTGCGGTTATGGCTTGGTGCAGAGTCTTTTAAGTGACTTTAATATCTTAACCTAAATTTACAAAAAATAACCGCTGAACCGGTTAAAAACAGTTCAAAAGTGGTTCAGAGTCATAACTCCAAAAATTATTAAAGTTATGAACTTGATATGTGGTATGTGTAGGTTAACAATATGGAGTTAGATATTTTCCCGGTTCCGAACTATTTGGTTCATCATCTCTAACAAAAATTAAAAATTTCTCTATGGAAAGTTTTATGTGCGAACACTGAGAATGAAATACTGTACTAAAACGAAACCGCTCTTTGGTTTACTATGTTATAAACGGAACGTTTGATTTGTATCATCAATGAACCACTGAAGCGAGCAGTCCTAAATCCCGATAGGTTTGCATCCCTAATTGTTTCAATTTGTGTAAAAACCACAAACAATTTAGTGATTGGCAAACATCTTAATGTTAATGGCATGAATAGAAATAATGTTTTGGAAGGGAATGCTTCATACTATTTCTTACGCTTCTTATAGAAGATGTGTACAAACAAAGAGTGTGCGGTATGTTGTTGTGTTGATCAATTTGTGCTTACTTGAACTTCTTGAGATTCTCAATCCCTATATAATATCTACTCTAGGTACTTTCTATTGTTAAAATTTGTACTTAATTTCTCTATATCTCTTTTCTTTACTTACAGGTAAGCTTCCCCATCTGTAAATGTATTTTGGTGTATGAGAGTTGCGTGAGTTTTTGTTAAAAATAAGTAAGGTGCTGCCAACCCGTTTAAGAAGTATCCAAGTTATGGTCATCTGTCTAGAGTAATTTAATTATACTAAACGTCTTTACTTTTTAATGATCAAAACGTCTGGAAATGAGGGTTTCAGCGCTGCCAACTTGTTCAAAATAATTGTCAAACTGTTTTAAACTTGTTGCTCTTAATGTCTTTCAACTAGAAAATGGGGGGATGTTAGTAAACTGTTTTAAAATAGTTGATAGTAACTCCATGGTGACCTGACTACTGCCAAATGTGCACAAAAGCAAGTTTAATTCTCTTAGGCGCTGCCACTTTATACATTTAAAATGTATTTAAAGCCTCTTCCATTACTAAAAAATTATCTTAGAAAGCTTTCTGCTCCGGCAACTATCTATATTAAACTTTCTAAGGCGCTCCTAACTTGTTATTAAAATTAAATCAAACTATACCTAAGAAATCTTCAATAAGCTTCTTATTACTTAAAAAATCTTTTAAATAGCTTATAGAGCTGCCAACTTAGCTTAACTTTCTTAGGAGCTGCCACTTCGAATTTAAAAACAATGTAAACTTTATCTAAGGACTCTTGAGAAGGTTTCCATTACTTAAAGTACCTCTTAAATAGCTTTCTGCGCTGCCAACTTAACTAATTTTTCTACTTGCTATTTTAAATTATTCATACTTTAGCCAAGGCCTATTAAAAAGGCTTCTTTTTACTTAAAAGGCCCTTCAAACAGCTTTTTGAGCTGCCAAATCAACATTACTTTTTTAGGCGCTGCCAACTTGTTTCCAAAAATAATTTCAACTTTTTCTAAGGCCTCTTGAAAAGGATTTTGTGTCAAAAAAAACCCTCTTAAACAGTTTTTAAAGCTCCAAACTTAGCTGATCTTTTAAAGGAAGTGCCAAAGTATTTTTAAAAATAGTTCAAAGTCTATCTAAGCCCTCTTAAAAAGGTTTCCATTGCTAAAAACTCCTCTTAAATGGCTTCCTGCGCTGCCTACTTTACTAAATTTGCTTATTCAAACTTTATGTAAAGCTTCTTTAAAGGGCTTCTTATTACTTAAAAAACCCCTAAAATAACTTCTAAAGCAGCCAAAATGTTTTCTTAACATAATGCAAACATAATCTAAGGCCTCTTCGAAATACTTTACTACCAGCTGCTTTAAAGACCAGCTGCTTTTGAAACAAGCGTTCTCCTTCCCAAAACGCAAGCTTTGAATTATAGAGGGATATCGCTTATGAACTCAGTAGCTAAAATTATGATGGGAATGCTAACACACAGATTAACAAATTGGACAGATGAGAATAAAGTACTTTACGAATACCAAGCAGGGTTTAGACGAAAATATTCAACCATTGATAACATTTTTAATTTATCAACAATTGTGCACTACATGTTTAGTAAGGGGAAAAAAGTATTTGCATTCTTTGTAGATTTTAAAGCAGCATTTGACAAAGTACCCAGACAGCTTCTAATCTATAAACTACACAATATGGGAGTGTCGTCAAAATTGGTCACTTTTCGGGAAGACACATACCGACAAACAAACTCGGTAATATGGACAGGAGTAACAATATCGGAGCCATTAGAAACTCAATCAGGTGTGAAGCAGGGTTGTCTTATGTCGCCATTACCATTTACGCTTTACTTAAACGACTTCCACTTACGACGCAAAAAAAGTTGCAGTTGATAATTAATAAACTAGAGCATTACTGTGATATTTGGAATATGGAAGTAAACTTAGAAAAGTCTAAAATAATGGTTTTTAGGAGAGGTGGTCGACTAGCAGAGGCAGAGAAGTGGCAATATAAAGGTGTACTAATAGATATAGTTTCAGAGTACAACTATCTTGGAGTAGTGCTAACACCAAAAATGGTTTTTAAAACACACTTGGAAAAAAGAAACGAATCGGCAAGATGTAGTATTAACGCAACGTGGAAAACCCTTTTAATGAAAAATGACATAAGTTTGACAGCAAAATGGAAACTGTATTTGGCTGTATGTTGATCGATCCAGAGCTACGCAGCACAAGTCTGGGGACACGGAATGTTTGATGAGCTAGATATAGTGCAGACTTTCTTCCTAAAGCGGATACTTAAATTGCCACAAAATACCCCACCATACTGTCTAATGCTTGAAACTGGATTTCCCCATAGCCATATGTATACACTTGAACTACACCTGAAATATAATTTGACTATGACGAAAACAGACTACCGAATAAGTTGGCTAAAAACGCAATAAACAATAATATATACTGGAGTAAAATTATAAAAACGTTAGGAGAACAATTTAGTATATCTTTCAACGATATTACCAATAAGGAAATCTGGGGTATAAAGATGGACAACTTACTTCGAGAATACACAAAAAATGTACGAAAAATGTATGAGCTCCTCCAGAATATATAAAAGTCTCGACCATAGCATAGGAAGAAGTTATTTTAATGACAATTATAATAGTACTAAGATAATGTGGATTTTCAAATCGAGGTGCAGTCTTATATACCTAAATGGACTTCACAAACGAAATTGTTCCATTTGTAACATGAATGAAGTAAAGAGTTTTTCTCATTTTATAGGAAATTGCCCAATTTATAAACGAATCGGAAAACAAACCCTAAGCCATGACGAAATAGAAGTTTTGTTGAATGGAGTAGATGATGCTCTTAAATATAGAAATTTTATTATAAATGAATTTATGTAATCAACTCAAATCCCGACAGACGGCCAAGCAGGTCAATGTCGTAATCTTTTGTTCAGTGTTTCTTTTGTATTTTATTGTAATTTAGAGATTAGAAATATTATAATGAATGAATAAAAGAATAATCTATCTATCTCTCTATCTACTTTAAAGACCACTTAATAAGTTTATTGAACTGCCAACTTGGTTTTAAAAATATCTCGAATTCTATCTTAGGAATTCCGTACTTAAAATACCTTTAAAACAGCTTCTATAGCTGTTAACTTAACTTAACTTTTATAGGCATTGCCAATTAGGTTTCAAAAATAAAACATTCTTTATTTAAGGCCTCTTCAAAAAACTTTTTATTACTTAAAAGACCTCTTAAACAGTTTGTAGACCTGCCAACTTAGCTTTTCTTTCTTTGGGCTGCCAGCTCAGTTTTAAAATTATCTTCAATTCTATCTAAGATATCTCCTAAAGACTTTCCTTACTTAAAATGATACTTAAACTGCTTGCTTAGCTGCCAACCTTACAAAAATAGTACATTCTTTATTAAAGGTCTCTCCAAAAAACTTTCTATTACTCAAAACCCATCTTAAACAATTTGAAGAACTGCCAACGTAGCTTCACTTTCTTTGGAGCTGCCAACTTGTTATTAACCATAACTCAAACTTTATCTCAAGCTCCTTCAAAAGGCTTCTATTACATTAAATGCCTTCAATACAACTTTTAGCGCTGTCCACTTTTGCCAAAGCATCTATAAGTTTACTTAAGTGCTGTCATTTAATAAAAAAAAGGTTTTACCTGACCAAATTTTTTAATTATTTGTCTCAAAAATACCTAAAAACTCCAGGTAGATGCTAAAAAAAAGGTTCTTGTGCCTCCAAAGTAGCATTAAGCGCTGCCAACTTGTTTAAAAGTGGCTTAAAATATAAGGCTTAGGCTACCACTCAATCAAAAAAGGGTCTTAAGATGCAGCCAAGTGGTTTTAAATTAACATTTTATAAAATTTTCTAATCCATTCGATACTTTTGCACACAAAAAAGAAAAGCAGAAAATTCGCATCAAACTTTTTGCTGACCAAATTTGCCCCCCACTTCAGACTCCTCCATGCTACTTCAGGTTGCCGGGAAACCCTCGTGGGACTAATTATTACTTAGTCTTTCAACTTCAGCAAAAAGCAGGCGGCACTCAGGTGTTACCCTCCCGCTCCACTTCTCCTACACACCTTGGGTGTGTACTTCTTCTTTCTATGGGCCAATACAATTTTTTAGGCTCAGATTAGAATGTAGCCAGGCTAGAGCGAGGTCAAAGTTCAAGGTTGCACACATGTTTGGGGGGTGGAGTACCGCCCACTGTTTGTTTCGCATTTGGCAATTAGCATTTGTCGCCTGTGTTTCAGTTTCGTTGCTTTAAGTGTAAATCTGCTCAGTAAAAGCAGCACCAACAGCAGCCGTTGCTCTCTATTTGTACCGGCGGCTCTTACTCTCTCTCTCTCTCTCTCATATCTGGGTCTGCTGAGGGGGCCTGATTCCCTAAGTCGTGCAGGTGCTGCAGCTTTTGTTGTTGTTTTGATAAGCTCACGCGACGATCGCTGTTGTTGTTGCTGCTCCTAATGATAAGAATCCCCTTAGTCGGCACGCTTTGTAGCGCCCTTTCTACCCCCTCCTACCGCATAAAAAAAAAATACAAATAAACTTTTTTTTTATATTTATCGCAGGCGATAAATAAGCTAGAAGAAGCAGCAGCTAAAATAAGATTAACAAGGCCAACTAAAAGTGCATACACTGAAATAAAAAACTTGTGAAAAATGATTCAAAAATACCAAAAGACACTTTATTAAGCAAATGGTGCATCGAAGTGTTCGAGAATCCTACTGGAAACCCCAAACTGTTTTTGTTAAAAATTCCTTCTTTCGCTCTTGCTGCACCACAACAATAAAGAGCACATGACAATAAAGACCACACATACTTGTTTTCATCTTGTATCTTGGCTCATTTCTCGACTTTAGGGTGCTGTTTAACCAAGCGAACGGAACGAACGGATTTGCTTCATTTTCCTGTCTTTGATGAGTGCAGAGCTATGTGAAAAACATGTGTGGACGGTTATTTACAAACTCTGCTACCAAAACCGGAACCAAATTTAGATTCAATTTTATTTTGCTTAAGTTTTTTTTGTCTGATGAAAGCTGAGCTATGTACAAAACATGTGTTGATGGGTATTAACAAGTTATGCAACCAAAACCTCAACCCAAATATTATTTGGTTTAGTTTTACTTCATTTCTTCTGTCTTTGAGTTGTGCAGAGCTGTGTGAAAATATGTATCGAAGGTGATTTACAAGCTCTGAAACCAAAACCGGCACCAAATTTTGATTTAATTTAATTTTGCTTCATTTCTTCTGTCTTTGAGATGTGCAGAGCTGTGTGAAAATATGTATCGATGGTGATTTACAAGCTCTCAAACCAAAACCGGCATCAAATTTTGATTTAATTTAATTTTGCTTCATTTCTTCTGTCTTTGAGTTGTGCAGAGCTGTGTGAAAATATGTATCGAAGGTGATTTACAAGCTCTGAAACCAAAACCGGCACCAAATTTTGATTTTATTTAATTTTGCTTCATTTCTTCTGTCTTTGAGTTGTGCAGAGCTGCTTGAAAACTGTGTTGATGGTTATTGCCGAGCTCTTTAAACGCAACCGAATTACTTAAAACATTGGTTTCTTGGGTAATAAATTATCTAAGAAGTTTTTTAAACTCGAAGATATTGTGGTTTTTTCCTTTTTTGAGAAGGTAAAGAGGATCCAGAACCGTTGACCGATTTTAAAAATCTTTGTATTGGCTGAAGCATAAGAAATATGCCTACAATTAAGTCCTTTAAAACTACTTCATAAAGTTAATGGAGTAAAATTTGTTGAATATAAAGGTATTTTTGGTTTTCTGTATATTTTCCTATTTATCTTGTATAAGAAAGAATCAGGAAAATCAAAATTGGGCCTCAAACAAGCTATTAGGTATACACCAACAAAATCTTACTAAAGGGAGAAACAACAACAAGCAGTTGTTTGCCTTCATATGATGGTGTTTTGAAAGAAACTATGGGCCGATCGTCAAGGGCGTAATGGTCCGTTGGTAGCCCATCGATGTTATATAAATATTTATGAAATATCGTACGGAATCATTTTCAAGACTTCATTAGGAAATCAGGGCAGCAAACCCAATATATTTTATCGGAATTCCGGTTTCGCGACCTTAAACCAAAATTTGTCAATGGTTAAGGTTCGAAAATTTGAGTTTTAAGGTTTTTGGACGAAAGTTTTGGTTCGAACCTTGGTTCAGTCCATACCGTACACAATTAGGGTATTCACCAGCTCTCGTAATATGGTAAAGCTTAAATTTACAACACAAACACGAGCTACTGAGCGAACCCTTGTAATTCACTATAGTAAATGTTGTGGTAAACCAGCTGTTTAGACAAATTGACTTGATCCTTTCTGAAATAGAATGCAGAATAGCTGCATTAATAAGGAAAATTGAACCACTGTTTGGAGTAGGTGTTGGCGGCTCTGTAGATATTGTTATTTGGATTTTCTTCATGTTCTTAAATCTAGGGAGTTCACGACCCCCAATTGAGCTACAGAATAGTTGATTTAAGGAATTTTTCATTTTTTTATTAACATGTCAGTAGAATTGTTATGTTTTCTATTTCTTGTTGTCGACTTGATGGCGTACGAGTAGGAGGATCCCCTTGCTGCATTGCTCAGTTCAACGGCCAAGCTCTCGGATGTGATCTTAGTGTTACTGTTGCTTTCCTTTAACATCAGCGTGCAGGTCACATGCTCCACAATGGGGCACTGGGCTTTGCGGAAACGCTGGGCGTCATAACGTTCTTCCAGCCTTCCAGTTTTCTTTTTTATAATTTGCGGTTTGCTGGTGTGACCGCATATTTTTAAGACCAAAATCTCGAAATGGCTCTATACTAAGTAGCTTTAATCGATTCTTTGAATAATTTTACAAAACTTAAAAACATTACACCTTTACGCTTTTACGACAGCATAGCAAATGTGGTAATTTTGGTATCATGTGTTTTGTTGTTGCATCGTAAACTTTAGGACTTACGCTTTACCATTTTACGAGGACTAGTGAATACCCTAAATGTCACTTAAAAGATCCATGTTCTTAGCTTCGCAATGATGGGCTCGTTTTAGGGCATTTTCCCATAACATCTTTCAAAATTTGTTCAAATTCAAGGATTGTAACGAGCTAAATCACATATACTGGCTCCTTCAAATAACCGGACAGAAAATATTTGAATGTCAACCAAATTTCTTTCCAAAAATTTGACTTAAAAGTGTCATTGTGTCTCGGGCAGTGGCTCCATGCTGCTTAAACCACATCTCAAGTCTGCTCTCCATTTACGATTACAGCACTTCCAGCTTCATTTTCGAAATAGTAAGCCCCAATGGTATTTTCAGATGAAATTCCACACCAAACTGTAAACCTAATAGGGTGCAATTAGCGCTAATGAATGGCTTTTGGAACCGCAGAACTGTAGGTTCTGGTTAACAAAGCCTTTCAAATGAAAATGATGTTATAGAAAATGATATGGGCCTGTTATAGAAATATGTATGAAACATCATAGGAAATCCTGAAATTTTTTCTAATTTAAGAGTTCCCAAAAAAGTTCTAAAAGTCGAACAGCCCCCAAAACTGACCCTTAAACTTTAAGGAATAACTTTTGAAATGAATGTTCGCTAAATGCTCGCTAATAAGAATAGAAACGAGCACTTTCTGGTCTAAAACTGTGTCGATTGTTGCGAAATATTCCGATCGTTTTCTCTAAGTATGAAAAATCGACAAAAGAACACCAACACAGACTCAATTTCAGACACAAAATGAGAGTTGAGCTTAGTACAGTGCAGACGAAGTGTTTTTATCAATGAAGTTTGAAAGTTTATACAATTTTGGACAAGCTTTTTTCCCATTTAATATTAGCTTACACCATGACTAAAACCTTTTAGTTAGGTTTTACTGTATATCACAAAAATCATACTTTTGGGAATAATCAAAAAAGATGACCGATTTTTGAGGCTAATATCCACATAAATAAATTATACCAGTTAGCAAAAGCTTTGAGTAATTTTCAATCACACTTTCAATTAAGATTTCCCTTTTTCCCCCCTCCTTTATCTCCCTTTCGCGCAAAACCCCACGCCGCCCCAGCCGCGACATTCTGTCTGCTTTAGTCCGGCGTGCTTGTAATTGGATTTCCGCTGTTTAGCAAAATGAGAGTGGGATAGGCATAGAAATAGACAGTCACAGAGAGGGCGAGAAGAAGACAGAGAGAGTGAGACAGAAAGAGAGAGAGAGAGTGCGGGAGTGCGAGCATGCGGCAGCTGTTTGATGATGAATTTCAAGTCGAAGATGTCGTCGTTGTCGTCGTCGACGACGCTGCTCATTACAACTTTCAATTTCAATTGCCAAATGCGATTTTTTGATACCCTGTTTTAAAGTTACTGAGGGTATGATGAGAAAAAAGAAATGTAAGCTTGATTAAAAATTACTGCATATTTTAGAAATCTTAGAAACGAAAATGTTCGAATTGATAGATAAGCATCATTAATATTATATTCTGCCATTTAACCGTGACTGACGAATCATTAGTTCGCGACATAAGACCATACAGTTTGTTTGTACCAAATATCCACTGCGAAAAACAAGCAATTTCCATCTCTATATATATAAAAAATGTCCTCACAGATTCACTGACTAGCAAACATCGCACAGCCTAAACTGTAACAGATAAAGGACTGAAATTTAGACAGGAGTTTCCTTAAGTGGTGAAAGTGCGAACTACGACGGGGTTTTGGAAAAGTTGGAAATGTTTGTATGGGGAAAATTTTATTTTTTTAATCCGATTGACTTGAAACTTGGCTTGTAAGCGAAATATTTTGACACGTAAATTTCGTAAAATCCGCCCACAAAGAAAATTCCCGGAAAATTCGTTATGCAACAATTTTTTTTTCATCCAATTGACTTGTAATTCGGTATGTAAGGATAGTAGGTGAAATAAATTGAGATGACATATTTCAATGTTCGAAAATTTGGCCTTAGGGTCGGAAAATTCCCCGAAAACTGTTTGCAAATCACTATATTTCATCCGATTGACTTGAAACTCGGTTTGTAAGAATAGTATAAGAAATAACGTTAACGATGACGATAACGATAACGAAATCAATAACGATAACGTTTACGATAATGATGACGATAACGGTATCGATAATAAAGTCAATAACAATAACGGTGTCGATAATGAAATCAGTAACGATAACGGTAACCATAAGGATAACGATAATAAAAACAATAACGATAACGAATATATGTATGTAAGATTCGATTTGTGTGCTCCACGGGGGACAAAAATAGGTCGAAGAAGAAAACTGATACTGATTTATCTGTTTTAAAAGCTTTACTGATCCATTATAGACTGAGATATAAAACTATAACTAGTTAAAATGCAAAGAAACTGACATCAGGTGTACATTAAAACATTAAGTGTGCTTTAAACCTATTTACGGTGACCGTAATGAATCATTAAATCGCACTATAATATCAAAGAGAAGTAAAACTAGTATAAAGAGTGTTCACAACTGAACAACCCTCGCAGACGTTACAAAATATGATTCTATTTGAAAAGTTTGAGTGAGGTAGATGACTAGAACTCCCCGTTTCACACGCCTGCATACATATGGTGCGAAGCGACCATAAGCAAGGATTGTATTAGAATAGTAAGTCAGAGCAGCTCAACATTAATTGGAAATAAGTAAAATGATGCTCAAGAAAGGAAGGTAACAGAACTACATAAGATATGCATAAGAAATAAATGAGGTTCATATGTTGAACAAGGACAAGAAGAACTATAATTATAAATGTAAAGACAGTTGTCTCATGTCCTAATACATAAGTTAGACTATAAAAGCAGCGATTAAAATGAATAAAGATCAGTTCCTAACAAGTACGCGATTGTGTTTATACTTAGGGATTCGGCTATTGTGCGATCGTTTCAATAGATTGTTGAGCTGTACTATCTGCTCTTCAGTTTAAAGAATAAGTTGCTCAAAGAGAACCCTAACTAGTAAATATACAAGGAAACTGATATCAGCTTTATCTATTTCGCTTTTAAATAAAAACAACAATATTGAGAAGAGCATTGGGAGTGCTTCCAACCAATTTATAGTGACTGAACAATCAATAAAACGCATAATACTACCAAAAAGAATTCAGGTTAGTAAAAAGCAAAGAAACAGTCATAAGGTCTACCGATTTCGCTTTTAATTAGGTATAAATATATAGAAAGTGCAAGAATTCGCATAAATAGAACCCCAACTAGTAAAAAATCAAAGAAAGTGGCATCAAGTCTTGCGATTTCACTTTTAAAATAAGTACAAGTATATAAAAAAGAGCATTGAGAAAGCTTCAGACCGCTTTACCGTGACTGAAAAATCAAAAAATCGCCAAGAAAGCTCCAAAACTACTGAAAATGCAAAGAAGTCTGACCTGACGTGTACCAAAAAACTGCCATGAAAGTGCTTCAGACCACTTTAAAGTGCCTCACGAATCAATAAATCGCTTAATAATTCCATAAAGAACCAAACTAGACACTAGCTCTACCGATTTCGCTTTTAAATAGCTACCATAATAAAGAAAAGATCATTATGACTGAATTCAAACCACTTTACCGTGACTGACGAATCAATAAATCGCTTAATATTACCAAAAATTGAACCAAACTAGCCACTAGATCTACCGATTTCGCTTTTAAGTAACTACAGTAATAGAGAAAAGATCATTAAGACTGATTTCAAACCACTTTACCGTGACTGAAGTATCAATAAAATTAGCTATGCAAACCGGTTCTAAACCAAACCGAACCGAATTGCTTATCCAGCTGATGAACCGAACCGTAAACCGAACTGGCTTCCTTTCAGCTGCTGCTCCGAACCGAAAACCACAAAGAACTGTTCGGCTTAGTTCTCTGATGAGTTTTTAAACGTGAATCGCTTTCCTCTAGCCAATGATTCTTATTTAGTTTGTTTTCTTAAGATAATTTTAATAAAATGTGTAAGATGCTTCATTTCTAGCCGACATTCTCCGTTTTTGAAGCGCCTTCCTAGAACTTATAGACGAATCCTACTTGATAAATTTTGGACTATCTTATAAGGATCTTAAATATATTCAAATGGTTTATTAGAATTCAATTTCCATAGTGTGCGAAGAGTCACATTACGAAAGAAATTATAATAGTTCGTAATATGACTCTATGAACCACTGAACCGAACCGAAACTGCGATACAGTTAGCTCCAAAAACCATGTAATGAACCGAACCGAAACCAGTACTTATTTTCGAGTGGCTTGCATCCCCGAACAAAACTCATTATAGTGCTAAACAAAACCACAACTAGGTAAAATATCTTAAAAACTTGTTAGTAACTAATGAATTTAGTAAGTTTTTTCCAAATTTCTCCACTTTCGCTTAGTTTGAGTAAGCTACAGGGTATTCAATAGTCGAGCTTATCGCACTTTTTTGCTGCCTTTGATGCCTGCTGCTCTTCTACACCCAAAAGCACCCACAAAATGCCGCCACCGCTGCTCTCACGCATAGTCGTCGCTCTCTTGCGCTTGACTCTCTCTTAGTCACAGTCTCTCCCAAGTTGGCCTCTCTCTCTGGTACATAGAAGGGTAAATATGCTCAGCGTGCTCGCTCTGTGAGTTACCGTTAGCCAAATATCATATGGCTGAGTGCATTCGGTGGGTCTAAGTGGTTTGCTAGTCGTTGACTGGGCTGGCTGCTTGCCTTCGCCTCGATTCGTTTTTCATCGGTTGCCGTTGCCGTTCATGTTGAACGGTTGTGTCGTTTCGTTTTCATCATCATATAACGTGCGGTTCGTGTAAGACTATTTTGTTTGTTTTTTTTTTTTTTTTTTTGATATAAATTGCCAAAAATTTGTTGAAAAAATTTCAAAATTTTCAAGTGTGTAAAAGATTTTTGAATCAGGCACAACAAAAATTTAACAAAAATAAACCAAGTGAAACGAACAAATAAACAAAACGCAGCAGTGGCAGCAGCAGCAACAGAACCAAACACCCACAAGCGGAGAGAGTGCTAAAGAGAGTGGCAGCGGCAGAGAGAGAGTGTGCACATCTGATTGTGGGAGAGCGGCACCCAGTTGTAGTGCAAAAAAAAAAAAAAAAAACTGATGCCGCTCAACTAAAACTAATTAGAAAACAAAAAAAAATTTGTTGTAAAATGTGATAACAAAAGTAAAACCCAAATTCGCCGCCCGACCCCTCCCCGCCCCAGCTGAACGCAACGCAACTCAATGAAAATCTTTTAACGGGGCAAGTACATGGCCCGGTTTGCCAATGTCTACACATACACAGACACACGTCCATACATGCACATACAAACACACTCAAACGTATAAAACGCCGCTAAATTGGCAATGGGCTTCCCAAACTTGTCGCGTGTCTGTTTGCTCAGATTTTTTTTTGTATTTGCACTTGGAAGCCGCCGCCGCTGTTTGAGAGTCATTTAGAGCAAATCTGAGTAGGGGAAAATTGGCAACGTTGGTCACTGGAAATACCCTTTCCATGCTAGGTTTAATGAAATGCCAGTGAAATGATCCATTTTGAGCCAATGAAATTTGGCAACGTTGTCTTGAGAATTTTTGCTTTAACTTTACTTTTTTTCTGAATCTGCAATTTTGACTTGGTTAATACTTTTTATATGTGCAATTTGGCAACCGATTCGAATAAATATGAAATTTGGCAACAATGCCTTAAGAGATTTTCCTTTATATTTACTTTTAGGTGAAATTGGGCAACTTTCTTTAATGAATTTGCTTTTCGGCTCAGCTTTAGCTTTTTATATGTGCAATTTGGCAACCCATTTGATCATAAATGAAATTTGGCAACGTTGCCATGAGAGTTTCAGCTTTATATTTACTTTATTTTTAATGAATCTGCTTATTCGACTTAGTTTATGCTCTTAAATTATGAAATTTGGCAACCCATTTAATCACAAATGAAATTTGGCAACGTTGCCTTGAGAGTTTTTCTCAACGGTTATTTGCATGTGAAAATTCGCAAAATTTTTGAATGAATTTGCATTTTCGACTTAATCTAATGCTTTCAAAATGTAAAATCTGGCCACCTTTTTGATTAAATATGAAGTTTGGCAACATTGCCTTGAGAGTTTTTACTTTATGTTTACTTGTAGGTGAAATTGGAACACCTTGTTTAATAAAGTGGTTTTTTCGACTTTGTTTATGCTTTTTAAACGTGCAATTTGGCAACCCATTTGAACAAAAATGAAATTTGGCAACGTTGCCTTGAGAGTTTTTCTCAGTAGTTACTTGCATGTGAAAATACGCTGCATTTTTTAATGAATTGGCATTTTTTACTTAATTTGATGCCTTTAAAATGTAAAATTTGGCAATATATTTGATTAAATATGAAATTTGGCAACGTTGCCTTGAAAGTTTTTTCTTTAAATTTACTTGTAAGTAAATTTTGGCCTAGTTTGTTGATGAATCTCCTTTTTTGACTTCGTTTATGCTTTTAAATTGTGAAATTTGGCAACCCATTTGAACAAAATGAAATTTGCAACGTTGCCTTGAGAGTTTTCAGTACTGCATGTGAAAATACGCTGCTTTTTTATGAATTGGCATTTTTACTTAATTTTATGCCTTTAAAATGTAAAATTTGGCAATATATTTGATTAAATATGAAATTTGGCAACGTTGCCTTGAAAGTTTTTTCTTTTAAATTTACTTGTAAGTAAATTTTGGCCTAGTTTGTTGATGAATCTCCTTTTTTGACTTCGTTTATGCTTTTAAATTGTGAAATTTGGCAAACCATTTGATCATAAATAAAATTTGGCAATGTTGCCTTGAGAGTTTCATCTCAATAGTTACTTGCATGTAAAAATCCGAAATAGAGTTTTAATGAATTTGCATTTTTGAATTAATTTGATGCTCTTACCATGAGAAATTTGGCAACCGTTTTGAACAAATATGAAACTTGGCAACGTTGCCTTAAAAGTTTTCCTTTATATTTACTTGTAGATAAGTTTTGAAATAATTTGTTAATGAATTTGCATTTTCGGCTTAGTCAATGCTTTTTAAATGTGCCAGTTGGCAACCTATTTGATTAAATATGAAATTTGGCAACGTTGCCTTAAGAATTTTGTCTTAATTTTGTATTCTTAATCAAATTTTTCCACATTGATTGTGATATTGGACTTGGGAATATAAAATTCAATCACAATTTCACTTCAATATGAGTTTTGGCAACGTTGCTTTATAAAAACTACACAAGTTGGTCAGTGGAAATACCCTTTTCATACTTATTTTGAGTTTTTTTGACTCAAAATGCTTTTCTTTCTCAATGTGAGATTCGGCAACGTACCTTAGTTTAGGTTTTAATTAAAAGAAGTTTAATTTCTTACCCAGTTAATGCTTTCACAATGTATGTATGAATTTTGTCAACGTTGCTTTATGAAAATTACCCAAGGTGGTCAGTGGAAATACCCTTTTCATATTCAATTTAAGTTTCTGCACATAATAGAAAGTGAAATGGTCACAAAATGAGAATTCGTTTCTTTCTAAATTTAAAACTTGGCAACGTCGCTTAGTTTAATGGTTTCAATATATAATATTTGATCACATTTTTGCATTAAAATGAAATTTGGCAACGTTGCTTATAGAAAACTACCAAATTAAGTCTGGCTTCATATTTTATTAATGCTTTTGCATGTATGGGAAGATGAGAAGGTTCTTTAATGAGAATTTTAAGCTCGTAGTCTACGTTGATTGAGTGTAAAGTTTGGCAACTTATGCTTAATATTTGCCCTATTTGGTCACATTAACATTGAAATTAGCTGTCTTAGCTTACTTTACACACTTTTTACCTACAATTTGGTCACACTATTCGTATGAAATTTGGCAACATTGCCTTGAGAAAGTTACTAATGTTTCTATAGTTCATACGGAAAGTGAATTGGCCAAAAACGAGAGAAACAAATAGAAATTTGGCAACGTTGATTTAAGTATTTGACTTTTTCAACTTAGTTTATCATAACCCTGTAGTTCAGCTACGGTGCGGCATTAACGAATTCTCCAAATCTTCCTACTGAGCACTCGCCACCAGACCAACCACCAGTCAAGTATTTGCCTAACGAATTTTGTATGGGATTGCATTACCATTCGTTAGTGTGGTGATGGGTGCACACCATAGTTCACGTACTAAACTTGCGCTATGATGTCTTACCTGTCGTTAACGACGTAAGGCCTGGTAGTGCCTTGACACCTGCTGAACTACAGGGAATAGGAACTTACTGTTTCAGCTTACTTTAGACACTAAAAACGCAAGAATTGGTCGCATTATTTGCTTAAATGTGACATTTTGCAACGTTGTCTCAAAAAAGTTATCAACGTTGGTCAGTGGAAATACTCTTTTCATATTTGGTATGTAACGGAAAGTGAAATGATCTTAAACTACGAATTTTGGTAACGTCTCCTAGTTTATGTTAATTAAAAGAGAAATTTAGCAACACTGTTCTAAGAAGTTTAAGTTTAAGATTCGGAAAATAGGGGAAAGCTAACTTCCGCTCGGCTGATGTTTTGTATACCCTTGCAGTTTGTTTTTCTAAATAAGACTACTTTCCGGACGTTACTTTTCTATGAGAGCTATACCATATAGATGCCCGATTTCGACCAAATTTAGTGGAAAAGTTAGTGCAAAAGTATGTACCTGCCAGAAGGAATAATTTCCGACCCTATAAAGTATATATATTCTTGATCAGCATCAACACGCGAGTCGATCTAGCCATGTGCGTCTGTCCGTCCGTCTGTCTGTCCGTCTGAAGTGTAGTAATATCTTTTGTGAATGTCTGAATTGAGTTCTGTAACCAGAGCTCGTAAATAACCACCATGCTTTGTTTTCACCTATCTCTGCACACAACAAAAGACTGAACAAATTGAAGCAAAGCACGTCTGTGCATTGTAACCCAATGATGTTGCATGTTCATGTTAGTCGAATGCTCGCAAATTGTGTACAAAATGTGATCGTAGAGGCGTATGATATATACTTCTTCTTGTTGTGGTGTTGAGTGAGCGGAGGTTTAAAATATTTTAATTATCTAAGGTAAAATTACGGTGCATTCATATCTCGACGTCTGAGTTTAGTTCTGGAGCCAGGGCTCGTTATTAACCATGAACACATATATTGTCATCTAACTCTGCACACAACAAAAGACTGAACAAATTGAAGCAAAACTTGTTTGCGCATTGTAACCCAATAATGTTACATGTTCATGTTAGTCGAATGTTTACAAAATGTGTGAGAAGCAGATGAACTGAGGAACGTATGTTTTATATTACTTCTTCTTGTTGTGGTGTTGCGTGAGCGGAGTAAAATTTAAAAACCGCTCTTTTATAAATAGATGGGCACTTCTAAAGCTTCTCTCTCCTGAGCCAGCAATTGAAGTGTTTGCGGTTTCACCTATTTAAACAAATCGAAACGGTAAAGCGAATGTTGCCCTTCTGATATCTCACAGATTCAATCGTGTCTCATATACTCTGTTACCTTGATGAATTCACCTCATACCAAATAAATTCTCTGTTTCCACTTGAGCTTAATTTGTAAGACACTCTCGTCTCGCTTCTTCTTGCACTTGATTGGGCCTTAAATGCTGCACCTTCTCATTGACTTTGTATTTCTATTTTGAACTAATTTGATATCATTTCTTTGGTGGCTCTTCTTCTTTTTCTTCTAATATGCTTCTGCTCTTCTGCCTGTGCATTCAAACGAAAACGAGAACGAAAATCAAATCAAATCAAATTGAATTTTCCTCCTCCTTCTTCTCGGCCTGCTGCTCATTGAAGCTTCTTTAAAAAAAAAAAGATGGAAAGGAAAATGTTTAACTCCATCGTTGGGCGTTGATTTCAAAAATGTAATTCAACATCCCAACCGGCCAACCCACCAACCCACCATCCAAACAGCCGGTCAACATTTATTCTATTTATTTGCGAGGCAAAATTCTATTTGCTGCTTGGCTTGCTCCGCGCTCAAATCAAAATCAAAGCGAAAATAGTAAACAAACCGAAGATGAGGCACTCAAGTGGAGAGGGAATGCAGCAGCAGCTCAGCGGCATCAGCTCGGTCGTTTTGCATACCTAAACAAATCAAAAAGTTTTTGACTGGTGGCACAGCGGGCGAAGGGAAGACGTTGATGGAGATGCCGAAACACTTTTCACCAAGTGTATAGAAGTTATTTATTATTCTATAATTATTGTAGACCCTCTCCCAGTCACGTAGTTGCCATTAACATAAACCCCATCGCAACACGTTCCCCATTCGATCAAAGTGTACCCCATATTTTGGGCTCGCCTGTGGTGACAGACAAGCTTCAGTTGCTTAGAAAAAAGCGCAAGGTTCAAGTGATCCGTCGTGTGGCGCCGGCGCCTTGGTTTATTATCTGCTTAGTATTTGTTTATTTAGATTAGTTAAAGTGTTGAATGGGTTTACCCAAGAGCGAGAGAGAGTGGGAGAGTAATAACTGACGCATCATAAATTACACACAAGTACACAAAGTGAATACCGAAATGATAATGCTAGAATGGAATATTTTTGTTTGTTTCCAAATAATAAGAAAAATTTTAAATCAACTTGAGATTAAAAAAACGAAACAAAAGGAAATTGATTGATGAATGATATGAAACTATGGAAACTATTCAAAGTTGAGACTAAACTTTCCCTGTGGAAGGTATGGAATAGCTATAGAACCACAACTCTTTGACGCTTTAGCTGAAGACATTTTGAAACAATTTTGAGAGTTTTTGGTTACGTTTTAAAAAAGTATTTTGTTATTCTTAACAAATAAAGCTACAGAGGGAAAACAGCTACTGACAAATAGGGGAAAATATCAAGAGAGGTCTATTTTCGGTTTTCTTCATGCTGGGGAATGTTCATGAGATACTAAATTCTAGGTTGTTCAATCACGAGGAGATAAATTAACGTATAATTAGTTTGCTACCTAGCTTTCATACTGAGTTTCAAGCCAATCGGATAAATAATAGTTTCTTCCATACAATAATATCCGTAAGTTTTTTCCACCCTGGTGGAAAACCACATTTCAAATTATATCGCATATTATCCATTCAAAACGAGCTTCAAGTCAATCGGATAAAAAACTGGATTTTTGCAAAAAGAATTCTCCGGACTATTCCCGCCCTGGTGCCGGATTTTTCAACATCAGAATATCACATCACAAATTAATTCGTTTACAATTCTTAAAACCCGAGTTTCAAGTTCAAAGTTTTTTTTTGTGTTTATTGGGTAGTTGAAAAATAAGTTTTTAAGTATATTTTATACCGCTAGGTGATTTGGGTGACCCTCTGTGGTTTTTTGTTTCACAAAGAAGTCAAATTAAATTACTAAAAGTTATAGATAATTGGACGAATATAGATTATTTCTAGTGAAACTTTTCGGCTATTTTTCTTGTACGCAGATTTTCCGAAATCGGTCAAATACGTTTTCAAACTATTCGAGTACTTTCCTTACAAAACGAGATTTATGAAAATTGGATGACAAAATTAAATTTCTCATACAAACATTTTCTGGCATTTTCATCCATTTCGGAAAATTCGTGGTGCGCGCCTGCATAACTGAACTGATCCCTAGGATAAGCTGTCCGGATTGTGGTTTGATAACACAAGTTTACAAAAAAAGTCAACTATTTAACCACAAAAGTAAGCAAACATTTCTAACGGCGCTGAACACTAATAAATTGTCCGTTTTTGTGTTGGACGAGATTTGTTCACATTTTTAGCTCCTGCAGCTGCATTAATTAACCCATTCTAACCAAATTTATTTCTACAAAGACTGAATTGAATAACAATCACTAAAATCCTTAGTTTGGTCGTGGTTCTTAAGAGAGCATTATTTTAATTTAAATACCTAAAATATAAACTTTTCTGAGAAATTTCATTTATTCGGCAAGTTAAAAAAATGCATTAAATTTATCTGCTAATTGGAAATAATCGCGAAATTATCTGTCTAATAGATCATTGTGTTCCCAGTTTTACTACATTTACACTTTTTTGATTTTATCGCGCTTTTAGAAGTTTTGGCCCAAAATCTATTGAATTTTTCGGTTGTTATACTCTGTACCGATGGTACACTGATTTCATTAAGTTTCTGCAAAAGTATGATACAGCCAGACCCTATAAAGTATACATAATCTTGAAAATCAGTATCAACAGCCGAGTCGATATAGCCATGTTCGTCTGTCTGTCTGTCCGTGAACAAACAGTTCTCAGAGATGGAAAGAGATAGAGGTTTGACACATATGAGACGTATTCTTCTTTTACTAGCAGGCAATTTAGAAAAAAGTCATATTTCCGGCAGTTTTATAGATAGAAGGTTCGTACCTTCTGAACATATTTTGTAATCGGGATTCTTTATCGATCCGCCCAAGAATTAGTAAAGCTCAGTTGAACGATAGTTAAGTTATAAGCAACAGAAAGTCACACTAAGCATACAACTTCGTTGGTACAGAGTATATTATATTCGGGCTTGATCGACTTTCTTACTTGTTTTTGAATTTGAGCGCATGACAATTGTAATATTCTTTGTACCTAGCACCAATGAGTTTCGGATGAGCGGAATATTCGATATCTGGCTTATACTGAAATGCGAATGTACACTCAGAAAAACGACTGCCAGCGTTCTAAATGAAACGGTATTGAATTTAACCCGTTTTGTACTTAAAATTTTAAGTATGATTCGTTATTGGGTTTACTTAAATTGAGTACGAAACATACAAAAATCGAAAAGCAAGTGCTATTATTATGGATATGATAGCAAATGTGCTTGAATCAAGAACATTTTGTACCAACAGTACCAAATATGATAGATGGAGTACAAAATTGACTTATAATGCTAGATCCCATCTGATTCTAACTCATATTTTATGGAGTGATAGTTAATTTCTGACGAAAAATAATTCTGCCAAAGAGGTTTATTTATGGCCCTTGAATATTTCCAGACTTCTTTGGTTTAATACAGAGAACTCGTTTTAGGAGAACTTCGGAATGGGCTCAAACCAAGAACATTTTGTACTTGTTTGAAATTCTAATTTTTTCTTTCTATAATGTTTTTGGGCTGACATTAGAAATTACTGGAATTTGATTAAGAACATTTTGTAATTAATTTGAGAGCTAATCGGGCTTGACTTAAGGCCATTACAACCTAAAAGTATGATCAATAATATTTTAAAATAATTCGAAATGTACTTTATATATCCCGAAACAGTCTTAAATCAAGTAATTTGGGATTGGAAAAATGGTACTTGATCCAAGAATTTTGTACTTGGATGAAGTATTTTCGTACTTACCTTACTATGAACACCGTTTATACTTAATTCAAGTACAAAATTATTGGTTTTTTATACTATGTTCCAGAGGTACACAGAGTATATTAAGTTTGTGCAAAAGCCATGTCCGTCCGTCTGTCCGTATGAACAAACAGATCTTAAATATGGTAAGAGATAGAGGTTCGACGTGTATGAGACAAAAACTTCTTATAATTGCAGGCAGATCAAGTTTATTGTCTCTTTTTTAGATAGAAGGTTCGAACCTTCTGGGCATATTTTGAAATCAAGATTATTTATCGATTTGCCAAAGGAATGGTAAAGATCGGATGAGCGGTTGTCGAGTTATAAGGAAAACTAACATTTATGGGCAGCACCAGTTACAAAGGTGATGGGCAGCACTTCACAGGTACAGAGAATGTTATAGTCGGGCTTGACCGACTTTCTATCTTATTATGCAAGAGCTGAACTTGGAAACTATTTTCGTATAAAGCAACTGCAATCACAAATTCAATTGGTTTTAATCTGTTTTTTAGTCTTGTATTTTCTCTCTAATCAGTTGTTAGAACACCAAAGACTCTTGGCACACACAAAGATGCATATTGTAGTGAATTTTAGGTGGACCCACGATTTGAGTAATCACCTTTTCCATCTACCATTTTCAAACTTGGCGATTTAAAACCAGTTATCGATTTAAAACTGATCTTTAATCCTTAACATTTTGCGAAAGTGAAAGATGTAGCTATATTCGAGAGTAGTTTACCTTTATTAATACTTTTCCTCCTCTCTTTAGTCGTTTTGGGCGGGTGGTGAGCTGCTATTTAGCCAAATTCCAGCTCTATAGTGAACTCCAACATCCATACTACTTAATATTAACCAAATTGAAACAATTGCTTCTACTTATAAACCAATAGAGCTGCATTATCCTTTAGCATCAGATTCATGTATGTCAAATGCATACTTTAGGGCGCACTCAACACTTTACGTAGAGTGTCCCCCACGGACTTGCAAACAAGTTGCTCTTCTTTTTTTTTATTATGGAAATAACCGTCCCCCTCCGGGGAAGATTTGTCTCAATGGCTTGATTGATTGATTGCTTGATGCACACATTGCACAGCAGTTTCGATCAAAAGGAAAAAAACACGATGGTTTTGCTTTGATTGACTAAATGTCCTCGTTGTTGTCAGCATTTGGTTTGCCTGACATTTTGATGCAGTTTTATGCGGTGATTTATTGGCCAATTGCATTAGCTCGCCTCAGCCTGCTCTCCCCCGCCGCCGGCACTTCTCGCGCATATTGATTTTGGTAAACTTGATTTAAGCCTCCTTCCACATTGGCTTCTGGCTGGTTTGGGCGATAAAAATTTTTATTTTATTGATTTTCATTTATGTTTTGCCGCTGCCGTGCGCATACCTTCTACTACTACAAAACAGCTGGTACATTTTATGGCATCCTGCAGCAGCAGCAGCAGCAGTAGCAGCCTCCACCTTCATTCAATCTTCATAAACATAAGCTCCTCCGCACCCCCTTGCTCCTATCTCTACATCGAGGCCACAAAACCAACGCGTTGAGCAATTACGAGTAGTAAACTTTACCACCAAGCCAAAGCATTGGCGTTTTTATGCTTTCTTTTTTCTATATGAGAAATTCCTTTGGCTTAGAGCAGAGTTAAGCGGTGGGAAAGATTCCTGCAGGAGCATTGTGGATAAGGCAGGAAATATCTGTCGATAGTGTACTTTAAGACTTAATCTAATTCTGAAACAAAAACGTGATTAAAAAGGGGTTACGAGGTTTTATTCAGTGTTGGACAAGGAGTATTTTTAACTCACTGGGTAAACAGTGTTGGTAAATTTGATCAATTTGGAAGGAATTTACTATTAAACTAGCCAAGGCAAGCTTAAAATCTGACTAATCAAAACAATCAGTGTTGAGTTATATGACAAATGTGACAATAAGGTTTGGGTAATTTTTAGAAATGAGAAATTGGTGGCTATTCTGAAGAGCAGTGTTGAGCAAGGATTGTTTTTAACTCAATGGGTAATCAGTGTTGCTAAGTTTGAGGGAAACTAGTTTAAACTAGGCAAAATTAATAAAAAATTAGACTTATGACAACAAACAGTGTTTAGTAATGTTACAATAGTGAAAAGTTGTGCATTAAAGTTGTTTTTCATAAAAACATTGTTGAGTACGAAGTGTTTTTAATTCATTTGCTAAACAGTCTTGGTAAATTTGATTAAATTTTAGGGAAACTGGTGTTAAAATAGCCAGGATCAGCTGAAAATCTGACCTTTTACAACAAACAGTGTTGAGTAATATTACAAATATACCAACAAGTGTTGGGTAATGTTTAAAAAGAGAAATATGATGCTATTCCGAATAGCAGTGTTCAGCTAGGATGGTTTTAACTCAAAGTGTTGCTTAATTTGAGGGAAACTTTTGTTAAACTATCCAGGATAAGCTACAAATCTGACTTATCACAACAAACAGTGTTGAGTAATGTTACAAATGTGAAAAATTGTCTATAAAAATGAAATTTAAGATGTTTTTCATATAAACAGTGTTGAAAACGTAGTAATTTTAACTCAATTGTTGAACATTGTTGCTAAATTTGATAAATTTTAAGGGAAATTGGTGAAAAGCTAGCTGGGATAAGGTGAAAATCAAACTTATTACATAAAAAGGTGTTGAGAAATGTTACAAAGGTGAAAATAAGTGTTGTATAATGTTTAGAAATGAAATATTAGTTATAAATCACAAAAACAGTGTTGAGTAAGGAGTTTAGTTAACTCAATTCGTAAACAGTGTTGCGAAATTGGATAAAATTTTACAGAAATTGATATTTAACTAGGTAAAGTAGGCCAAAAATTTGATTTATCAGAACAAACAGTGTTGAGTAATAATAACTAAGTATGTGAACATAATTGTTGGGTAAGGTTTATAAATTTAGTCCTACCATCTATGAGATATGAGAAAGACAGACAGACAGACAGAAAGACGGACGGACAGAAGGACATGGCTAGATCGACTCGGCTGTTGATCAAGAATATATATACTTTATAGGGTCGGAGATGCTTCATTCTGCCTGTTACTTACTTTTGCACAAACTTAATATACTCTGTGTTCCTCTGGTAAAGAGTATAATTACAAAAATTGGAAATAATGTGGGGCTCGGTTTCAAAATGAAAAATAAGATATCATAAAAACAGTGATGAGAAAGGACTATTTTGAACTGAGTTGGTAAAAACTGTTGCTAGCATTGATGTACTATAAAGTAAGTTCGTGTTAAACTAGCTAGTGGATACTTCAAATCTGGTTAGTCATAACAAACAGTGTTGAGTAAGGTAAAATTAGCTTGTCAAGATGACACAGCCCCAAAGGACCAAAGCCGAGTCTCTTTCAATCTCTTGGCTTGTGCGCTTCTAATTTTAGCACAAGAGAAAGGGACCTACAGTTTAACGCCGAATCCGAACGGCAGTTTGAGAAGCTTTTTCATGGCTAATTACTGCAATGCTGGCGCCAACAGCAAAGAGGTGTGGCCGGGTGTAAAGTTTATTCAAAGAAAAAAACTGTTCATTAGATGTTCCGAAGCGGGATCGAACCCACGACCTCCTGCTCAGCGGTCGCGCACACTAGCCGCTGAGCCACCCGGCCACTGACAGTGTTGAGTAATTGTACAAATATGCAAATAAGTGTTGGGCAATGTTTAAAAATGAGATAAAATTTGGTATTGATAGGAACAATGTTGAGTAAGAAGTATATTAAACAGTGTAGCTAACTTTTATAAAATTTCACGGAAATTTTTGCTTCTTGAAAGCAGGCAAAGCTACAAATCAGAACCAACAAAGGTGTTGATTAACGTTCAACCATTACAATTTTCTTTATCAAAATGCAAATGTTAACAAATCCCTGCCCAAGTGTTGACTAGCGTAATAACCAAATTGCAATCCAACATGGCAAATTAATCCCTGGCCTCACAGTTTAACCCCATTGCAACCCTTTTCTGTTCTGCTCTGCTCTGCTCATCTCATCTCAAATCCAGTTGGTTGGATGCTGCTGTCATTACGATTTCTTTTGCCGCCACCCCGCCTGTCTCTTCTCAGCTGGCACAACTTTAATTGAAATCTTTCTCTGAGCGACTTTATGCAATTTCAAATACTTGCTTACACCCACACTGCCTGCTGTCCTGTCCTGTCCGCCTGTCTCCAGTTTCAAAAGTTTTACCAAACACACACAACTTTGGCTCAAAGACAAAGCAGCAGCTTCCGGTGGAGATGTCAGCGGCGGGGCGAGGGGTAAAGTTGTGATGGCAAATGGAAATTTGTTTTGGTTTTTGCCACAAAAAGGCAGGCGAGAGAAATGGTCAAGTGACAGATTGAAGATGATGATGTTGATGTTGATGTACAGTCACATCAAAAGGGTAACACAGCTTGGAATTGCGTTTTTAGTTATGCGAACTGCCTGCACGTATCGGTCATTAAGCTTAATTACAGATCGTCATAGATCGGTGTCGGAGTCTAGTGCCCCATTAAGATCGTAAACCCAAACCGTAAAATGTTGTAAAACGGCAGCCGATGAGCTACTTTGTCGAGAGATAACGTAAATGAGGGCCCCTTGGCCATAAATAAATGAATATTTTTATGCGATATCATAAAGAATAATAGAAGACGTTATCATTTGCTAAGCAAGATTGGAAAAAATGTTATTGTGATTGCAAAATTATAAAAAAAAAAACGCTTCTTGTTGAGCTGATCGTTTCTAAGATCCGTTTAAATTAGCTCTATATAAAACTGTTGCACAAATATTACCCAAGTGGGTGCCACTTTTACTCACATCTTAGAAAGAAACCTTTGGAGGTGGTACTAAACGTTTTAATAACCCCTTTATAAATGGAAACATCAATTAAACAAGTATTTTCAAAAATTGTGCCTTATTGGGTGCCGCATTAACTCACAGCTGAAAAATAAAAACACTTTAAGCTATAGTATCGTTTTGAAAAATTTGTAGTATTTTTAAATAACCATTTTATGAAATAGTTTCCATGATTAGTCCAAAAAGGGTGCCGCATTTGCTCACAGATAAAAAAAATTGTTGACAGAACTATTTATCAATGAAAATGCACTTTTAATCCAGTAATGTACAAAAGTGTTGCAGTTTCTTAAACATTTTGCTCAATTGGGTGCCTCATCCAAAGCACAGTTAAAAAGAAAACACTTTTACAGCTGCTGTAAATGTCCTTAAAAAAAGGTGTGAGTGTGGCTATCCCTACGACACCTTGATGGGGAAACATGTTGAATGTGATGTGCTCCTCCTTACTCATACTTGTGTGTGCTTTACTACTCTATACTCAGTACTCAGATCGGGATACTCAGTGCTGAATACTAAGTACTTATCGACACGAAGTACTCGATGCCTTGTAGTCGATATTTAGTAATCTAAACGAAGTACTCGATACTATGTACTGGATACTAAATACTCGATACTGAGAATTTGCTACTCAGTTCTTGATTCTAAGTACTCGATACTAAGTTATCCATGCCATGAACTCCATTCAAAGTTTTCGATATTACGTATTCGATACTCAGAATTAGGTTCTAAGTACTCGATACTCAGTGTTTAATACTCAGTACTCGATTCGAAGTCTAAGTCCAGTACTCGACTTTAAGTACTCGATGCTAAGTACTCGATTCATCGTACTCGATTCTTAGTACTCGATACTAAGTACACGATATTCAGAATTTGCTACTCAATTCTTGATACTAAGTACTCGATACAAAGTACTTGATACTAAGTTATCGATACGAAGTACTCGATGCTTCGTATCCGATACTCAGAATTCGATTCTGAGTACTCGATACGCAGTATTTCATTCTTAGTACTCGATTTGATTCTCAGTACTGGATTCCTTGTACTCGATACTTATTCATCGATCCGAAGTTTTCGATTCTAAGTTGTCAATACGAAGTACTCGATTTAAAGTACTCGATACTACGTATTCGATACTCACAAGTCGATTTTAAGTACTCGATACTTAGTATTCAATTCTCAGTACTCGATATACGGTATTCCATATTCAGTACTTTATTCTAATTACTCGATTCAAAGTAATCGTTACTAAGTACTCGATACTCCATACACGAGACTTAGTTCGCGATTCTAAATACTTAAAACACTCAGTACTCGGTGCGGGTGTGTGCGGGTCTGTGTGTGTGCCGGGCCACTCTACTCCTACTGCGCACCCCCTTAACCATACACGACCACCACAAAATATGCCCTGTCAGCGTGACGCGTGACGCTGAAGTCATATTTTTATCCTAACAAAAATTTTTCGTTCTGAAATTAAAGTTGTTTTACATCAATAACACGGTGTGACAGTCAAAAAACTTCTGGGATGCGACATAGTGTAGGTTGTAGATATAGTTAAATGTAACATTGTGGCATACCACAAATTTTTCGTGCACATCAAAATTTGGAATAACGGTTAAAAGTCCGTCTTTTCGAGGTTGATATAGTTAAAAAATCATATTTCTTAAACTAGGCGTCCTATAATAGTTTGCATCTCTTTGAAGAGAATGTCCCCCCAACGGTGTATTACATTGCAATCTCGGATAAAAATTGGGGGGGCTACATGAAAAACAAATTGATTTTTTCAGTTTTTTGCGACTTCACCGAACTTTAAATGAAAATGAATAGGTCAAATTTATAAAAAAAACTATTTAATTTTGGTATGCAGTTTCGAAAAACATTTAATTATGCGTTTTCTGCAACTTAGTTTATTAAAATCGAATAATATTTGGTTGAGTTATTTAACTTTTTAGGAAAAAAACCTTAAAAAGCCTAATTAAAACAAGTAGGAAAGTTGGGCAAGGCCGACTATAATACACTCTTTACCCACAAAAGTGTATGCTCAGTGTAAATTTAGATGCTGCAGTAGCTGCTGAAAGCAATGCTGCTACTGCGCTGCAGCAGAGAAGTTTCTTTCGCTTATATCTTGACTATCGATCATCCGATCTTTACCAATCCTTTGGTGGACCGATAAAGAATCCCGATTACTAAATATGTCCAAAAAGTACGAACCTTCTATCTATAAAACTGCCGAAGATATGACGTTTTAAATTTAAATTCTAAATTTCGGGGGCGGGAGGGGCGTGGCAATAATTGACAGTAAGCTTGATCTGCCTGTAAGCATATGAAGTTTATGTTCCATACAAGTCAAACCTCTATCTCTTACCATCTCTGAGATCTATTTATTAATATGGACAGACGGACTGACAGACGGACGGACAGACAGACAGGCGGACAGACTGACGGACAGACGGACATGGCTATACAATACTTACTCTAAACAAAAATTATTCAATAATTTACTCTAAAAACTCATTAATTTTACGGTCGACATATTGCGAAAATTTCATTATCCGAAAAACTTTAATAACTTTGCTAATTATTGACCGATTTTAGAAAATAGGCATACGTTCTAACCGTGAAGATGTGTTTTTCTTAAACAATAAAACAAATATTGGGGGTTTCTAACCAAACAGTGTTGAAAAACGTCACCAAAGACAAAAAATGGGGAAAAAAAACCAATCAAAAATGGATTACGTAGCAAATACTCCAAATACTTAAAGACCTAAATTTCTTCTTTCCAAAACCGGTAAGAAAATTTGATATATGACAAAGTTATGGGCGTATAAGTGAGTGCTTGTGCGAAAAAAGGCTTTTTACCGTTATTCAATATTTCGATGTGCACCAAAAAATTCTAGTATGCCACAAAAATCTACTGAACCATATCTACAACCTACGCTATGTCCCATCCCAGAAGTTTTGTTTTGATTTTTTTTTTGTCACACCGTGTAATTAGCAATAACAAGTAAGGGAGCTTCAGTCGAGTGCCCCGACTACAAAATACCCTGTTCCCTTGATTTCGTGTGTTTTTTTTTCTTCATACACACACACTCACACATACACACACTTCAACATACACACATACGCATGGCATGCGGCCGCTCGCTATAACTGACAATGCAAGACCCCCCCTCTCTCCCACAAGCAAAATTGATTCGTATATAACTTCGGTGTTTATTGTCCGATCTTAGTGATCTTTTCAGAATAGATAGATATTGGGCCTTACTTGATATATGTAAAGTTTGGCTTAAAGGGGGGAGGAATTTTCCAAATCTGAAACAAACTCGTATTGAATCGGGTATACACCTACCTACATTCAAAAATTTGTGGCTCTAGCTCTTATAGACAGACAGACAGACGGACAGACAGACAGACAGACGGACAGACGGACGGACAGACACTAAATCGACTCAGCTGTTGATGCTGATCAAGAATATATATACTTTATAGGGTCGCAAATGCTTCCTTCTACCTGTTACATACTTTTGCACAACTTCATGATCCGCCTTTTCCCATTTTCAATGGGAACAGGGTATAAAAAGATACTTTTAAACCTGCCAATTATAAAAGTGTGTGCTAAAAAGGGTGCCTAATTTACTTACAGTATAGAAAGAAACCATTTGCGGCTGTCGTGATTGTTTTTAAGTAACATTTGTTAATTAAAGAAACACTTTTTAGCTTGTAGTTAATTGTCGAATGTGTTTGTGATACATGAAATTTTGACTTCAATGGGTGCCACTTTCCCTACAGTTCAGATATATCAGAATAATGTGTTTCCAAGAACCGCTTTTAAGCTGAGATTTAGCTAAAATGGGCGCCACATTTGGTCACATTTCAATACGAAACAACTTTCAGAAGTGGAGATCATTGAAAAGAAAACATTTTTTGGTGAAAATGGGTGCCTCATATTCTTACCGTTTAAAAAGAAATCATTTGCGGCTGTTGAAAAACCATTTAGCATTGAAAAACACTTTTAAAGAAGCAGTTCTTTAAAGTATAGCTGGGCTTTAATCAAAATGATTGCCTCATTTTCTTACAGTTTAAAAAGAAACCATTTGCAGCTGTAAAGATCGTTTAAAAAACCCATTTGGCAAACCAAATTCACTTTTTAACCAGGTGCTTTTGGAAATGTTGCAGACACTTTGCCCAAATGGGTGCCCCATTTACTAACAGTTTAATAAGAAATCATTTTAAGTTGTGCCGATTGTTTACCAAGACTGCTAAGACTTGGCCGAAATGGGTGCCTTGTTTACTTACGTTACTGAGGGAAAACCTTTTCAGCATAATTTATTAATAAATGGAGGCCTTAAGGCAAGTTAAATGGGTGCCTCACTTTCTCACATGTAACAAAGAAGTTGTGGAGATTGTTTTGAAAACAGATAAAACTCAGTTATGAAAGTGTTGATGAGTTTTGTCCAAAATGGGTGCCATGTTTTACTCACATTACAGGCAGAAAACATTTGAAGCATCGTTTATCAATAAATTGCAGCTTGTAACTCGAGAAGGTGTGGCAAAGATCATTTTAACACCAGGCAAACCCCAGTTTACATATCTCCTCACTCATTTGTTAGTCTCATTCAAATCAGACAAGAGACACAAAATTTCAATGACATATCCGTCTGACATGACTCGGACACGGTATTTGGGTTTATATATATTTTTTTTGTTAAATTTTTGTTCAAGCGATGAAGTTGACATTGATTTTCATGGCAACGCCATGTAACGGAAAACGGAAATTAAAATCCATACGATGTTGACGAAGGCGAAGAAGAGCGTGTGGGCAAAAATATAATGCCGACTTTTCGGTATAATTTTTTTTCTTATATTCTTGAACAAAAGATGAAAGCAAAAGCAAAAGAAATGCACATATTTCTGCTCAAGATGAACTTGAGAAATAATTAAAACATAAAATTCAAGGCCCATCATTCGTTCATTTGGCAGACAGTTTTATGAAACTTTTCCACCTGGCCGCGCCGCCGCCACAGCTCAGAAACAGGACGACAACCTAGTTGGTTGTTTTAATTTTTTCAATTATGTTGTTCCGCATAAATAATAACACACGTAAAATGTTTTTCCTGGAAATTTCTTTCTGCTGTTTCTTCGTCTGGCATTTTGCAATTATTGCTTTGAGCTGGTGGGGGGAATGTTAAGAGAGAGAGGAGCAAAAATTCTACTAGTCCAGGAATTTTTAATGTAAATAATGGAAAAATAAGAAGAGCTGGTTAAGCACAAATTTCATTATGAAAGCCACAAAGTTATATGAAATTCCCATCAAGGTTCGCTAGAATAGGTTTCTGCTCTTTCTAGTAACTTGGCTGTGTTACTTTTCAACTCTCTCAAATCCTTGCGAAATAAGTTCATTCTGTTGCTGGCTCGGTTGTTATACTCTGTACCAAAGGTACATAGAGTATGTATATTCTTGATCAGCATCAACAGCCGAGTCGATATAGCCATGTCGGTCTGTCTGTCCGTATGAACGCACAGATCTCAGAGATGGTAAGAGATAGAGTTTTTGACATGTATGGGACATATGCTTCTTTAACTTGCAGGCAGATCAAGTTTATTTTGAATTTTTGCCACGCCCCCTCCCGCCCCCGCAAATTGGAAAAAACGTCATATATTCCACAGTTTTATAGATGGAAGGTTTGTTCCTTCTGGACTTATTTATCGATCCGCCAAAGAAATAATAAAGATCGGATGAACGGTTGTCGAGTTATAGGGAAAACAAACAGTTATGGGCAGCACCGGTCGCAACGGTGATGGTCAGCACTTCACAGGTACAGAGTATGTTATAGTCGGGCTTGACCGACTTTCTTTCTTGTTTTTCTGATATTTTTTTGAAATGTTTCTTTTGCCCATCGCTTTCGATGAGCACATTGTTCAGCTTGTTGCCAGGGTGCGTGCAAGTCTCTCCCTTGGCCTGTTTCTTCTTGATATTTCTACTGCCTGTTGATTTAACGATGTGTGAACCTATTGAAAAGCGCCTTTGGCTTAAAGAGCAAGACCAGGAGGTGGTGCACCATCTAAGTAAATAAAAACGTGCACTGCATGGCATTAAAGTTGATCTAATGACCGAATACGTGCGTTGACTGCGTTTGACCAAATGGGCGTGGCCCTTAATGGCTACAAAGCGGATTAGCTTGACCGAGTTCAGTTGAGTTTTGTGTTTTTTTGCGGTCAAATTAAAGGCCCAAAAGGCATTTTTAATGCAAATTCTGGAACTGTTCAATCAAATTATAACAACCAACAACAACTTTTTTTAACGCACGCAGCTGCCTTGAAATAAAATTAAAGCACTTAAAAAATTTTTTCATTGCCTACATTTTGGGGGCCGCCGCCTGCACGTAACGCGCTGTGACGTAAAAGCAACACTCTCACACATACATAGACGGTCGGCTTTTTGGCAGCAACGCATAAATATTAATACAGACATCAAGAATTGATTGAATCGAAAGTGAAGGCGTTTTATTTTTTTTGATGTTCTGTGTAGGCCTAACACTCAACTACAAATTGGCTTTAAATATTTTTTGTTTTTTTTTTTCCGGAATGCTTTATAATTTTATGTTTATTTATTTTGAGGTATCACAATAAAATAGTTTAGACCAAACACTGACGGATTGGAGACACAGTCTGTTTTGATCTTGAATCAGTAAAATGTCTCATCTACTTACTATTACGTTACGAACCAGTTTCAAGGCTCAGTACGAACCATTTTTAAACTATTTTTATACCCTTGCAGAGGCCACATAAAGTATATATATTCTTGATCAGCATGACGAGCTAAGTTGATTTAGCCCTGTCTGTCCGTTTGTTTCTATGCTATCTCCTCTGTCAGTTTTAAAGCCATCCTCAACAAACTTTGCACAAAGTCTTCTGGTACAAATACGCTGCACATTTGTCGGAACCGGCCGGATCGGATGACTATAGCATACAGCTGTCATAGGAACATTCAGCCGAAAAACTAGATTTTGTGAGAAAAACTTTTCTGTTTTTTAATGGAAACGTCCTTATCATTGACATACACTTATTTTATATACTTTTACACAATAATACAAAGTTTGGTCGAAATCGGATGACTATAGCATATAGCTCCCATAGGATCGATCGGTCGAAAAACTAGTTCGAGTGAGAAAAACTTTTTTGTTTTTTTAGTGAAAACGTCCTTATCATTAGGAGACACTTATTTTAGATACTTTTACACAAAGTCTACAAAGTTTGGTCGAAATCGGAAGTTTTTTAGCATATAGCTCCGATTGGAAAGATCGGTCGAAAAACTAAAGGGTGATTTTTGAAGAGCTATAGGAAAGATTTTCAAAAAAAACACATAAAATTCGGAAAAATTCATGAAATCTTTATTTGAATCGATAGTACGATCCATATAATTTAATGTTTGAAGATTATTTCATGCAAATGTTGACCGTGACTGCGCCTCAAATGGTCCATCCGCCATTTTGGCATACTCTTTCCAACATTTCGTCCGGTATCTCTCGAATAAATGCTTCAGTGTTGTCTTCCAATGCGTCAATTGAAGCGGCCTTGTCTGTATAGACATGAGCTTTTACATAGCCCCACAAAAAATAGTCTAAAGGCGTTAAATCGCACGATTTAGGCGGCCAATTGACAGGTCCCGAACGTGAAAAAAAAGGTTCACCGAACTCGCCTCTCAATAAGTCCATTGTTGCGCGTGCTGTGTGGCATGTGGCACCTTCTTGTTGAAACCACATGTCATGCAAGTCAAGCTCTTGCATTTTGGGCAAAAAAAAGTTTGATATCATCTCACGGTAGCGCTCACCATTCACAGTTACGTTACGATTCGCATCATCTTTGAAGATGTACGGTCCAATGATGCCACCAGCCCATAAACCGCACCAAACTGTGAATTTTTCTGGATGCATTGGTAGCTCTTGCAATGCTTCAGGCTGATATTCTCTCCAAAATCGACAATTCTGCTTCTTTACGTACCCATTGAGCCAAAAATGAGCTTCGTCGCTGAACTCAATTTTCCGGTAAAAAAAGTCGATCTTCGGTCAACTTTCCAAGAGCCCATTCACCAAAAATTCTACGTTGCGGTAGGTCGTTCGGCTTCAATTCTTGCACCAGCTGCATTTTGAAAGGCTTCACACCTAAATCCTTCCGCAAATTTTCCACGTTGTTGAGTAACAGAGGCCCAATTGCTGCGAACGGCGACGAATCGATAATTGATGGTCATCATTCACACTGGCCGATACAGCTGCGATATTTTCTTCAGTTCACACTCTACGTAAGCGTGTTGGTGAATTTAATGTCCAACAATGTAAATTTGGTGCGAAACTTAGTCACAATAGCCCGAATAGCCGCTTCAGTGGGTCGATTAAACTGACCATAAAATGGAAGAAGCGCTCGATGAACTTTCTTAACAGAGCACGCATTTTGATAATAAAATTCAATAATTTGCAAGCGTTGTTCGTTTGTAAGACGATTCATGGTTAAATTATAGACCAAACTGAAGATGTTTGACAGTGAAACAAAACACGAAACGTGCGTGAGCTGTTTAAGCCAGTGTTGCCAAAAAGATAATAGCTAAAAAATCACCCTTTAGTTCGAGTGAGGAAAACTTTTTTGTTTCTAATGAAAACGTCCTTTTTATTGGCATATTCTTATTTTATACACGTTAGCACATTTCTACAAAGTTTTATCAAAATCGGTTGACTATAGTATATAGCTGCAGTATGAATGATCGGTCGAAAAAGAAGTTCTCGTGAGAAAAACTTTTTGTTTTAAATGATTGGATTCAATTGGATATCCATGAAACAGCTGTAAAGGTTTGTTCACGCTCTTTTTTGTTTGTCAATGCATAAGTTGTTTATAGTTGCGAACTAACGCAACTTCTTGACCTCGAGCCAGCGAACTCGTTACTAACTAATTTTTAAAAGTTAAAAAAATAACGTACTTTGGATCGCTCTGCATCAGAAAAAGACTGACCGTCTCAGTTGCGTACCAGAAATTCCCATAGATGGCGCCACATTCGCGAAATCAGCTGTCAAACCTAGCGGTTTTTATACCCGTTACTCGTAGAGTAAAAAGGGTATACTAAAGTCGTGCAAATGTATGTAACAGACAGAAGATAGCATCTCCGACCCCATAAAGTATATTTATTCTTGATCAGCATCAACAGCCGAGTCGATATACATAGCCCTGTCCGTCTGTCTGTATGAACACCTAGATCTCGGAGACTAGAAGAGCTAGAGCCACCAAATTTTGTATATAGACTCCAATTGTCCCTACGCAGATCAAGTTTATTTCAAATTTTGGCCACGCCCCCTTCTGCACTTGCAATTAAAACTGCTGAATAACTCGTACAATTTTAAAGATATCAAGCTCATATTCTGCAGTGCAGTGTAGTCTACAATCTCTGAAAGTTTCATAAAGATCGGATTATAAATGGCAGAGTTATAAAGGCAGATTATGTTAAAATGGTCACATTAATATTAATGCTCTGTTTATTAAAATAGGGAAAGGCTATTAAACACAAATTGTCCTGAGTAACGGGTATATCAAAGTCGGGCAAGACCGACTTTATTAACTTACGCTCTCGTTTCATAGCGAGCTTTGAAAATTTTGTGAAGATCGGTTCACTTCTATATATATGTATAGATGTATAGATGATTGATGATAAGTCTTTGGAACGCATCTACAAAGTTGATGTGATGGGAATACAATTTATGGCCAAAATATGTTTCAACGGCCAGCTATCGATCATTGCCAAGCTATGGGAGTTCTTGGTTTTATCAAAAGATGGTCTAAAGAATTTAGTGACCCATTTGTCATCAAACAGCTATATGTTTCTCTGGTCAAACCTATTCTTGAGTTTGGATCATGCGTTTGGTCTCCATAGTACCAAAAATTTCAATATCAATACAAATCTGTACCGAAACAGTTTATAATTTTCGCCCTCCATGGCCTAAGTTGCGATTTTAAGCGGCACCAACCACTATAAACGAGCATAGACTATGTTCATTGGATCTTCCATCCCTCAATAATCGTAGAACTTACCTTAGAGTCCCTTTCCTTCATAAGCTTCTAATTAAAGCCTAATTAAATCAATTTACCAAGGCTGCCAACTGATCCTGAACCCAACCCCGGAGAACTAGTTTAGCTAAGGTTTTCCCTTCCAAACTGATTAGCTTTTTAACCGAAATCAGAACCGTGTCCCCTCTGCCTGGAACATTGTGCGGCTCCCAATTTAACTTAAGTCAGTTAAATAGAGGCAACTGTTAATAGCTGATGGTAAGGAAAGCGGTTAAAATCTCACTGACGAGTCCAGATTGGTACTAGACGAAACATGTCTGGGAAAACTTAACCTGCTTGTGTCCATATGTTCACTGATTATTGAATTATAGTCACTACCCAACCTTGACACGGCTTAACAAGCTCTCTGACTTAAGTCAGTTTGTTTTCTTTACTTCTAAAACTATTATAATATCGGAACTAAAAAAAAATAGTTTAAAAATAAAAAAATGGGGAAAGTTAACTTCGTCTGGGCCGAAGTTTTGTTTACCCTTGCAGCCTCCATTGAAAACAAAATAGTTTTTCCAACTAAGACTTCTTTTCGGACCTTACTTTTGTATGGGAGGTAAACAATAAAGATGTCCGATTTCGACCAAACTAAGTAGAATCATGGAAAATCATAACAAACTAACAACTACGACATTTGAAGGCGATCCCATTTAAAACCAAAAAGTTCTTCTTACTGGAAATTCTTTTTCGACCGATCATCCGTACTGCAGCCTTATGCTATAGTCATCCGATTTTGACAAAACTTTGTAGAAATGTGTAAAAGTATATAAAATAAGTATATGTCAATGATAAAGACGTTTCCATTGAAAACAAAAAAGTTTTCAGTTTAAAGGGCCAGTGTGTAACATTAAACACTTCTCTTCTCACAGACTTTATTTCAAGCTCTCTTTGTTCACAAAACTGTAAACTGTTTTTCGTCCATCGTTGGCAGGCTTTGACTAGCGTTAGTTAGCCCAAGGCACTAAATCCAGCACGAATTGCAGCCAACGCGCGGGGTTCAATGAGTTCAGCTTTAAGTCTGACCGCAAATAGCCCCACGGCTGGGGTCTACCCTTTGCAGGGTTTTATAAATTGTGTGCTTTAAATTTTGAGTTAATTGAACACCCACTCGCAAACACTCACACACTCATTTAACTCATTCAGTTAACTAACCTTTCGAAGGGCTTTGCCCTCTCCTCCTTTAAAAAATGTGTAGTCTACTTATGGGAGGCAACGTTTGGCTTAATGAGTTGAGCAAATGAAAGGCAAACAACAAAAATATAAATATAAATATATGTGAGTGTGTGGGTGAGTGAGTGTGTGTGTGTTAAAATTCAATTTCAACTTGAAAATAAAACAAAAACACACACACACACACACACTCACACCCAGGCAAACTTTTTTTTTGTTTTTGGGGCCATTGAGACAAACAGCTGTAAATTTGTGCGGTGGCCCTAATGGCGTTCGAGTTGATGTTGATTAGGCGATGCTTCAGTTGATAAAACACCCAAACCACAAGCCACGCCCCTGCCCCTGCCCACGCCCAGGCCCAGGCTTTTCATATGGAAATTTGGAGCAACAACAAAAAAAAAAAAGGGAAAACTTTTTGGCACAAATATTTTTATGTAAATTGTTTCTGGCATTTATTCATTTATATATATGTATGCATGCGTGTGTGTGTCACATTTTCATTGTCCTGGCATTTTCATAATTTAACTTTCAAGTGATTTTTAGCGACTTTGTGTGCAGTTCATTTAGGAGAAGTTGATTAGTGACGAAAGTTCATCTCTGAGACACTTAAGCATTGCTTCGTTTGCCAGACAACAACAACAACAGCAACAGCCGTTGAAGAGCCTCAAGGATGCTTGGACGCCCCATCCTGCTGCTGCTGCTGTTGTTGTTGTTGTTGCCGTTTTTGTTTGCTCTACTCAGAGCTTTCACTTTTGTTAAGTTGCATTCCAGCAGCGCTTTCTCCTTTATGTTTTTGTGCATTTTGTTAATGAGACTTTTTTGTTCTTTGCATTTATACAAACAACAAACGGCACAAAAACAACTAGGAAGCACTTTTTTTTAGGTAGTGTTCTCTGCACGAAAGTTGAGATGCTCTTTCCTAACGTGAAGTTCAAAAGCATACAAGTTTGCTAACTAAATTTGCTTGCAAATTTCATTTCCAAAAATGTGCATAGAGCTTATGAAATTGTACTTAGGGTAAGCAAAAACAAAAAAGTTACTCGCATTTTTGGTAGATGCTTTTAGTTACGATTTTTAGAAGACAAAAGCAAGTTGTTGGGAGATTTTTATCAAAAAGGAATCAAAAAAGAAACAGGAATCCAAAGCATTTGGACAAACTTAAAAACTTATACAAATTTTGTTAGTACAAACTGAATACTTTTGTCATCCATTTTGATACCCTTGCAGAGGAAACGCTAAAGCTTGTATATTCTTGATCAGCACGACGAGCTGAGTCCGTCCGTCTGTTTCTATGAAACGACTCCAAACTTAGTATTTCTTAGTTTTCTATACTTTCCCATGTTTTCACAAAGTTTGGTCGAGATCGGACATCTATATAGTTCAGCTGTCATAGAAAAGAATGGCGGGATAAAATCAAACTCAAAAAGATTGATTTAATCTCGGCCTTCGGATTGAAATTTCAAGCTCAAGTCGTACTAGATTCGAGCAAGTTCGAAAGGCTTGAAACAATCCTGAAAAGTTGGTATCAATCTGAAAAGGTTAATGTCAACCTTGAATCCGTACTTGTGAAATCAAATAATCCTGACTCGAGAGTACGGATGTCCAATGTCAATATTAAATATTCTTGACTCGAGATTGAAGTTAGTACGGATGTCCCATATCAAAGTGAAAGAACGAAATAGTATGAGAGCAAGAAAATCTCTCTCACCAGTACTATGGGGCTAAATGGGTACACACACATAAGCAAAGGCTACTATCAACTTAGTATTTCGTTTTATATGTCGATGCCTTGCAATTCCCAAACAGTCATAGCAATGGCCGGCATGAGGAGAAAACTAAATTGTATTAAAGATATAAATGGTGGTAAGCAAACAATGACCGGGGGTAATGACCTCGAGCCGGCAAGAACTTGCTGGTTTGAAAATCAACAAGGTAGAAAGTCGGTCAAGCCCGACTATATAATACTCTGTACCAACGAACATAAATTTTGATGCTGCAGTGGCAGCGGTAAACAGCGCTGCTAATGCGCTGCTGCAGCATACACTCTTTTGATCATATCTCGAGAACCGTTGATCCGATCTTTATGAATCGATAAATAATTTTGATTAGAATATATGTCCAGAAGGTTCGAACCTTCTATCTATTAAACTGTGGGAGATATGACGTTTTTCTCAAATTGCGGGGGCGAGAGGGGGCGAGGCCAAAATTGCAAATAAACTTGATCTGCCTGCAAATATAAGAAACATATGTCCCATATATGTCAAACCTCTATCTCTTACCATCTCTGAGATCTGTGCGTTCATACGGACAGACAGACGGACACACGGACATGGCTAGCACAAACTTATTATACTCTATGTACCTTTGGTACAGCGTATAAAAACAAGCGAGCACGAACGCTCTAGCTGACAATGACTTCATGATACCATTTTACCCATTTTTAATGAGTACAGGGTATATTAAAGAGATAACTTCAATTTCAGTCATTTATGAAGCAATCCTTTTTGGGTTTAAGTGCAGTTTCAATATCGAGGTCAATTTAATCTCGCGCAAACTCGCACCAAGCTGACTAACAGATCAAATCAAGTACGACTTCCGGGCATAAATCAATCTCGGTAGTTTTTGGAGCAATCCTTTTTCAGATTGAGTGTAGTTTGAATATCGAGCTCAATTTAATCTCGCCTAACTTGTACAAAGCCGATTTCTAGTTCAAATCAAGTACGAATTTCATGCTTAAGTCAATATCGGGCCTTCTTGATTGGATCCTACTAAATCAATCCCATGTGGCATAAGGTCAGGATCAAGACAAGAATTCCGGGATTGAAAAATCCGAGATCAAGTCAATCCTGTTCGTACTTGGAATGAGAAAATCCGGAATTGACTACAAACATCAACACAGTCAGAAATTTTGTTTAACGGGCGACTAACATACCATACATCTGGACATCATATGCATACATTTAAACTTCACATTTAGTCAGAACACTTGGAAGATCGTTTTTATAAAACGAAAAATGTAATGGTCCACGATCTTATCCCTGTGGGACTCCTCGATTAAGTGTCAGAAAGGATAATCTATTATTAGGGGTAACTACTGCTTGCAGTGAACGACCTCTTCTGCTAAAAATAAGGCCAGGATACGCCAATTTTTATACCCTTGCAAAGGGTATTATAAAATTGTGCGTATGTTTGTAACGCATTGAAGGAAGCATCTCCGACCACATAAAGTATATATATTCTTGATCAGCATGACGAGCTGAGTTCATTTAGCCTTGTCCGTCTGTCCGTCCGTCTGTCTGTTTCTATGCTATCTCCTCCGTCAGTTTTAAAGCTATCCGCACCAAACTTTGCACGAAGTCTTCAGGTACAAATACGCTGCACATTTGTCGAAACCGGCCGGATCGGATGACTATAGCATATAGCTGCCATAGGAACGATCGGTCGAAAAACTACTTTAGGAGAAAAACTTTTTGTTTTTAATGGAACGCCTCAAGTACGATTTTTATTTTACTATCCTTTCCCATGATTTCACGAAGTTTGGTCAAAATCGGATGACCATAGCATATAGCTGCCATATGAACGATCGGTCGAAAAACTAGTTCTAGTGAGAAAAACTTTTTTCTTTTTAATGAAAACGTCCTTATCATTGGCATACACTCATTTGATATACTTTTACACAATTCTACAAAGTTGGGTCGAAATCGGATGACTATAACATATAGCTCCCATAGGAAAGATCGGTCGAAAAACTAGCTCTAGTGAGAAAAACTTTTTTGTTTTTAACGAAAACGTCCTTTTTATTGGTTTATTCTTATTTTATATACATTAACATATTTCTACAAAGTTTTATCAAAATCGGATAACTATAGCATATAGCTGCAGTATGGGTCGAAAGAGAAGTTCTAGTGAGAAAAACTTTTTGTTTTAAATGTCATCGCCTCCAAATTTCGCAATTAACAGTGTATTATGCTTTTCCTTGATTTCACCACAATTATCGAAATCAGACATCTTTAAAGTATAGATCCCATAGAAAACTAAGGTCCAAAAAGTAGTCTTAGTTTGAAAAATTTTTTTGTTTTCAATGGAAGCTGCAAGGGTATACAAAACTTCGGCCGAGCCGAAGTTAACTTTCCCCTATTTTTACATATATAAATTTGGTGCTGATAAGAGCGAGGTCAGTTTTTGGATGCTTATCCTGCTAGGTCCTTTGTTTGCCCACAATTTTCTTAGACCTAATTTATAGAAACTTTAAGTTAATAATTTCAAATATTTGTACACATTTTGTTAAGTCGACCAACAAAACAAACACAAACTTTCCGATTGATAAATTGAAACATTTTTCATCATTTCAGTACAATTTGGTTTGCACATACTTTGCAAAAAGTCTCATCAAAATTTGTCCAAATTATATGCAAATTAAAGCTTAACACGCATTGCTTGTACATATTTTTACAAGCTTAGCTCGATGACCAACAAATTAGTCTAAAATTTGTAATAAAGTTAAACCAATGTTGGTTGTAATACTAATTTTAATTGTTTTTATTAATCTAGGACCTTTTTACTTGACAAATAAAACCATTTGTACAAACTTTTTTGTATGCAAATAAAACTTATTGTCCAAACTTTCTTTCAAGAGTTCTTAACAACAAAAATAGTCTGCCCCAACTTTTTGTTTGTGTCAATTTTATTTGCTGACTAACAAATTTGCCTAAAAATTAATTTGAACAAATTAAAAAAAAAAACTTATTTAAGTTTTAATCCAAAATTAGTTTCAACATAAAAAAAGTCTACAAATTTTCTGCCCACTAAGAAGAGTATTTAGTACGATTAAGTCCAGTAAGAGAATACGAAGCTTGTGCAAAAATGGCACATAAGAGGCAGTCACAGTTTTACTCCAAGGCAAGCAAAGCCAGGCAAGGGACATGGGGAAGTACACTTAATGTTGCATACTTTTGAGGTCCTTGTACTAGTAACGTTTCCGTTCACTCTACTTTTACACTTCTTCTTTGGATTGCATACACACAGACTTGTATTTACATGTTGGTCGCACTCATACCAAGACCAAACTGATGACTGGCTGGTGCTCTGCGGGCGGTAACTGATGATGATGAATAGCCAGAAATGAGATTTTTGGAGACTAAAAAAGGGCATCATTGTCTGTATTAGGAAAAAGAGATTGTAAATTGTATTGCAAAAATCATTTTAAAATTATTAAACCGAACATTATTTGGTTCGGTTTGTGAGCTTATCTAACCATTTGTTCCATTTTTTGTTCTTTCAAATTTCCCTCTCTTGTCTTTCATCTGCTCAATTCAATTGTCATCTCGCAATACACCTTTTTCTGGCTTTCCCTGCTTCCTCCGCAACAACCGACCGCACCCCTGGGGCGCACATACACAACTTCTGTCACTTTTTACACTTGACTTTTCTTGTTCTGCCATTGTTCTTATCTCTTGCCAAGTTCTTTTGTGCACTTTTTGCACTTTATTACACTTCCGCTATGGCAATTTTCTTCTGTTGAGTGTCGGACAATTTTAGCTTTCTCCTTTTCTCTCTCTTGCTGTATGTGTGAGTGTGTGTGCTATACCTGAGCGCCTAAAACTATGCCATGATTTTTTCATATGCACTTCATTTGTGGCATTGGCCCCAAAGGCACCAAAAGAAACCAAACCCTTTGAGGAATACATATCTATCCATCGTCTCATCACTCAATCACTTGTCAGGGCCACCCCTCCTCACCCTCTTCCTCTCCATTTGGCGTATTTGCATTTGTATTAAAATCGCTTAAAGTGGAATTTTATTTCCTGTTTCGGTTACTTGGTAGCCCCGCCTCATTTCTGTGGCTCCTAAAGCGTTATCACTCCACTTGGTTTCATTTATTGCTGCGTCTTTTGTGTATGCCTAATGCCATTTTTATACGCATTTACTCTGTGTGTGTGTGGCGAAAATATTTTTATGTGGTATTTTTATATCGGCAAACAAGAATGTGAACAAACTCCTGAAGCGCCTTTCAACAAAAATATTATCATCATCATCATCATCTTCCTACTTATTTAATGCCATACAACGGGCCATTTCAATGAATATTCCTATACGAATTGAATACCCACTTATTTACGGTGTCTCGTAAACATTTTGTAAGAAATTGATTCAATGAAAAGTTTGGCCAAACAAATTTGTACACAGTTGGTACAAATTTTTAAAGGCAATTAGAAATTGGTATAAGTTGGCAATTAGGGGGAAGTTTCTAGCCATGCTTGAGCGAATTATTTATTTGCTAACATGGCTACTTAGCACAATTATCTTCAAAATTTTGGCCAAATATTGACTATGTTTCGATTGAGAAAGAAATGTTTTCTTCATCAGACTAAACTTGTTGAAATTACTTTAGGCGTTGTAGTTGCTTCCAAAAAATTTGGCCTAAAGGAAATCTGTGTTTGTCAAAGATAACTTTACACAAATTTGTGGGTCATCTTATATAATTTTTTTTAACATTTAACAACTAAATATGTGTAATACTCAAATTTGTACAAATTTTGTTAGTGAGCAAACTTAGTTTGCTTACAAACTTTAAACATTGAAACTTATTTTTTTCTAAATGGTTCAGTTTGTCTAAGAAAACTTTTCACTAATTTGTTAGTAATCTTCATGTATAAAACGGTTCAACCTGACTCACTTATTCACTGGTTACCGCTGTACAGCCCAAACAATAAGAGACTGGAAGCTAAATTTTTTGCAGTAGGTTGATTATTGGAAAATTCTGTCGTGAAATGCGGAAAATTCTCAGAAAACTTTTGTATGCCACTTTTTTTGTTTTTCATCCGATCGGGCTCAAACTCATTTTCAAAAATCTATATGAAAATTCAACAATGAATTCCCTTGGTGGAAGTTGGTAGGTAAAGGTTGAGTGGGTTGAAGATATCTGGATTTTAACGCTGGCCATGACCTGCCGTTTTTCATTGTACTTGGTTGTGTGCGGGAACTGGATCAAGAACTGAAGGTTGAAAACGGTCCAAAAACCAGGATATTTGCCAAAATTCTTAATTTCGGTGAAACTTTGGGGATTGGTTGGACGCTTGCCCGGGAAGGTTTCTAAGTTGAAGAAATGGTCCAACAATCGCGATGATTGCAAATATTTGTATATCGGGGAAACATTGGGGACTAGTCAAATATAATTTGAGTGACATTTTAGGTTTAGTGATTTAGTGGAGAACCAAGATGTTGTTGTCCTCCTCTATACTCGCCCTACCTTGCAGAACCTTGAGAGATTTTATGGCTTTGCCCAAACCAAGACGCGAGTAAACTTACTATGTATAAATGCGCTTTAAAAATGAAGCCAAAAAAGTTTTTCTTACAAGAACTAGTTTTTCGACCGATCGTTTCTATGGCAGCTATATGCTACAGCCATCCGATTATGACCAAGCTTTGTAGAATTGTGTGGGAGCATATAAAACAAATACATGCCAATTTTGAGGACATTTCCATTGAAAACAAAAAAATTTTTCTCACTAAGACTACTTTTCAGACTACTTTTTTATGACAGCTATACTTTATAGGGGAAATCGAATATCTATAAAGTATAGCTATCATAGAAAAGTAGTCTTAGCTAGAAAAACTTTTTTGTTTTCTATGGAAATGTCCTCAAAATTGGCATGTATTTGTTTTATATGCTCCCACACAATTCTACAAAGTTTGGTAATAATCAGATGACTATAGCATATAGCTAGGCTTTTGGGATACGTGGAAATCAATGCACTAATGGCAAATGTCGAAGTGAATATTAATAGTACGTTGTTATGCCAGCACCGCCTTGCTTTCTGGACATTTTTACTTCTAGTCAAATTTGCCGGTTGTCGATTAAGGTAATTGCAGGTTAAAAATTAAAAAAAAATAAGTTTATTAGAAACCAATCTAGAATTAGTTTTTTGGAGAACTTGGAAATCTGTGCTCTAATGGCAAATGTCCAAATAATAGATATTAGGGCCAACGCCTCTTCTTGTTATAGCAAGACTTCAAAATATGACTAAAGTCCAAGCGAATAATAGAACTTTAAGACATCCTTAGGTTTTTTGGACATTCTAAATTCCGGCAGAATTTGCTGCTTGTCGATTAGAGTAATTGCATGTAAAAAATTAAGGAAAAAATAAAATAATTCACATTTGAACATTTGATGTGTTCAACAGAAGAGCCTAATGATAAATGAAATTATATTGCTTCTACTTTAGTGTATCAAAATTGCAAAGCCTACTCTGTGGATGCATCAAGCAAAAGTGAAACAGCCTGCTGCGTTCTCAACGTTTTAATCAGAAATTTGTCAGCTATTCGCTGTAAGTTTTGCTCTCTGAGTTCTACTTTTTTGACTACTTCCGTCTCGCTTTAACATCGTGTTTTTCTATGTACCTAAGGCATAATCACAGTGTTGCTTTGGGTAGGGTAACTCGGCTTCTAACCAATTAATTGTCATGAAATTTTGAGGGAATATTAATAGGAGTTTATTTCACAAAGTCCACCTTACTTTGAAATGCATCTTGTAAATAGCAGAGTTCAAATATAACAGCTCTGTTCATATAACATACAGTTACAGCTCTGTTAATTAATTTACTTAGGCCCGATTTCTCAATGTGCGGTTGGTCAACTTGACAGTCTCATCCTGTGTATGGCGCAACCGGACGAACAGACTTAACCGCTGCTCAAGCACTGGTTAAAGTTAACCGTGAGTTCAGTGCCGATGGAATTATCGATATATTTTATCGGTATACCAACAGCTGGCTCCAACATTTGATTTGTTTATTTAATTATTTGCTGCCACAAAATTTTTATATCAGAGTTTAAGTTAAAGCCTTGACTTCAGTTGCGATTCAATTAGTTGTGACTGGGATTGTTACGTTCTCATGCATGTGGCAATTTCCTTATCTCTGCAGCTGACTTCTGTGTAGTCAGCGTTCCTTTGATAAGCCGTGCAGGTAAACAAGTGTCCCCAGCTGTTGTTTTTGATTCATCGCAATCAATTTTAACAAATTTTTCGCAAAAACATTACCAGCAACATTCAATAACATTAAAAATCCCTAACAAAAATACCTAATTTGTTGGCCGTGTCTGGTCACACTAATGCAGCGATAGGAATTGATCGATATCAAATGAAACTGCTGTTGAGAAAACCAAATGACTTGAACGCTTGTCAACTGGAGGAACAAATTGGACCGGCGGTTGGCCAACCAGAACCTTTTAGAAATCGGGCCTAATTTGGGTAGCGATAATACATGCATTTGAGCCGTCGTGCGGCAGACTTAACTTGCATTGATTCAAAACTGCTTTTGCGTGTTTTTAATTTGTTCCTACTAAGCTGTCTTGTGGAAAAGTGGCAAAAAAAAAAACTCTTATAAGCACTATGATCGACCATGAAATTACAAGTTTAAAACGAAATTTCTCAACTATCAGGGATATCAAAATGCACTTCACTTAATCCTGTGATAGAATACGAATACGAAACTAGCACAACGTGACCAGACCTAGCACGAGGTGTCTCCCATATGCGGCGACAGCTGTCCCTTGATGGTGGGCACTTTTTGGACAGCTCGGCTATCAAATGAATGAGCAGCCGCGAAAGGGTAGTAGCACAATACCACCCACCCCAACACTCTCCTTTTATTGTGATTAACTTTTAAATTTAACTTTTTTTATTCGATGTCTTAACTACTCTAACTGGGACCTCGAAAGCCTGCACTCACTGACACCGCCGCTCAGCCAACGGCACCACACTTCGGATGTCTTTAGCAGCGTCAAATTCATATTATAAATCAGAGGCAGGGAAAAAATTAATTTACATTTTTGCATTGGTGTGTGTGAGAGCAGCTCAAAAATTGCCCTCAATTTCAGTAGCAACGACTGCGTCGCGGCGTAGGAAAGCAAGCAACGCAGCGGCCCTTCTACAGCTTATACTATGTGTGTTTGAGCAGCGCTGCTTTCAGACTTTTCCTATACACGCGACATAGCAATCTGCCTGTCCCTGTTATAAATTGACGGGGCCAGTGCCAGCCAATGCTGAGGGCGAGAGAGAGAACTATTCTCATTTATTGCTCGCGTTTTCCGTTTGTGGCTCGCCGCACTTCCCTCGCCATCAAGCTCGAAGTCAAGAACGATTGTCTTCTTAAATTCGAACAGCTTTCTTCTTAAAAAAATCAAATTAAAATACTAAATTAAAAAATAAACCGTTCTTTTCGATTCGTGCTACATTTTTTTGGGTGTAGGTGTTCAACGCGCCGTCGGACTAAGTGCCGGAGCACACTAGGGCAATCACTTGGATGCAACACTGAATTAAAGATGGATTTATCATTACTAGACCTCACAAAAACTATATATTCTTTATAAGCCGGGCACAAATTTTAATTGTTGCGTGCAAATATTTGTCACAAACTGATATGTGTTTATTTCATAGCTCGCAAAAAACTCTTAACAGTTTCAACGTGTCGGCAAGAAACAGTTTGGTTACGGACACAACGAAAACAGGGAGCGAAAGACAGTTTCAGTTCTGATTTTGCTCAATTCTGTTGCAATACCTTTTTTTCGTTTCTGTTTCTCTCCTGTCTTTCACTGACACTTTTGCCGAGAGCAAACTTCCAAACTGGTTTTTAGCGTATGTATGCGTGACTGTGTGTTACGCTCGTGTGTGTCTTTGTATAACGAGCGTCACACATACAAACAGCCTACCAAACGCACAAAACAAAAACAAAAGAAAAAAAAAACACTTTTCGCAGATACTAATTGTGTTCTGCTCATTTGCAGACAGTTGTTTAGTGAGCGCTCGCTCAAAACAGTTGCTGTCGGATGTTGTCGGATGACCGTCTCGTGTGTTTTGCTCAACCGAAAACACGTAACAGAAAACACATGAGGTCAGCTTAGTGAGAGACCGCATGTGCTGCGCTTGTTTCTGTTTTTCACTGAGGCTGGTCGCATTGAAAAAATTGTTAACAGTGTTTTGCGAGCTATGGTTTATTCATACAAATTTCAAAGCAAAAACTGAGAACCATTTACCTGTTTTTCACATCTTCTCAAAAGATTTTGCCAACTTATTTGGACACAAACACTTGGGGCAATGCCTTTGCCAGACTCTCAACTTGTTTTTAAGACGATTTTATGAAAGGTAGAATTCACCTACTTATCATGTTTATTTCTGCTCTGTTGCTTGTCGGGCATTTTCAATTTCTTTCCAAGATGTTTTCTTATTTTATCCTTTCGGTTGGACCAGCAATCAAGAAGAAATCCATTTTACCGAGTGAGCGCGGCAGGGGACAGAAGGGAGTGTAATGGTCTTATTGTGCCTGTTAACGGATTTTGCGTTAAGCAGGCCCCAAGAGCTATTTCGCCTTCGGGTCTGGCATTCATTCAATCGTTCATTCGCTCATTCCGCCATTCGTTTGCTTTTGTGTGTGTGTGCAGCATCATTGGTGTCTGCTTTTTAATTTTAATAAATGTTGAACGGTTTCTGGACAGATTTTAAGCACACGTTTCGCAGTTGCAGCCGCCTGCTTATAACGATCAATTAAGAGCTTGAGCATTTTTCCACCGGCTGGTTAATTATGCCCAAAGGTAAAAAGCAATTGGTTGGATGGATGATGATGTGGCTGGGCCAAGTTTCGCACGTTGGTCGCCAAGGACGCGCTTGCCTGCTCACACCGCTTAAGCATTTAAACATTTAATTTTAATTTAATTTATGCACACACGAACATCAGTGGCGCCTCGTCCTCATTTCGCCTTGTTGTGGCCACAACCCTTACCCCCTCCGCCCGTCTCCTTGGCCCGCTCGTATGTGTTTTGTTGGCCATTTGCGAGTGCATTAAATGATCATAAACTAATTAAGTTGTTTTGGCTGTGCATTGCATTAACAATTTAATCGATTTTAGAGACAGGAATTAAAATGAAATGCATAAAAAGGATTAAATTTAAGACCCATTTCAGGGGAAAATGATGCAAGAAGCTTCAGAGAATTTCAGAGTTTGCGCAGCTCATTAACTATTCTGGCAATGTCTGACTTGTTCCCTTAAATCTCTTTAAACAACAACCAATCACACCTCAATGGCACTTCAAATTTAATAAATTTTTAGATAATTTGATTTCTGATTTTGTCTCCACTCTTCATCATCAACATCAGCTTCTTCATCATCGCCAAGGACCGCCTTTCATCTTGCTTTATGAGTTGTAATTTCTTTTGTCACTGCAAATTGAATGGCAAAAGAAAGCAAAAAACTGATGACGTCAGAGGTGGACAATTTGGTTTTTTTTTGTTTTTGTCCTGGAAATAGTCATAAAAATTGCTTGGCTCGCAGCGAGTGTCGCGCATTTCGTCGCCTCCTTCTTTTCATCCATTGCTTTGACTTTGACAATTAAATGATGCGCTCTCGCCCGCCCCTCCGTCTGAGAAGAGGAGAGAACAATAGAAGAGAATGGCGGCAAGTAGGTGAGACCAAGGCAGCATCTTAAAAGTCTATGGCAAAGTGAAGGATGTGGGCCAGGAAGTGGTGTAAATGACGTTGCTTTTAGCGACGCCAGTCGAGGCAAACTCAATTAAATGTGACAGTGAAAATGGCTGCTGCCTAAAAGTATGCTTTATGTAAAATTTACGGAATGAAGAAGGGTGGGAGGAGTGAGGGGGGTGGGGTGGGGTGAGGTGTGAAAATGGTTGGGCGGCAGGTGTGACAAACGGAACAACAAATGTGCGAAGAGTCTCTCGTCCGGGAAAACTCTTAAGAGGGCCATTCCAGACAGACAATTTGTCATGAGTTTTGATTTCCACTTTGATATGGCGGAATAAAATCCGCCAAATTGGAAGAAGGATGGAAGGGACAAGGAAATAAAGATTAGAGACTAAAGACTAGACTAAAAATCCTTTATTATTACCATTCATAAAAAGAGGAATCTGTAAGCCAACCCATTCTTGTCCATCCCAGCAGTTAAATCGTCCACTAACCTACTTGAATTTTCATCAATAGTTCATCAGGGATTTCTTAATCGGAAACAAACTGATGTCGCCTATACAGATTTCAGCAAAGCCTTTGATTCAGTAAATCATAACTTACTTCCACATAAATTATGCTTAAAATCTCTGCTGGGTAGACATACCCACCAAGGTAGGGTTGTCCAAAACCGACGTTACTTCAAAACGATCTCAAGTTATCCAAACGATCCAGTTCTCACTATACATGTGATCTATATTCTGGTGCGGGCCGTCGACGTAAATACCTAGGAGACAGACAAAGACTAGACTAAAGACTAGACTAAAGATAGATAAAGTAGACTAAAGACTAGACTAAAGACTAGACTAAAGACTAGACTAAAGACTAGACTAAAGACTAGACTAAAGACTAAAAGACTAGACTAAAGACTAGACTAAAGACTAGACTAAAGACTAGACTAAAGACTAGACTAAAGACTAGACTAAAGACTAGACTAAAGACTAGACTAAAGACTAGACTAAAGACTAGACTAAAGACTAGACTAAAGACTAGACTAAAGACTAAAAGACTAGACTAAAGACTAGACAAAGATAATGCTAAAGACTAGACTAAAGACTAGACTAAAGACTAGACAAAGACTAGACTAAAGACTAGACTAAAGACTAGACTAAAGACTAGACTAAAGACTAGACTAAAGACTAGACTAAAGACTAGACTAAAGACTAGACTAAAGACTAGACTAAAGACTAGACTAAAGACTAGACTAAAGACTAGACTAAAGACTAGACTAAAGACTAGACTAAAGACTAGACTAAAGACTAGACTAAAGACTAGACTAAAGACTAGACTAAAGACTAGACTAAAGACTAGACTAAAGACTAAAAAGACTAGACTAAAGAAATACTAAAGACTAGACTAAAGACTAGACTAAAGACTAACAAAGAAGATAAAGACTAGACTAAAGACTAGACAAAGACTAGACTAAAGACTAGACTAAAGACTAGACTAAAGACTAGACTAAAGACTAGACTAAAGACTAGACTAAAGACTAGACTAAAGACTAGACTAAAGACTAGACTAAAGACTAGACTAAAGACTAGACTAAAGACTAAAGACTAGACTAAAGACTAGACTAAAGACTAGACTAAAGACTAGACTAAAGACTAGACTAAAGACTAGACTAAAGACTAGACTAAAGACTAGACTAAAGACTAGACTAAAGACTAGACTAAAGACTAGACTAAAGACTAGACTAAAGACTAGACTAAAGACTAGACTAAAGACTAAGATGATGGTGATGTGATGATGATAAGACTAGATTGTGATGAAGTGTAGATGATGAGGGGGGAGATAGCAAAGAGGGGTAAAGAAGAAAGATAATAAAGACTAGAAAAGACTAGACTAAAGACTAGACAAAGATAGACTAAAGACTAGATAAAGACTAGACTAAAGACTAGACTAAAGAAAATTAAAGTAGAAAATAGAAGATAGTGAAGTAAAAGTAGATAAAGACTAGACTAAAGACTAGACAAAGACTAGACTAAAGACTAGACTAAAGACTAGACTAAAGACTAGACTAAAGACTAGACTAAAGACTAGACTAAAGACTAGACTAAAGACTAGACTAAAAGACTAGACTAAAGATAGACTAAAGACTAGACAAAGACTAGACAAAGACTAGACTAAAGACTAATAAAGACTAGTAAAATAGATAAAGATACAAAGATAAAAGACTAGACTAAAGACTAGATAAAGACTAGACTAAAGATAGACTGACTAGACTAAAGCTAGACTAAAGATAGCTAACTGTTAGATAAGTGTATATAAGTAGGAGGTTAAGACTAGATAAAGACTAGACTAAAGACTAGACTAAAGACTAGACTAAAAACTAGACTAAAGACTAGACTAAAGACTAGACTATTGACTAGACTAAAAAGACTAGACTAAAAAACGACCAAGTGTCTTTTGAAACTTCCAATTAGTAACTTAGCAGTGCGTTGGCTTCGAGTTCTAGTTTATGCATGTGAGCTAGGACCAAGTATCCGTCGAGCTTCAGATCAAAAAGCTACTATTATGCTCGAGATAAGTGACTTATCACTTCGAGATCAGAATGCGATCAGCACAGACTTCAAAGTTTCAATATGTGTGTGTGCTTGTGTACGGTTGTGTCTAAGCGACACCGTGGGCAATAATCAAATCAAAACAATGGGCTTACTACTAATGAATGTTTAGGTTGTATGGGCTTCGTGACCCGACAAAAACAGCAAGAAAGAAGGAAAATAAAACAAATGGATGAAAGAAGGTAGGAGGTAGGATCAAGGAAGAAAGAAAAGAAGAAGGAAGAAAGGAAGATAAGAATTAATGATGAAAGAAGGTAGGAGGAAGGTTGAAGGAAGGAAGAAAAGAGACGGAAGAAAGAAAGATAGAAGAAGTAATGATGAAAGAAGGTAGGAGGAAGGTTGAAGGAAGGAAGACGTAAAGAAGGAAAGATAATAGGAAACGAGAAAGTAGAAGGAATGAATACAGACAAATTTTAGTTGCCAAATGAAAGAACCTCGAAAAAGGAATAAAGAAAGCAAAAGTGATAAATAAAAGAAACATTTAAATCATGATGCAGTGTAATTAATTCAAGTATCTTCCGTTTCTCTAATCAGCAGACTTTGCTGCCCTTCAGTTCGGCTCAGTACTGAAACGTAGCTAAATCAGCCCTAAAACGGAAAAGCTGTTACTGAATTCAAGGGTTGAGTTTCAGTATGAGTTTCAGTCATGAATTTATCACAGACATGTCATAATACTTCATGACTTTAGCTAATTTTAGGCATGATTTCAGTACTATATTCATGGTTTCATCGAAGTATTGAATCATGCCCGAAATCAGGCATGAACTCAGTTACTCCTGCTGCTCAGGTCCGAGTTCAGCCCTGAAGAATTCAGTACTGAAAGAACTCAAGAGTTTATATGATAGCTGATAAAGGTACAAAGCAGGAATCAGTTTTATACACAAATCAACTTCCTCAATGGTTAAACTGTATTTAAATCCCACTTAAAGCCGTATTTGGTTTTCTTTTATAAAATTTCACTGTAAGAGGACTCCAAAGTCTAGCAAGGGGACTCTATTTTTACTCTTCCTTCTCTTTGTCTTTTGGCTCATACTGCGCCATCAGCGTTTTCATCTTTATCGCTTGGCAAAGGCAGCAGCAGCTGCCAATAAGCAACGATTATGCTTGTAGCTACAATCGACTGTCTGTGTGGAAGTGTGGGTGTGTGAGTATCTTGTAATGTGCGCCATTTGATGCTGTTGTTGTTGTTGTTGTTGTTGCCTTGGTACTAATGCCCTACAAAAATGCATGGGGCCTCAAAGTGAATGCCTCAGTGAGTGCGCGAGACAGTGCCTGTGTGTGTGTGTGTGTGGGAAACACATTGATAGCACTTGTGAGGCGCGTTATAAACTGCAAGCAGTTACACACATATGTACCAAAGAAAATGGAGAAAATCTGCCTTAACAAAGCAGAAAAAAAAATATCCCCAGTATCTAAAAATATGCAGCGGGAACTTGTTAAGGAAATCTGTGGATTTGCCTTTATCTAAATATCTTTCGGCTTGTTTTCTTGTTGAGTTCTGTTTTATCTTTCTTTGACTTCTTCATGCTTTGCTCATCCAAAGGGGGGATAGTAGAGAAACAGGACATTGCTTTAACAAGGAGTTTTGCGAGCCTTGGCATTGGAGTTCTCATTCACCCTAAATAGCAACTACTGTTCTCTTACCATTTGGGCTGTGCGTGGTTCATCAGTTCAGTATGCAAAGTTTTTAAGTTGCTTTTAGCCTAAAATTTACGCCAAAGAGAATAACTGTTTCACACACAACTTTCAGCCTTCGTGTGACATCAATTCAATTAGTTTAGCCTTTTCGACCCCCTGGGTCGCACTTTACTTTTAATTCTATTTGTCATAATCAAATTGCAAGTTAGTTTTATTTTAGTTGTTGTTTTTTGGTACCCAAAAATATTTTTTAAAGTGCTAAAACATTTTGTGAATTATGCAACACACACACACACACACACACACACACAGAGCAGCAGCAACAGCAAGTGGGGCGTGGCAAGTGGGTTAAGTGTGTTAGCTAAAAATTCATTGCATACACACAGGCGTCGAGAGATGAGAGCAACAGCAGCTGCAACAACAACAGCAACAACAACTTTTGACACACATATGCAAATTGCAACGCCATTAACAGTGTCTGTGTCTGCTTTTGTGTGTGTGTGTGTGTGTGTGTAGTCAATACGTTTTGACACTAATTTGGTCAGCATTTGCATTGAAACTCATTGAAAATGGCATCGTCATGGGCCATCAACATTATCATTATCATCATCGTCATTATCATCGATTTCCATTTGCATTGCCAACACAACACAAAAGCTTCAAATTGCAGCTGGTCCAACAAACTGACACACACACACACATTGGCCTCATAGGATGCTGCCTGCGAGTAGCATGTGTTGGAGGAGGAGGAAGAGCAATGGGGAAAGGCGAGTTGTTGGTCAGCTTGCGGTTTTGTGTTGGCTGGCCAAAAGGCATAGGCAAATATCAAAACACACTGAGAGAACATACAAGTTGGAGGGCTGAATTTGGCAGTGATGTATTCAGCCATTACCTTAGACAAATGCTACCTTTTGTGGGTGAATTGAATACTGTCTTAGAACTAGCTTTTTCAATCAGCCATTATTACCTTTTAGAGCTAAAAGAGACATACTACAAGCCATGTACTCTATAAAAACCTCTGCAAAGAAGGGTCTGAATTGCATTGCAGTTTCAGCACTTTGCTGTAATAAAGAAAATTTGCCAATAATCTTACAAAATTTTCAAGAAACTAAGAAAAATGTATTTTCTGATCGTTTGAATGTTAGCACGCTCAAAGTGGAGGTTTGATTATAGTTCAATAATCAACCAGAAAATTCAACAGAGAATACATATGAACATGAACAGTAGCTGTGGCTGTTTAGACGGCCGTTTCGGCTGCCGCTATGGCAAAGCATTCGTCAGTACACTCTCAGTTGCTGTCACACCAACAAGCCATTTGCAAATCCTATTTATATTACCCAGTCGGCGAATAACGAGTTGAGAATTTCAAGTGCACAAACTGCACGAACTTTCATCTAGCTTTAAGCTCCGCTCTTTAGGGTATCTGGAGGTATATGAATTGGCATTGAAGGTTGTTCAATGTATCTCTGTTGTTTGTGTCTGAGAAATTCGTCTCAGAGTGATTTTTTTTAACCTGTAAATTGAAAAAAAACTTATATGAGAAAAGCCACGCTCTCTTGTTTTGTAAACGAAACTAACAAAAGTTTCATGTAAGAACACATGCTATTTGAATGTTTGACATTCAAATTTAACGGGCAGTTCTAAGCTAGAAAGCTTCAAGCTTTCTCACTTAGAAACTTTAGCTCGAAGCTATGCAACGACAGCCATTAAGTTTGGCTTTCTGTATGTGAGTCAAATTTTGCTTTCATTGCGCTTTTCAGTTCCCAACTGTTTAAAGTTCTGATTGCATGAAATTGGCTCAATAATCGGGAGTCATTTAGCGAAACGCCTTCTGATGTTTGGATTGGATATCCATGAAACATCTGAAAAGGTTTGTCCACGCTCTGTTTGGTTTGTCAATGCATAAGTTGTTTATATTTTTGTGAACAAATGCAACTTCCTGACCTCGAGCCTAATTAAAGATTAAAAAGGTCGCCAAATAAATTGGAAGAAACCTGTAAACAAAAGCTGACTAATGTTAAACTTTTCAAATAATTTTAAAGCTTATACAAAATGATGAAAAAGTGGAATAACCTTTTATAAATTCTGAAAAAATTACAATTCTCAATTTGTTTTAAGTCCCATAATTCTCCAAACCTTTTCAAATTGTTCTAGAAGAGTTTAAAATATACTTTAAACCAGTTCGGATTCCACTTCCATTTTTAAAAAGTTTCAGAGTTTCAATATCATCAAATTTATTATTCAAAACTAAAGTAACTGTAGCTTAATAACCGAGTTTCTATATCTCTACCTAATGGTTGTTGTTATTTGACAACTTATTTTCTTCATTTGTATTGCTGTAAGCTTCTTTTGGTCATCCCTGGCTAAAGTTATTTCTGATTACTTTTCACTTAAGTGAGCTATGTAAGCCACCATTCGCTTCAATTCCTTTTTTTTTTTTAAACAAACAATTACCTTTGAAGTCATAGTTCTAAATACTAAGGCTATTATGAGTACCTATTTCAGCACTTTCGCACACTTTATACGAAAAAAATTAACCGAAAAACTCTCAGATTTTTCAATGTGTAATTTTGGTTAAACCGAACTAAAATCTTGTGGAAAAGGTTCGAGCTCTTTCACATTTGGTTCTGTTTAAGGTTCGGTTCACAGTGAATAATATGCCAGAATTTCGGATACCAGCCGGTTCGGGTGAAAACGGCTTGCAGAACTGGTTTTGTGTACTTTTAACACCGTCTACCACCACTTTTTGGAATTTTAAACACCGTCTACATTGAATAATTTAACGGAAACACGTTCTTCCACAGCCTAATATCCTTTTACTGATCGTTTAAGTATCTTTTACTGCGCCCACCTTTGTTTTTGAATAACTTCTACAACAGATAATTCCATTACCAGCATGATAAACACCGCTGGTTGATATGAATAATACACACCATCGCTTTTTGCTCATTTAAATACGTCTTGCACCGTTTTTTTGGTATCTTCAACACCACTTTTTTAGTTCTTCAACAACGCCTTTGATTATTTTAATATCTTCAAAGTCACCAACACCGCTTTTTCAAATGAAAAATGCCCATCACACCTTCTTAGTCGCTTTAAAAAGTAACTTGCACTGCTTTTTAGTATCTTCTATTAATTTTGGTATCTGTTCCAATGGATACCACCACTTTGTATACCAAAAACACCACCTTTTATAGTGCAAACTATTTTCTGATCGTTTTTAGTATCTTCAACACCGCCTCTAGCCAGTTTTTTAGTATCTTCAACAACGCTTTCTTTAATTTTAAATATCTTCAATATCGTAAACACCGATAAACTTATGAAAAATGCCCTATATACCTTCTTAGTCGCTTTGCACCGCTTTTTAGTATCTTTATTAAGGGATACCACAACTTTGAATTCCATAAACTCCGCCTTTTATGGCGCAAACTACTTACTGGTCGTTTTTAGTACCTTCAACAACGCCTCACACCACTTTCTTTAGTCTTTAGTATCGGCAACACCGCATTTTCGAATGAAAAATATTCATCATACCTTCATAGTCGCTTTAACACCGTCTTGCACCGCTTTTTAGTATCTTCAACAGCGCTTACGACTATTTTTAGTTTCTTTTTCGAAGGATACCACCACTTTGAATACCCTAAACACTGCCTTTTATAGTGCAAACAACTTACTGGTCGTTTTTACACCGCCTTACACCTTTTTTTTAGTATCTTCAACAACGCCTTCTATTATTTTACATATCTTCAAAATCGTAAACATCGATTAACATATGAAAAGGCCTTCATACCTTCTTAGTCGCTTTAACACCGTCTTGCACCGCTTATTGAATCTTCAACAGCGCCTACTGTTATTTTTAGTATCTTTTTCAATGGATAACACCACTTTGAATACCATAAACACCGCCTTTTATACTGCTAACTACTTACTGGTTGTTTTTAGTACCATCAACACCGCCTTACACCACTTTTTAGTATCATCAACAACCTCTTCGTTTTTTAATATGTTCAATATCGTAAATGCTGCTTTTTAATTTTGAAAATACCCACCAGACGTTATTTGTAACCTCAACACCGTCTTGCACTGCTTTTCAGTAGCTTCCAAAGCGCCTACTATAAGTTTCTTAACCATTTTCGTCAAAAACTTTTACTATTTTTGCCTTAAACCCCGCCTGTTAAAGCTAAAACAGCTTCTTAGTAGATTTTTATTACCTATAACACCGTCTTGCATCGCTTTTTAGTACCTTCAACAGCGCCTACTACATTTTTAAACCTTAAACCTTTTTCTCTAAACCTTTTTAAACACCGCCTTGCCAAGTTAAAGCTGTTTACTAATCGTTTTTAGTGTCTTCAAAACTGCCATTCACCACTTTTAAGTAGCTTAAACATCGCCTATCTTTAATATAGTAAACATCACTTTTTAATATGAAAAATGCCTACCAGATGGTTTTTGTACGTTTTAGCATAGTCTCGCACCACTTTTTAGAAGCGCCAACTATTCTTTTTCGACGTATTCTAACACTTTTTATACTTTAAACAACGCGATTCAAAATTAAAACAGCTTTTAGTACCATTTACACACTATTACACAGCTTTTAAGCATCTTCAACAGCGCCTACCTCTATTTTAAGTACCTTAAGCGCCAGATACTACCACAAACACTACCGTAAACACCGCTTTTTTAGATGACAAACCACATTTCTTCAAGTGTACAACATGTCTCTGTCTCTCTGTGTGTGAGTGTATATGTCTGGCATAGGCCTCTATTGGTCCATTATGGAAATGCATTTGCTTAACCCACCCTCTGCCAACCCGCAATCCTGCTCATTCGTTAGCTTCACAAAAGCTGATTCTCTGCCATGGCTGGAGAATCATTTGCCAAGATATGAAAAGCGTTTAATGAATGTTGTGCAATGTTTGCCCACAAACAACAAAAAGAGAAACAAACTTGAGGGGGCATTTTCAAGTGAACCTAGTCTCTCAACTGCCACAAATTTACAATTTCTCACTCGCGAGTCTTTAAAACTTTTATGTATATATTATGCAATGCAGCGCCTGCCTTGGTAGCTGGATAAAACTATGCGCATAATTTAAAAGATGTTTCCATTAAGCATATTTTGTGCGAGCTACCAAGTGTGTGTGTAGAGTCATTATTCATGATGAAGCTAGAAGATAATGAGAAAACAGCAAGTGATGATGCTACTCAATAACGAGTGTAATAAGAAGAAAAGATGAAAGATTAAAATCTGATTGTTGGTGGATACAACTGTTTATGCTCGTTGGCAACATGTGGCGACCGTGATGGTGATGTTGTGTGGGAGAATCGTAAAAGCATTTTTCAATCGAATCTTTTTTTGGAAGTTCGAAAAGAATCGTAATAAGGTAGCCACAGGTAGTGCATTTTGCAGGAATTTTTTTTACCAACCTTCAAGCTCATCTCTGGTGGCTAGCTTATCGCGCCAGCAGGCAGGCCTCCCTCTCTTTAAGTGTTGGTAAACAAGCTAGAAACATCCTCTTCTCCCCACACACCACAATCCTCCTGCACTGTTGGGAGGCGCCTTGGGCGCTGTTTGCTACTTTCACAGCGACTGCGCCTGGTCTAACACACACACACACGTTTCCTTTCAATTTTTTTGTGCCTTTGCTTTTCTTTTTCAACTAATTCCAGTATTTTTTCTCTCGGTGTGTGTGTGTGTGTGCAGCCTCCTTCATCCTTGTTGTTGGTTCACTCTCGGGGGCTAAATTTAAGTAGCAACAAATCACTTCATTGTTTGCGTGTTTACATAATATTTATACATTGTACTTGTGTGTGTTCCTCTCTGTCTCTCTCTCTCTCTCTTTCGCTGTCTCTGTCAGAGTGTTGACACACTGTTTCATTAATAAAATGCCATCCAAACCAAACGAAAAACTTTCAGACTGCACGTCGCCAATAAAAGCTGACCCTTGCTTCCTTCCACCACCCCCCAAAACGCGCCAGACAGACAGCAGTAAGTTTTTCTTTCTTTCCTTTTTTTTTTTTGACAAATACAATTAGACAAATCAAAAAGGGTTTGGGCTACCAAATCTGTAGTTAACAATGTCAGCCAGGGCGGCCAAATGACGTCAGAGCACAGTTCGTCAGAGCACAGTTCGTCGGTCGGTGTTGGTGGTCATCAGAATGAAGGACTTTTTAAATTTTTGCCTTGACAAATTTGACAAAATGTGGTGAAAGATTTTTGATCTCAACTTGAAACAAAATCAAATGGCGATTTCTTTTAAAAAACTCAACACTTTCCTGAAATTTAACTCAAATCTTAGATTGCTTTGCTCAAACTTGCAAATTCTCTTACCACCAGTGGTAAAATATTCTCCACTTTCTTGAAACTTTGCACTAAGCTTGGTTTTCCCATTTGAAAATATTAAAATTTTTTGACAGACTTTGCTAACTTCGTTAGTTTCTTCCCCCATCTAAACTTAAGACATTAGTTCTACCTCGTTTCTCAAGATTTACTCATGCACTGTATCTCTTGCATTCAACCCCCCGCCCCTAAAGCAAGCGTTTTTGCTGCACTTAATTCACTTTAGTTCCTCTTCGTGTCTCAGTTTCTACTTTTATACCTTTTTCTACGTATTTTTTTTTAATGCAATTTGAACAAATTAAAAAGTAGTGCGTGCTTGGCAGGTGCCAGAGGGGTAGTGGCTTGGCTTGTGGTTGGTTAGCCGGTTGGTTGCCGCCTGGTTGGTGGGGAAGTGCCTTCCACTTGGCTGCTCTTCGTCTTCCATCAACATAATTTGCCACATACGCACGGAGCGTGCGTTATAACTTTTATGAAATGCAATTGAGTTGTTGAAAAATAAAACTAATCGCTCAATTAGACGGCAATCAAAAAGCTCGTTAAGTAGTCCTGGGGCACAAATCCTCATTGTTAAATCATTTTCAATTATAATTGAACTGTGTAGCAGAAGCAACTTAATAGAGGACGACGACAACGACGACGACGCACACTGGGCGAAGTGGGCAATCTGGAGCGAAAAAAAGGTCAACATTTTAACTTTCGAATTCATTCAAACTAATTTTTGATTGAGAGGTTTGTAATTATGTTCTAATAATGTGTTTGTGAGCAGTGATTACGTGTATTATTTGTAAATCGTCGTATATCTTAACACTTAGGGCTGTGTCGTTTAAGTGGCCATATGGCATTTTGTTGGAGGGTCCATCTTGCGAGTACCGCAAGATCCCTCTCCAACTTTACTTTTTTTTAATTATTTAGATAATTGTTAAAGTAAATCGACCAATATTAGCTGCAAAGACTTGCCTATTTACTATTTAATTCAATTTTTAGGCATAACGAAAGTTCCTAAACGTGCACTGCTTGCAGTGCGGTATAAGGAAAATTATGCAAATCCATAAATTTTTGCAAGTTGTACAATACGTTTGTAGTCAAATATGCAATGAAAATAAGTGCACAGGAGAACAATTGAAAACTATAACTAGAAAGTTGACATCTTTTGTCGGTAAATTGGTTGGGAAGTGGAATAGTTGCAACAAGTGTTTGAGCAACGCCATAAAGAACGATTAAATGGAGAAGGAGAAATCGGATACGGTAGGAAGCGCCTATAATACCTATATAATATATGGATGCAAACCGGTTCTGAACCGAACCGAAAACCAAAAAGAAAAACGGTTCGGTTCGGTTCAGTTCTCTGATGAGTTTTATAACGTGAATCGCTTTCTAGCAAATGATACCTACTTACTAACTTCGTTTTCTTAGGAGAGATAAAGCCTTTAAGCATGACTTGACACAATTTTTATAACATGTACTCCTGTAAATCTTCCGCAATTGCAAGCCGATCTCTTAATATACCTGTCACCAGTGTGCATTCTTTTCTTGAAGATTGATAATCATTTAATCTTAGCCAGGTGAGTTTTTTCTCATACCATTAATAGGGTATGTAAGATGCATAGTACGTATTCTCTTTTTGCCAACATTCTCCGTTTTCGAAGTGCATTCAAAAGTTTTGGACATTCTTACAAGAATCTCAAAAATACTCAGATGGTTTATAGGAATTCAATTTCCAAAGATTTCCAAAAAGTCACATTACAACAGAAATCATAATACAGTCGAACTTCTCTATTACGAACTTCTATACAATGAAGCTTTCTTCATAGCGAATTAACTTCAAAACTGTCCAATTTCGTTCAATACTTAAACTTTTTTTACTTTTGTCCTCTTAAGATTCGCTATACAGAAGTTCGACTGTATTTCATAATATGCCTTTATTAACCACTGAACCGAACCGAAACCGCGGTTCAGTTAGCTTCAAAAACCATGTAATGAACCGAACCACTGAACCGCACCAGTAATTATTTTCGAGTGGTTTGCATACCTGTGGCCAGGTGGCTCAGCGGCTAGTGTGCGCGACCGCTGTGCAAGAGGTCGTGGGTTCGATCCCGCCTCGGAACATCTAACGAAAAGTTTTTTCTTTGAATAAACTTTACACCCGGTCACCCTTCTCTGCTGTTGGCACCAGCTTTGTATTAATTAGCCATGAAAAGCTTCTCAATCTGCCGTTCGGATTCGGCGTAAAACTGTAGGTCCCTTTCTCTTGTGCGAAAATTAGAAGCGCACAGGCCAAGAGATTGAGAGAAGCTCGGCTTTGGCTATTCGGGGCTGTGTCAAGCCATTTTACAATGTTTGCATCCCTTATATAATGTTCTATAATGCTATAATGTTCGCAGAATGTTCAAGAAACCAAGTTATAAGAGATTCACCGACCGAAAAAAATAATTAGTGTTAATGTAATTTTGAGGGCTGTGGCCTATACCCGCAGGCCATAGCATCCATAGACTTCATTTCGTGAAGTCTGTTTCAAAACTGCAAAAGGTTCAAGGTTGAATTATCCACGATATTTTATGTATATTCCTGTGTTTATAGCATCTTCGTTGAAAGCGCATTAGCGACTAGTCCTTAAGAAATATTAGAACCATGGAAGACTTGATACATGCCCTTCAACCTTCATCTGATCCTTTTATTAAACAAAAATGTTTTTCTCACTAGAACTTCTTTTTCGACCGTTCATTCATATATGCTATGGTAATGCGACTTTGACCAAACTTTGTAGAATTGTGTGGGAGCATATAAAACAAATACTTCTAATTAAGATTACTTTTCTGACTCTACTTTTCTATGACAGCTATACTATATAGAAGTCCGATTTCGACCAAATTTGGTGGAATCATGGAAAAGTATAGTAAACTAAGAAATACTAAGTTTGGAGGCGTTTCCATTGAAAAAAAAAAGTTTTTCTGACCGAAACTTGTTATTCGACCGATCGTTCCTATGATAGCTATATACATAGTCTTCCGATGCTGCTCAAGCTTAAAGTATAACTTTCACTATACTTTAGAAGCTTAAGTTTAAAATTTTATCGCAATACCTCTTTATTTACACTTGTTTTTATATTTTTCTCGCCAGATTGGCCATTTCGTCCACTGTGCGACGACAAGGAGGAGTCCTTGATGCCTAATAAGGCCAGCGTTTAGCTTTGCCTTAGGGAATAGCAAGCAGCTTCAGGTTGCATTTGGCGTGTCCTGTTCCAGGGATAATTGTGCACTAGAGAATAATGTTTTGTTTGTGTGTTTATCATAATGTCATCTTGAATAGACAACAGAATTGCGCATCAGTCAATCAAGGTAGTCGGATACGCAGAGATAATCTCTAAGAAATAACAAAGATAAGGAAAAGAAACTGAAACTGTTGTCTCTGCAAAACGCTCTTTGCTTAATCAAATTTAATAAGAAGCGTGAAAACTGAGCTGTCAAGCTTGCTGGGAAGTGCTGCCAACGTTCCATAAATTTCTGAGAAGTGCTGCCAACTTGCCTAAAAAGTATTGTACTTGACTTGATTTAAATCGAACGAAAATTTACTCCCCAGATATGACAACTTGTTTAGGAAATGCCAAGTTTGTTTTAAGATTAGTAGATTTTTCAAGAGCTGACAAAGCAACTGCACAACTAATTCAATCAAAACCACGCTTTAATGCTACCTTCTTGACTTAAATTGATTAAAATCGAATGCAACATTTATGTCCAAGGCTGCCAACTTGTTTACGAAATGCTCAACTTGTAATTGCTTAGATTTGATATTTAAGAGCTGCCTCAGCACATTATTTTGTGTTTTTAGGATACACTTTTGCAATAAATGACTTTTTCGTGCGTCCAAAGAGTATGGCGCTCTCCTTACCTGACTTTACGGAAAACGTACTATCTAGGGTTACCAACTTGCCTAAAAAATAGTAAGGTTGACTTAAATGAACTAAAATGTACTAAAGTTTTACTCTCAAGAGCTGCCAACTGGTTGAATTGATCAGACTTAATAAAGAGCCGCCAACTTGTTATATATTAAATTGCTCCAATCACTCTTAAACAGCCAACTTGCGTTAAAAATGTTAAAAATGTTAAGTAAATTCATCACATTTAATCAAAATTCATACTCTAGGGCTGCCAACTTGGCTTAAGATATAGCTGAATTGTCTAAAATCGCAAGAGTACTTACACTTAAGAGCTAAAAACTTGTTTAGCAAATGCTCAGTTAGATTTTCATTGATTAGATTTTTTAAAGGGATTGAAAGAAGCTCGACTTTTAGCTCTTTGGACTGTGTAATACCTAATTAATTCGAACTTCTCTATTACAAGCCTCTGTACCTCAAAGTTTTCTTTATAGCGAATATAAGTTCAGAACACTGCCATTTCGTTCAATATTAAGACAATTTTATATTACGAATTTGCTATATAACGAAGTTTATTTTTGTCCCCTTGAGGTTCGCTATATAGAAGATCGACTGTATATATATTTTTAATAAAGAGCTGCCAACTTATACCCAAAAATGCGCAACTTGATTGATAAATTGATCAAATAATCCTCTTCTTAAGCTGCTAACTTGCTGAAATCAATGCTTAAAATTTAAGTAAATCCACTCTTAAGGACTGCCAACCTGCTTAGAAAATAAAAATCTTGTACTTAAATTGATTAAATTCGAATTAGTACTTACTCTCGAGAGCTGCCAACCTGTTTAGGAAATGCTCAGCTGTATATAAATTTATCAGATGGTATAAAAAGCTACCAATTTGCATAAAAATGTTTAACTTGTTATAAATTGATAAGATTTTCTTACTTCAAGACTGCCAACTTGCTGAAATAGTACTCAAATTGAAGCCACTACCACACTGTGGTGCTACAAACTTGCTTAGAAAGTGAAGAACTTGATTTAAATGAATTTAAAAATATGCTTCGATTTTCTTTAGAATGCTGCCAACTTGATTTTAAGTTCCTTAAACTGATCAGTTTCTTAAATGAAAATAAAAATTTGATTTCCCAACTCTTGCATTCTGCATAAATATGCGTTGAGCTGGGGCATTAATTCATCATTCTTGGCCACGTGTCTGTCAGTTTCAGTTGCCCCATTTAGTTGTTCCCTCGCCGTCTCTTGTGTGTGTGCCTGGCGGCAACATATCCGTTTCCGCTGCCATCTCCCTCTCACCCTCTCTCTCTCTCTCCCCCCTCTATCTCTCAATCGCAGCAATGTGATAAAATGCGAACAAACAAATTGAACTAATTAAAATGCTGAACAAGTGAAAAAATATTAAAAAAGAAAACCCATCGAATTTGCAAGCAATGCCAGAAAAGACCTAAAAAGCTACCAAAAGAAACTTCCCACCTGTTTGCAAAATGATAGCCACATTGTTTATCATTTTTGCATTCATACGAGCCTTTCCCTGGTCGCGACGTGGTCGCGGCAGAGCTGGACGCACACCCCTAGCTCTCACCCTGGAGGAAGGTGACGCCGGCGAGGCGGGCGAGCAGCACCAACATCAACTGGACAATAACAATCGCCCCAGACCCTCAATTTCCATGGGTAATGGCCACAACGGCGATCATTTGCCACGTCCACGGCGCAAGTCTTCCAAATTCCATGAGGTCACCTTTAGTGGTAGCGTGGGCGGTGGCGAAAGCGACAGCGAAGAGGCGACTGATGCGGCGCGCAAGCGGCACTCCTTGAGCACAACTACTACCAGCACTGCCACCACCACAAGTCAGTCGTATTCCGCTCCGTATCGTCATCTAAGCAGCAGTCGTTCGAGAGGATCCCGTGACTTTCATCAGGAGTACCATCAGATCCAGCAACAACAACAACAGCCCTCCTCCTCCCTTTCAAATGGACATCGCAGTGTTCTGACACAACGTAGCGATACCATGGCCACTGAGGCGGAGGAGTTCGAAGATGAAGAACGACCTCCCGGTCTGCCACTGGATGACGAGGATGACGATGAGGGTGGGACCTATGATCGAGAGACCGAAGAGTTTTATAGCAATATTCAGGAAGCCATGGGCACCTCAAGTAGTAGGCGGAAACGCTCTTCGCTCTTCTCACGCTCTGATAGTTCGGCCACCACTACGTCATCCAGTGGTGGCGGTACCTTTACGGGGGCTGGTGGCAAACGTAGGTCTGCAGCTTCCATAATGTCTTCGTCCCTGTGTTCGGATGTGATGACAAGTGATCGACGCAGTTCGACTACCACGGAGAATAGTGTGCGTTCTACAGCAAATAGTGCGACTGCAACTGCACCCGGAGGAAATGGAGGAGGCGGTGGAGCCAGCGGCGGTCAGAGACGTTCTAGCGGTAGAATACGGCGTTATGTATCCCGTATGACCATCGCGGGAGCCAGACGAAGGACTACGGGCAGGTAAAAAGATATTAAAGGGGTACAGTTAAGTTTTTAGAAGATGAGATGGTGACCCCGACCCTTCAAAAAGTAGGTATAAGTGGGAAGAATTAAGTTTGAAAAGCCAGATTTGTAGTCAAACATACATACTTGCTAAAAACTACTCTGTATGTTTACTAAAACTTGAAAGAAATAAAGCTGAATAAGTTATGCACTTCAAAAAGAAGCTGAAAGGGAAGACTGAAGAAAAAGAATGAAAAGAATCATGAAAAATATGCTTCAAATGTATGAACCGATTTTGATGCATACTAGCATAAAGGTGTAAAAGGTATTTAAAGAAACCGCTTTCTTCTAGATTGAGTTAGGCTTTAGAGATATTGCGATCTGTCAAGCATCGTATTATCTCGTTGCTAAGCGGTGCTGAATTGAGTAACTAATGTGCTGACCCCCCACGTTGGTCGCCCGCAACTAAGTAGAGTAAAGAGAAGCCGTAAAAGCTTCAGTTTTTTGAAACAACTGAAGTTACAAGAAAAATGTTACAGTTGATTTAAAAATAGATATTTCAAAGGTCTTTATTTTTGTAAGTTCATCACCTTCCGCATAAGTTACTTATGAAAAATAAGTTCTGAAGCTATACGTATGTATAATTTTTGCTTTGTAGTTGCTTTTAATTATTGTGTGAGTTGTGTCTAGTTGTTTAGTAGTTCAAAAGCATGGATTTTTAAAATGGGTGACCTACATTTACCTAGTTTTAGACTTTTAAAAATCGGCTTGGTGACCCCAACGTTGGTTGGCTTAATGTTCTGGCAAACATGGAAAATAACTTCAAGTATTTGGTGACCCCGACGTGATTGTATTTGTTAGACTATCTTTTGAAGGTTGATACAGATAAGCATATCTTTTCCTAATGTAAGGGTCATGCCCGCTTAAGGTTCTCTTTTTTAGTTATTTAATGATTATTCTACAGTGATACATTTGTTTTGATATAAATGAAAGAGCAATTTTTCTCATACATATGTTTGATTTTCGTTCTTGTTGAACTTGATTCTGATTGGTATACCAGTGAAATACCCTTTATGGATTTTTTTCCCCTGGTGACCCCGACGTTAGTTTATTTGGTTACCTTATTAAGGTTTACTTTGATTTTTATGTTTTAAATCCGGTTTCTTTCAATTGTGTTTTTCTTTACTAGGATTTATTTCAATAAGTGTGTTCTGACTTAAGGGTTTTTACTTGGACATAAGTTTCAAGTATTTTTTTGTTTAGAAAAGTTGACGTTGTGGTGACCCCGACGTTTGTCAAATTAATTTTTTATAGAAGTATTGCCCTTTACGAAGTGTAAAAGTAGCATGCTGCGTTTTCTACACATTAACATATTTACTCAATGGTGAGGCCCAACACTGAAATTCGTCGAGAAAAACCTGTGCTGCCTCTAGAGGCAGACCTGCGACTGTTGCTTGTAGCCAAAACACAGTATCATCGGCATAGGTGGCACTAGGTGAACCTTGGATATAAGGAAACGGTAGATCAGCAGTAAAAACTGTGTACAAAACAAGGTCAAGAACACTTTCTTGTGGGACACCTGCATGAATAGGACGTTACAAGAAGCGCGCATCATGCACTTCAACAGATAATGTTCTGTTTGTCAAAAATAGGTCAATAAGTCTCCACAGACACTCCGGGAGTATCTGCATCAATTTATACATCAAACCCTCACGCTAGACTCTATCGAAGGCCTGGCGTACATCTAAAAATACTGCCAAACAGTATTTCTGTTTCTCAAAGGCATCAAGGATATGATCCTGCTCTACTGCTCTGTGTTGGCTGCGAAATCCAAGCTGATCCAGGTGATCTAGCGCAGACTCAAAAAAGTCAATAATCAAAAAACTTGCTAAAAGAAGACGCTCAAAAATTTTAGAGAATGTAGGCAGGAGGCTAATAGGGCGATAAGACTCAACATTATGTGGGTCCTTGTTCTTTCAGGGAACGTTTCCAAGTTCTTGGAAATTGAACAGCTTCCAATACATTTGGAAGCAGAGCTCGTAAATAACAAATTAACGGTTTTGTGATTGAGCAGACTGCAAAGGCAAAACTGTTAAATTGTTATTTACGAGCTCTGCTTCCAAATGATGCAATTTCCTTATTATGAAAAAATCCATGCACGCTTGCTCTCGCTCTGAGCAGAACACTTCGTTTCTCCTTGTTTTTGTTTTCAGTTGACTGTTCTCAGTTGAGCTTTTCTTGTTTTGCTCTTTCAACAACAATTTATAGACAGCGATCCGACTGAGCGCTCGCACATTAAGAGTCAGTAGATGAGCAAAAAGCCGAACGACTCACCTCAAAGGGTTTTTTTTTCTTTTGTCTTGTGTGAGTCGCAAGCCCAAACAGACACCTCATTCACACATACACACTCACAAACTCAAATGACTTTTGTCTTCTTCGCTCGCGACAATTTGCTCAGTGAATGAGCAGAGCAAAATGTAAACAAATCCATTGGTTGTTCGTTGCGCACTGAGCGATTCGTTCATGAGCCTATGTGAACGGTTCATCTCTGACTTTTTGCTCAAAGGGTCCGTAAATAACTGTTTTTTTTTTGGACAACGAAAAACTGTCATTTGTTATTTGCTAGCTCTGTTTGGAAGTGATTTGACTACCTTTCCCTACGGAAACAGCATCCACTCTCCGCCTCATGAATCGGACGTATAGTGCAGCATGAAACAAATACAAGACCAAATCGACATATACGACCCTTTTCCGAATTCCGAGTCGGTTTTCGTGAAACCGTTAGCGTGTAAATTTTAAACTTAACCATGTTATATGGAAGGAGACAAGCATTTCAACGATTACTAGATTAGGATTGAGGAAAATCGGAATTGGTTATGCAGCTGAAACCGACTGCTCAATGCCTGATCTAGTAGACATAGACATTCTGCTTACTTTTCATATAAAATTGTGAACTTTACACTAGAACAAGCAAAGCTTACACGAAAACCGAATCGGAATTCGGAACAGGGCCGATAGTGATCTGTTCTTCGTAAAATCATCTGCAATAGGCTCATCAGAATGAACCCAAGTGCCATCGCTGCAACGAAGAGGGTTTGAGCGAAAAGGCTGGCGTTTGAGGTTTCGGGTACATTTCCAAAGCTGTGGTTTTCATCTTTCATACAAGTTTTTGTCTGAAAAGTAGACACTGACTTAGTTTTAAACAAACTTTTAGTGAGTTTTCTTTCATTTCTTTCAGTGAAAGTAGCCGATTGAGACTTATACTTACTTTTAGAGAGTGTGCTTGTTTTTCTTACCCTAATAAGTAAGCTCTAGTTAAAGGCTTATGTACTGGTGACCCCGACGTTTTGCTTTATAGCTTATAAAGCTTTTAGTGGAGTATGCTTACTTTCTTTTTGAGAGAAGTAAACCCCTTATAAGAACTTCTGCCGATTTTTCATATTTTTAATTTGATCTTATAGACTAAGTTTTTAACGTACTTTTGGAGAGTTCCTATGCTTTCGTACCGTAAAAAGTAAGCCCTGGTTAGAAATATTTGTTATGGTCACCCTGACGTTTTTTAAAATCCTGTACTCAGGCCTTGCCTTATAAATTGCCACCTAGTTAGGCTTTGACTTGTTTTTAGAGAGTATGCTTATCTATCTAGACCTGATAGTAAGCCCTGGTTAAGGTCTTCTATGGTGGTGACCCCGACGTTTGTTTAAAAAATATTTTAGTATAAGTATACGTTTTAATGAACCATGACTAAGAGCTTATGTCTTAGTTACCCCGATCTTACACCCCCAATAATTAGTCTGCAAAATAGTTTACCGTTCTGGTATACAATTTCACACATTCTGAAGTTCATTTAACATTTAACAATAAATTATTCTGATTTCGTAAAGCCACTCAATCAGGAGCCATTCTCCTGCTGCCATTGCTCATGTTTGGCCAATAGCTTTTGTCCCAAGGGTCTTATCTGCTTGAAGGCCTGCTCCAAATTCGCCTCCAAATTGGCTTGCGTTTCCTTGGCTCCCGGTACGCTGCCACGCGTTGCACAACGCACTCTCTGCATGCTAATCTCCTTGCAGGCCAAACGTATTTCGTCTCCGGTAAACTGATTCGATATATCAATCAATTTCTCCAAAACACGCACCGATAAGCTGACACTGGTGCCCAGCAGGCGTTGTATAAGACTGCCCCGCTCCGAGGCATTCGGCAACTGCACCAGCAGCTTCTTTTCGAAACGTCTCAGGAATGCCTCGTCTATGTCCCAGGGTAGATTGGTGCTGGCCAGTACAAAGACCCCGTTCAAGGTGTGCTCCATGCCATCGAGTAGCTGCAGTAATTCGTTTTTGAACCGTTTGGACGACTCATGATCCGTCACCCTATCTCGCTTCGAAGTCAAGCTCTCAATTTCATCAAAAAATATCACAGAAGGAGCACGCCGAGCGGCCATGTGAAAGAGAACACGTAGAATTTTCTCTGACTCGCCGCGCCACTTGCTGACCATCAGGCTGGCGGTGATATTGAAGAAGGTCACCTGACCCTGGGTCTCGGCATACAAGGCCTTGGCCAGAAAGGTCTTGCCACTGCCGGGTGGGCCGTGCAGCAGCAGGGAGCGCCAGGGCTTCAACCCGTGAGCAAATAATTGGGGGTACTCGATGGGTGTGAGCACCGCCTCCTTGATCAGCTCAATGGCACGCTGATTGCCACACACGTCGGACCAATGCAATTTGATATCCTCACGCAAAATGCTGGTTTTGACCAGCTCGGCCAAGGCCTGCCAATCCAGCGAAGCAAAAAGTGCATCATCCGTGGCATGGCCATGTTCGATTTCGCTCAAAGCCCGAGCAGCCCCTGAAGCCTCGCCGGTCGGCGGGGTGGTGTCAATTTTTTTGATTTGCAGCAATTGGAGACGTTGACTGGTCGTTGATGGATCCGGCACTGATTGCAGACTGGCGGCCGCCGCAGCTGTGGCTGCTCCCACACCGGCATGCCAATTGGCCGTGGTTTCCGGCTGCTGTTGCTGCTGCTGCTGCGGTGCCAGCACCTTGCTCGCATTCTTGGCGCTCATCTCTACCTTCACCTTGGTGCTCATTTTCTTCAATATGCGCGGATACTTGCCAAACTTCATGTTAAAGAAACTGGCATACTCCAGATAGATGGCATCCAGGTCCACATTGTCGCACAGCTCATACTCCTCGGAGAGGCGGCCCTCGCCCTTCAAGGTCTCCGCACTGCTGTAATAACCATTCTCCAGTAGATAGCGATGCATCAGATAGAGAAGATTACGTCTGCGTGTGCTAAAGTTGCGCACATCCTCACACAAGACGGTGGCATTGGCCGTGGCGGTGACTCCATACTTTCCCTGGGTTTTCATTTTGATGTCGGTGTATATTTTGGATATAATTTTTTTGGAAAGGGAAAACTGTGTTGTTTGCTCTTACTCGCTCTGTATGTTTTCTCGTGTGTGTCGTCTGTTTGGCAAACTTTAAATTGTCTAAAGAAAAATGTGCATATTGACAGCATTTCCCAGGTTTGTTTTTCTTTTCCGGAGGTTGCCATAACAAAAAAAAAAAAAACTAGATAAACAAATGTGCTAGGCAACTGGGTAGCCCTTGGATTCCAATACTTGTTAGCAAGGCAAGCTGATTTATGCGAGGGTGGATGAATGAGTTGGCAGTTACTGTCAACTACTGGTGGTTCTTGACCGCGAAGGAACAATGGATCCATTAAAACACACAGACCATTAGATCTGGATATTAAAAATGGATATTGTTTGTAAATAAAATATGCTTTTGACGTTTTTAAGCTCCGTTGGATGAAAATATAAGATCAATTTAACATTAAATGGATATTTTAATATCAACAAAATTTATTAATATCTAAATGGATACCAAAAATCATCCAATGGATCATAAACAACTGTACTCTTATTTCTCTGTGCACTGAAATGTTTTTAGTGACTCTGAATATTCATAGCTGTTGAGCTACTAATAGTATAGAATCTTATAACTTTTTATAGAATGATCTTGACAGCCTACAATCTTGGTGCCAAATTAATCTGCTGACATTTTACTGGAACAATCCTCACTTGTTCACTTACTCTATTGGGACATAACAACCTTGAACGCATCCAAACTGTAACATATCTGGGGGGGTTCTTTTTTACCACAAACTGTGCTTAAATGGCCATATCGGCATTACCGTTAACAAATCTAAGGGTATTTTGGCTTTCATTAAACGCTGACCAAAGGAATTCTATGATCCATACATCATCAAACTGTTGTTTATTTATTCGCGAAATTCTTGAATATTGCGTTTGGTCTCCTCAGTACGATAAATATCAGAACCTTTTAGAAAGTGTTCAGAAAAAATCTCTTCTGTTTGCATTGCGCGGCTTAATCAGGGATCCTCATCGTCCTCATCATCCTTCATCTTATATGGACCGGCTACGACTAATAAATCTGCCAACTTTGAAGAACCGAAAAACATGTCAGCTAATCTATAAAGATATTGATTCGAGTTTCCTGCCAAGCCAGCTCCGATTTGCTGTTCCAACAGGACTCACGCAGTCGTATCAACCTCTAGCATTACACACTGGTTGGTCTAACTTCGCCATACGTGATCCGTTTCGCGTAATATGTTCAAATTGTAATAACTTGCATCATTTGTTCACTGTAGAATAATTCGTGTAATATTTTTTTGTTTTTGTCCTCTCTACGCTCTTGAATCCATCTTCTCCGTCAACTTGATGTGAGCCGGGGCATATCAATAAAAAACTCCCCTAACCTGGACGGTAAAGCAGTTCAATGTTGCTTAAGTCTGACAGAATATGGTCAACTATATTTATACAAAAAAAATTAAACGTCGGGGTCACCATTTATGAAGAAATATTTATGCTGGGGCAGAGCACCTTCAAGCTAGTTCTTTGAAGAATATGAAGTCTGACCTTAACCGATTTAGGTTTTAGCATTGAAGTAATCATTTTAGAAGAAATTCAAACATATTCCAGCTAGTTCTAATGATTTTGAAGAATATGGCGCCTGATGTACATTTAAAGAGCAAAACGTTTTGTAATTGTTTGCTATGTTTCATAAAATTAAACTTTCTAAGCCACCTTCTTCTGTTGAGTGTGCACTAAACAAGTTTCCCGTGACTACTCTAATTGGAGTTATTAAGAGCTATTGATTTAAATCAATGGAAAAAGTGCTGCTGCATATTCTTCAGATTTACTTAAAAAGATTTGAGTCGAAGAAGAATAGGTCCTATACTAAAACCAGAAGAGGTTGTTGAACTTGTAAGCTTTTGTACTAGCTTTAGTTTACGCAAATTATTTCACTTTATTTTCTAATAAAAATGCCACGGAATTTGAAGTTATGTTTACATTTAATGTCATACATGTGTCACGATGTTTGATTAACAAGCCTTTGTTAGTTCACTTTGCAAAGAGTAGTCCAATTAAAATTACAAGGCTTCAATACATTTTTGTGTGTTATATTTAATACGAAAATTAACGTCTACTGTGAGACCAAGGATGATTGCATGTGGAGTTGAGACAAAGTGTCTGCTAGTGTACTGAACTACCGAGTGTATTCAGCAGCTTCTAATTAGCAAATTAGCAATGCATTTGCTTCGAGTTGCAGCTAAATGCAGCTAATTTTTTGATATGTTTTGTAGAAGTGTCTAGACAACAATTTCTATTTTGTTTGAGAGTGGGATCTGAGTTTTGGCTAATTGCTTTTTCTAACACGACTTTTTCGAATGTGATTAAGAAAAAACCTCTACTTTTATTAAGGACTCACTATTTAATGCATTGTTAACAATAGTTTTGAGCTATACATTTAAATTCTAAGTACTTTCTGGAATAAAATCCATTTTTTAGAATCCAAATCGGTTAACTTTTCGCGATTCTATACGCTTCTGAACGATGAGTTATTTTCGATGCGTGACGAGTAAACGATGAGGTATGCTCGACGCTCACAAACGCAGCTCATAACTGAGCCAGGTAAGGACACTTACCGCTTATTAACAGTCACCATACAACTATTCCAGCAATTGAAATTCCCAAAAAAAAATATTTTCTTTTCCACTTTTGGATAGCTTTTTGGGATTTGGGACCATAGTGCGTCGGGGTCACCATTTTTAAAGAAATATCCCAACATAATCGAGGTAGTTGTTATGTTTTTTGGAAGAATATAAAGTGCAAAATGCTTTGCAATTTTCTACAACGATTTACAAAAAAAACTTTTTTAACGTCGGGGTCACCAATTTTCAAAAGGTCTCTGGTTGCGAAAATTCAAATAAATACCAGCGTGTGCCTATTTATTTTGAAGAATACGACGTCTTAGGTACGTTAGTTAAGCAAAATGTTTTACAGTTTCTTATAACGCTTTACAAAATTGAACTTTTAAAGAGAAAAGACGATGTCCAAGCAAGTCAACTGTTTCTGTGGAATACTACAAACAAAATTAAATTGAAAAGAAAGTGTCTAGCAATTAAAATTTGAATATATTCGAGCTAGTTTTTATGTATTGCAAGTGCAAAATGCTTAAGAACCTAACCAAACGTCGGGGTCACCATTTCTTTTTTAACAGGAAAACTAAGAAAAAAACCACTTTCTAAACGAGTCTGTTAATGTCAACAGTTTTTCAGTTTCATACTCTTCTAGTTAGAGCCAATCAATCCAATGAAAAGTGGCCAATATGGGTAGTCGTCCTCCCTCATCTGTGTGAATGTTGCCAAGAGCTCTCTACATGCTCAATTTGGCGAGATGACGGCGACGGCGACAGCTGCTTCGACGGTTAATCAAATGCACGACGCAATGAAATGAAAATCAGCGGGTCCTGCCCCTTTCCCACACCCCCCATCCCACTGGCCCTCTTTCACTCTGTCAAATTATGCAACATGCACATGCAGGCGGCATCTCCCATCCGGTTAGCCTACCCTACCCCCACATCAGCTCTCACCTTGCCTTTAAAAAACATTAACACACACAACCCAGGCAAATGGGCGGCTGGGGAGGGGCGTGGCGGCTGCTGCTGTTGCTACTCTGTGCCCATTTCATTTCGCCTCGCAATTTTAATTTGGTTTTTTTTCATCGCCTACCCCCGCTCCCTGACCCATTTGCTGCTTGCCATTGCCATCCATCTCCTCCAGTCAGTCTCAGGCTTTTGTTAATGGCCTTGTGACAGTTTTGTGTTCTCCTTCCTTCTTTCTCCATTCTCCCTGCTTCACAGTTTCTTCCACATGTGTGTGTGTGTGTGTGATTTTTTCTTCTTCAGATTCTTTGGTTACCTATTTGGGTCCAAGGTCTCTTTTGCTGGACAAAAAAAAAAAAAACAGCAAATGGGCACTTACAAATTTGGCGATATGAATAAATGTTTGAACATATAGATGAACTGTAAGGAATTTTTGAACAAGCTATGAGTTTGTTTACAGCTGTTTGAATAGTTTAAGAAGAAACTAACTCTTTATAATGAAGAAGAAATAATTACATGCTTATAAAATGAATCTATTTAGACCGCTATATGCTAAATAATAAGACTTGAAAATGACTTATTGAAATGTCTGAAGCTTGCAGTAAGAGTCAAGAGGTTTAAAATCAGAGTTTAAGGTCTGTTTGAGTTAGGGGTTTAAGAGCTGAAGCTGGTTTGAAACTTAAGGTCTAAGTTATGACTTGAAGTCTGAGATTTGAAGGCCTGTTTAAGATTACAGATTTAAGGTCGAAGGCTTAAAGAAAAGTGGCTTAAGATCTGACATTTTAGGTTTAAGGTATGTGTTGAGGCTCTGTCAGAGGCTGAAGATTGGAGATCCAAGGCTTATGTACGTTTGTTTGGCAATACTTCGCAAAGTTTTAAAAATAGTTCAACTTTTTTAGCATCGGGGTCACCATTTTTAAAGAATTGTCTCTGTGTCTGCAAATTTGAATATATTCGAGCTAGTTTTTAGATTTTTGTAAAAATATAAAGTGCAAAACGTTTTGCAATTCTTTGCAACGTTTTACAAAAATTTTCTTTTTAGCGTCGGGGTCACCATTTTATATAAAGGGTCTCTGCATGCGAACATTCAAGCATATTCGAGCTAGTTCTTATATATTTGAAGAATTTAAAGTCAGCTAATAGTGAAAAATGCTTTGCAATTTCTTGCAATGTTTTCAAAAATTCAACTTTTTAGAAAGAATGTCGATGTCCAAGCAAGGTCTTGGGTTTAAGATCTAGTGACTGATACTTAAAAGCCTTTTTGAGGTAAGGGCTTAAGAGCTGAAGCTTGAGGAATTTAGGTCGAAGTTTTGACGTGAGGTTTGAGATGTGAAGGACTGCTTAAAACTAAAAATACGTTTTATGATATGAACTTTTAGGAATAAGGTAAGTAATGAGGAACTGTCTTAGTTTTGAGACTAGAGGTCTTGGGTTTTCGATAAGGACTTAGGGGTAGAAAGATTAAGGATTGAGATGTGAGGTTTGAGGCTTATAACTATATAAATAAGCGCTCTAAAGGCTAAGGTCTTAGATTTTTGGTCTGAAGTATGAAGTTTGAGGTCACGAATTAAGGGTCTATGATTTAGGTCTAAGTCTAAGTTTTGAGTAAGATTTGAAAGACTGCTTAAGGTAAGGGGTCTAAGGTTTCAGGAAATGGCTATAGGTTAAAAGTTTGAGGTCTGAGATTTGACTCAGAACTGTAATCCAGAAATTGGATCTGAGGTATGTGGTCTTAATTTTGAGGTTACATATCTAGGTTCTAAGATTTGAGGTCTGAGTTATGTACATATCTTAGGTCTGAGATTTGAGGGTCTAAAGTTTGTGGTATGAGACTTAAAGTCTAAGTTATAAGATGAGGATAGAGACTTGAAGATCTGTTTGGTTGGTTAGAGGTCAAAGGTTTGGGGTTACAAATCTTTAAGGTTTTCGGTATCTGATATAAAATTAGAAGTCTAAATCAAAACTTAAAGGTCTGAAATATAAAGTCTTAGGTATGATGCAAGCATACATATGTAAAAGTACAATTTCGGCTGGTGATTTAGGTTCAAGAGTTTTAAGAGATTAAGCTTTAAGTCAGGGGCCCAAGAGAGGAAGACTGAGCTTTGAGATTTTTGGTCTAGGAAATACTCAGGGGACTGAGATATTAAGGTCTACTTAAGGATTTAAAATCAATGATTTTAGGCAGAGGTCTGTTAAGATGCTTATCCTCTTTCTCTCTCTCTCTCTCTCAACCCACTCAATTACCATTCATTCGCTTAGACAGACACCCACTCACTTACTCACTGGCGACTTTAGCAAACTAATTAAGTTGGTCTTAGCGCGCTGCCACCTTTTGTCTCTGTAGTTTGCCAAATAGGGATGACAATACAGTCAACGGACTCAATCCCTTCTCCTCCTCCTACTCCAGCCCCTTCCCCTGCACTACTGGCACAATCAGCATGCGTCGTCGTTTATTTATTTGCACATATAATTAGGCACATGAAGAGTTGCCCTCGGCCACACTTCCGTCCTGGCGTCGGGACTAAACAAAGCCAATCTTATAATACCCTTCTCTCCCCCGCCCCACCCCACCGACTTCTTATCCGCTTGCTGGAAGCTTAAAGCCTGTGCCTGCGTTCCAGTAATTGTGTTTGGCAAGTATGCAACAAGAATAAGCCGCTCTGATGAGCCGTTGCTGCGCCTGGCTCATAGTTAGTTAGTTAGTTGAGTGGCACTTTCGGGTCACGCCACCCTTTTTTCAAATTCAAAAGCAACTCAATTCCATGTTGTGCGTGGCTTTAAGTGTGAATAACACTTGAAACGAGCAACTTGGAACTGCCGGACATTGTTTGTGGACACTCGCGAATTATTGTCACTGGTTCGGTTGAGCTTTTGTTTTCTTTTCATTTTCCTTTGCTGTTGACAGCACACCGAGGACGAGGAGGACAACGGCGACAATGACTTGAGCTGGGCTTTTGAGGGAAAACAATGGCATTTGTGCGAAATTCTTTGAATTGAATGGGGAAATTTTTTTTGAAGTCATTTTAATGAGTGCATTAATTGAGTGCAGCGAAGCACTTTTAGTTTCGGGCCGAACGGTTCAGTGGAACTCAAAAATAAGTACAAGTGCATTTGGTTTTCTGAAATCTTTGTGTGTTGTGCAGTGACCTTTGTTCAGTGACTTTTTTTCAGTCTCTTTTATTCAGTGAGTCATGTTCAGTGACTCTTCTTCAATTACACTTCTTCAGTGTCTTCCAATTAAGAACTTTTCTACAGTGACTCTTGTTGTGTGCCTCTTGTACAGTGACACTTGCCCAGTGACTTTTGTTCAGTGACACTAGTCAATGACTCTTGTTCAGTGAGTTATTCCCAGCGATTCGGATTCAGACACTCTTGCTAAGTGAGTCTGGCTATTGCTCAGTGACACTCTTGTTGAGTGAGTCTACTTCAATTACTCTTGTTAATTCACACTTGTTCAGTAACTTTTGTTAAATGACTCTTGATCAGTGACTCTTGGTAAGTGACGCTTGTTCAGTGATTTGTTCATTCACTCTTGTTTAGTGACTGTAATTTAATAACTTTTCTTTAGTGACTCTTGCACAGTGACTCTGGTTTAGTGACTCTGTTTCTGTGACTGTTCTTCAGCTACTCTTCTTCAGTGACTTCTATTTTGAAACTCTTCTACAGCGACTCTTTTCAGTATCTTTTGTTTCGTGAATCTTGTTGAGTTCTATTGTACAGTGACACTTGCTCAGTGACTTTTGTTTAGTTACTCTTGAGAGTGATTCATGTTCATTCAAACTTGTTCAGTGACTTTTTTGTTGTGACTCCTCTTCAGTGACTTTTGTTCAGTAATTCATATCCGTTACTCTTTTCCAGTCCTCCTTGTTGCGTGACTTGATTAGTCAATCTTGCTTAGTGATTTTAATTCATTTACTCTTGTACAATGACTATTTGTTAGTGCCTCTTGTTCAGTGACTTCTTTTCTGTGACTCTAGTTAAGTGACTTTTAAACAAAGACTCTTGTTCAGTCACTTTGTCAGTCACTCTTGTATAGTGACCCTTATTCAATAACTCTTGCACAATGACTATTCGTTAGTGCCTCTTGTTCAGTGACTTCTGTTAGGCGACTCTTCTTAGGTGACTCTTGTACAGTGACTCTTGTTCAGTGACTCTTTGTTTGGTCACTCTGCGATAATAGAAGTGTAAACCTGTAAAATAGCTATACAGACAACACTTCGTTCTGTTTCTTTTCTCGTTAAATGTCCCATTTCTATACATTTCAATGCTTGTTACGATTACAGCCAACTACAGTGATTACACAAACCGTCGCTGAGATTGAGGAATGGATACACCAAATTCTTTGGTGTGTTGTCCCCATTTCGGTAGCCAAAACACACACACACACACACACAAAATAAAAACATAGTGTGTCCGTAACACCATTTGGACAACAAAAACTGAAAACTGCTGGCTGTTGCCATAACTTTTGCCAAAGCGCGCCACAAAGTATGCCATGGAAACATTGGCGACATTGTTGCTTGTGCCTACTACCAACCAGCAACGGCGTCAACTTTGTGCCAAGTTTACTTAATGACCCCGATATAAATTTTACTTAAAACATCATTTTTCTTTACGACTTTCGCTGGCAAAAGCAGAAAAGGAAAGGACGACAGCTGCGCGAAGTATAAGCAAGCCAGACCAAACACACAACAAGAAACCCAAAAAAAAAAAAACACAAAAGTTTAGAAAACGATGAACGACGACGAACGCAACGAAAGTGTCTTATGAAAGCATTTTCTTTAATTATGACACTCCCTTCTCCTGCCGCCCCCCTCTAGGACGGGGTCTTTCCTCTTACAACTTTTGGGATTTGTTCGTTTGCGGCTTGGACATCATTTCAATTTTGCAGCTGTTGCCCGCCCGAGTGAAAGGAAGATAGAAACAAAAACATAACAAAGTCAATGAACCACGGGAAAACTAGTCTACAGAATGCCTTTGACTAAAAAGTAGGCAATGTAATAGAGACTCCTTCATTGACAATATTCAGATGAAAAAAAGACTTGAGAATTGTTAAGTTAAAAGCAGTTTTCGAATTATTTTGTGGTATACTTTAAGGCTTTAATGAATTTTCCCTAAAACACTAGCCCAAAAGTGTGCTATAAAACTGTTAAAGACCTCCGTTTGTTTAATACAGAACCGAATTTTCTAGTGCATTGGCCCTAAAATGATTTGAATTAGACTGAATGTCCATAAAACACCAGCCCAAAAGTAGGCTTTAAAATTTAAAAAGACCTCAGTTTGTATTGATTTTAGTCAAAGTGCTTGTTTAGCCGTATTAAGGTCGAAAAATGATTATAATTCAATAATCCTCTGAAATCAACAACATTATATGAACATATGTACACAAGCAGGACCTTAGTTGGCTTATAAGAGATCCTAGTTTTTAAGTGGTTTCATCAAGGATCTTTATCCCTATTGTTGGAACCTAATGTGAGGTATTCTTGGCTGATTTTACTTCAAAAACTAGCCCCAAAGTATGCTTTAAAATTCTTGAAGATCTCAATTGACTTTCATTTGAGTTTAACAAGTTCAATAAGCTGGATTTGGATCTACAACAATGAAAATAGCTTAAAATTGCCAGGTTTTAATGTCGTATTCACAGCCCAAAAGTATGCAACGATATATTATAATTAACATAACTTTACGCATTATATTTGAAAATTAAGTGTTATTAATTCTCCAATGAAGAGCATCGAGGGACACCCAGTGAGCCGCCCAATTTTCTTCTCAATACGGAATTTTGTTCAAACTACAAGTACCGCGTCTTTGCGACCAAATTTAGGCATAAAACTAAGTGTTGTTATAGCGCCCCTGCGTTAGATCTTATTTAAGAATTATAGCCTCATTTCTTAGCAAAAGGAATGGCAAAAACTCGCATTTTTCATGATTAAGCACGAATTCAATTGATTTTCCTCAAAATTTGCATCCTTAAGGTAGGCTATAGCAATTTTTTAACTACCTTAAAACACCCAAATGAATTTCTGATCAGAACCATTTGAAACAATGCCCACTCTGGACCTACTCCTAAATAAAATGTTTGATTTATTCTAATTTTACATTCATTTTCAGCCCAAAAGTAGGCTTTAATTTTTGTAAAATGAAGGTTTGAGTTGCAATTGATATTAAGAGGCAATTTCTTACAAGTCTAAGCAGAAATTCAATGCTTTTCTCCATAATTTGCTGCCCAGAAGTTAGTTCTTGTCAAATGATCTTTTGAGTTGCAATAGGAAATTACTTAAAAATTTTAGCAGAAGAAACTTTAATTCAAGTTGAATTGGTAAAGATGAGTCTAAATGAGTTGATATAAATCAGCCCAAAAGTAGGCTTTAATTTTTTTAATGAAGTTATAAGTATTAATTCAAATAAATAAGAAATTTAAGCACAACATAAACTAATTTAATTCCAGTTGTATAAGATAACTCAAGTTTTGTTATAAACACGCGCTTAAAAGAATAAAAAGCGAAAATAAGAAGTTAAATTGATCAAATTTTCCGCGTTTTTGAAGGTTGAGTTTCAAATCATGCTCACGTCATTCAACCAAGAGCTTAGCTTCTCGAAGTACTGACGATTTATTAACCTAAATTTGCTTAAAACTCTCTTTTAACCTTAAGCTAATTGCAGTTCAAATACCCCAATTAAACCCTATTTTCTCCCCCAAGTATTTTTCACCGCCCAAAAGTAGGCAAAGCCTTAGCTTGCCTAAATCAAGTCAGATTGGCCCAAGACGTTTTTTATAGGTTATCTCTCACCAAATTCCAGGCGTATAAATAAACTTGCCACTCTGGTTGGGGGGTGAAGGTGTTAGCGCTGGGTGGAGGGGCACTCACGCGAACTTCTTTCGCCTTGTTAAAACTTTTCGCCGCAGACAACGAGCCAAGTGAGGGGGGAAGCTCGAAAAATGTCTAACGAATTGAAAAACTTTAAAAGCGCCTTGTTAGGCGCGCTTCCGTTTCCGGTAGGTTGGCTGGTTCGTTGGTTGGTTGATGGAAACTTTTTGGCGTGGCAAGTCAAGCCAAGTATGTGTGTGTCTGTGTGTGTGTATGTGTGTATATTTGCAACTCCTTCGGGACTGTTGACTTTTAATTATCGAGCTGTTTTACTAATTAGCTACACTTTTTTCTCCCCTTACAGTTTCGATGTAGAAAATGGCCAAGGCGCTCGATCACCGCTTGAGGGCGGTTCACCCAGCGCTGGTTTGGTTCTACAGAATTTACCGCAACGTCGTGAATCATTTTTATATCGTTCCGATTCGGATTTTGAAATGTCACCAAAGTCAATGTCCAGAAATTCAAGCATTGCTAGCGAAAGGTAAGCAAAGGATTCTTGTTTTTTTTACATAAAGTTAACTTTTGGTCATTGTATGTACATATGTATGTATGTGTGTACTGATTTGTTTTATTTTGTTTTGCCTTAAGTCGAAACACTTAATACTTACACACAATCACTGTGCCCCCATTTGCCATTCATAGTGTCATTTGCCCCACCTTTTTGCTGTTTTGCAGGTCATTTCATTTGAGTTTCCTCAATGACATTTTGCTTACACCCAAAAATTGCAAATAATTTATATAATTTACCTGGTGCTTTACTTGTGTCGAGTATGTATCAAGTTCACCCAGCAATTTGTCACTTTTTGGAGAAAAAAAAGTAAAGGGGAAACAATTCAGTTACTCAAACTGTATACCTTTGCAATGTATGTATTTATGGAGAGTGCTACAATTTGCTTCTTAATCAGTTGGAAAGCAATTCCAATTTTTAATATTTATTCAAATCGAAAGATTTCATATTTCTTAACTAAATTTACTCGTGCTAGTATCGTGGCGACCGTGCTAGTAGCGTGGCGACCGTGCTTGTTTCTTTTATGGCTTTATTAGACGAATGGTATCTTCTTTTCCTTGTCTAAGCTTACTTAATTTAAAGAACATCCCTGATAATTTGTTGGATTTTCTGAATTTTTTTGAACCGAGACGGTTTCTTGTATGGCTTCTTGTATTCTTGTATGGCCCTATTCCTTGCTTAAGCTATCTCTTATATACTTATGATTATATACCATTTAACGATCACCCATTAAAATTTCTAAGATTTTAGAAACTATTTTGAAAAGTATCGAACTTGTTAATTTGTATGTGGCTCAAATAAAAGCATGGTATTCCCCATGTCTTCCCTAGGCTACCTCCATTAAACGAATGTGCCTTATAATTTCTTGGATTTTGAAATTTATTTTAAAAAGTGGCGACCGTGATCATTTTTAATGGCTCTTTTTTCCTTGCTTAAGCTCCAAATAACGAATATCCAATATACATGCCGAAGCTACCTCCATTTAACGATCGACTATCATAATTTCTTGGATTTTGTGAATTATTTAGAAAAGTGGTGACCGTGAAAGTTGTTCTGACTACATTACACACTGATGATACTAAATACTCGTCGTTTGTCGTATATTTCACTAACAAGTTATTTATAAAAATTCACCTAGCGATTTCACTGAAGAAAAGGGGTTAGCATATTCCGTAGTTTACAAAAATTTATCAATTTACTATTTAGTCGTTTTTGGGCCGAAATAGATTTGTAGAACCCATGGGATTAGTTTAAATATTTATAAAAAGCTTCAGTTCCAGTCAAAAGGTATGCAATGGTGTTGGGGGCTGCGTCCAATGCCATATATAGTATCTTTTTGTTGCAACTATCAAACTTCTGAGCATCTATGCAGATTAAGAAAACAGGCCAAAATTTCTTATATAAATTTTTAAAAAGTTTTTTTTTTTACCCTAATAAATCCCAAGAAATTGATTGTTTGTTTAATAGAGAAACCGTTAAGGTTTTTATAAGAAACATTTTAGCGGGACTGCTGTTTTTTTTCATGTATATGGGGTTTAGCAACCTTTTTTGATTATAGTCAAAGTGGTTGTTAGCCGTCTCAACAGATCTCTTAACTTAAGTAGCGAAATAGTCCCATCGATATCAAAGCGTTGATAGTTCATCGATAATTGCTTGTTTCAATGGTTTGAGCTAATTAGAATTGGCTCCAACTGATTCTCAGTATTTTGCTGCACTTTCAGCAGTTCTGTCCTCCGTTTCTCTCTCTCTCCCCCTGGCATTATTGTTGGTCACACACTTGACAGCATTTTGGCTTCCTCCAAAGACAACAAACCTGCCAACGCACGCACACAAACGCACACGAGGCATTCAGCAACTATGCAAAATGTTGTTGCCCCACATCTTCATCTCTCCATGGTGAGTGAGTGAGCGAGTGTTACTCCTACCGAGCATTCCCGTGGCACACATGCAAAAATTTTGCAACATTGTTGGGCTGGTGACTCTGCTTGAAGGCTACTGTGGTTTTTCCCCTGCAACTCGACCGACTTGTGGCTACATTTTGGGGAATGTTAAGGGAATGCATTTATTTGCCTGGAGGCACTTTTAGCTCGGCTTCAATTAGTCAGTCAGCTTGCGCACATATGCCAGGCGTTATGCAACGCTGCATTCTTTTTTGGCACACACGAAACACAATGATGAGAGTCGTCGTCTCCTCATCAACATCAATTTCAACGGAATCAAAGGGGAAATTTTTACATTTTATGGCTATTTTTACAACCCACGATATAAAAATATATATATATATAGAAATATATATATATCTGCAGATGAGAAATTGCACAAATATGTGGCCCATAAATGAAAATATTATAAGTACACATAGAGATCTGATCATTCAGGAAGTAAAATCTGAAGTAAAAACTTTTCTTCGTTTTTCTGGGGAACATTTCAATTCGACGCCTGTCCGAAATTATGAGTAGAAACATTCCCCCACAAAATCCACAAAAATATTATGACTAATTGTGAGTTGTTGTGTGCTTAAGTAGATGACCTTGACATTTACACGATGAGAATTGAGAACTGAGAACTGCGAGCAGGACAGCCGCCAACGACAGGCCAGCTAATTATTTGTTATTAGTGTTGAAATCTTTATGAAAGTTTCTCTAGTTGTGTGTGTGCCACTGACAGCTCATCAAGAACATTGTTTGAAAGTCGACGGAAACTTGATTGAAAGCAAACGCAGCATGGGCCAAAAGGTGTGGAAGAAAATTCTTTAAAGGCAGACAAAACTTTGCCTTGGCCCCAAACAAAATGCAAATGCAAATTCAAATTCAAATTGTGTGTCTATCGTTTGCCAAAAAATTTACCCAAAAGAAAATGAGCCAAAAAAAAAAAGATCCATGTTTTTCCAAAAAACAAAAAAAAAATGGTTGTTTTTTTCATTCTTCAGTTGAGAAGTGTAAACTTTTTTCGATTGCTGTAAAAACGGTTTTTGCTTTCAAATGGCTATGCATAACAATGCAGTGTAAGCAAAAGTAGGCACCCGTGTTAAGCAGCTCTTTACGGACGTCCCACAGGGGTTGAAAGCAATCTTCTCCAACGCATTGGGGCCAGCGAATTATAGAGGAGTATTTCTTCTCAATGTAAAGATGAAGGTGTTTACATCAGTTCCGCTAACGCGTCTTACTACACAGATTCAAATGCAATCAATCATATCCAAAATTTCGGCTTGCTGGCCCAGTGTAATGTAAAATGGCTTGACACAGCCCCAAAGGGCCAAAGCCAAGCCTCTCTCAATCTCTTGGCTTGTGCGCTTCTAATTTTCGCACAAGAGAAAGGGACCTACAGTTTAACGCCGAGTCCGAACGGCAGTTTGAGAAGTTTTTCATGGCTAATTACTACAAAGCTGGCGCCAACAGCAGAGAGGGGTGACCGGGTGTAAAGTTTATTCAAAGAAAAAACCTTTTTCATTGGATGTTCCGAAGCGGGATCGAACCCTCGACCTCTTGCACAGCGGTCGCGCACACTAGCCGCTGAGCCATCTCCGACCACATAAAGTATATTTATATTCTTGATCAGCATGACGAGCTGAGTCGATTGAGCTTTGTCCGTCCGTCTGTCTGTTTCTACGCAAACTAGTCCCTCAGTTTTGAAGCTATCGAGCTGAAATTTTGAACAGGGTCATCTTTTAGCTGCACACTGCACATATGTCGGAACTTCTTGTAGCTACCTTACAAATTTTTTTTTTAGAGTTTTTTTACTTAAGTTCCCAATGACACAAGACATAAATTAAGTCAGTGGCCACAAAAGTTTCAAGTGTATTTAAACATCGGCACAGACGAAGTTAGGTTTTGCTTTCTCGTTTTTATTGTGTAAAACGTTTTATGAATTTAGACAAATTTAATCTTTAAGCAATCTCTGGAGTTGTTATTTGACGATTTGCTTCGATTAACGACTTTATTTTATCCACATCGGCCTCAAGAGGCCTTCCAGGACGTGATGCATCCTCAAGATCGAAATTTTGCAATGCCAATTTTGGCATTGGCGTTCGGTCAACACATCTTCTTCTTTTCGCCTTGCTTGAACTGCATTTTTACCCTTTTGACAGTAAAACAGTACAATATGCCGAAAACAGGAAAAAAAAACTATTCCGAAAAATTTAACAAAATTGTTTACAAACAAGTTTAACTATACATCAGCTGTTCAAATATATAACGGTAAAGCGGTTAAGTGTGAAGTTGGCTGCGCAAAAATTCAATAGGATCAGCTGTTTTCATCAAACGAAATTACCTAGTGAACGATCCAATACTTAAAACATTGAACGCGTTTTTGCACTTCTTCCATTTTATGGTCAGTTTGGGCAACCTGCTAAGGCGGCTATTCGGAATCTTAGGTCTAAATTTCGCACCACCAAATTTACATCATTGGACATTAAATCAGTAACACGCATACGTAGAGTGCGGACAGAGGAAAATATCGCTGCTGTATCCGCCAGTGTTCTTAATGATCGGCGCCGTTCGCTGCAATTGGGCCTCTGTTATTCCACTACGTGGACAATATCTCAAAGGATTTGGGTATACATTTGGGTATTATATTGAGTATTAAAGTACAGCTGGTGCAAGAATTGAAGCCACACGACCTACCACAATGGCCAAATTTCGGTAAATGTTGGACAAAGATCCACTTTTTATTCGGAAAATTGTGTTCAACGACAAAGCTCAAATCTGGTTGAATGGATACATGAAAAAACGAAATTGCGTATTTGGTCTGAAGAACAGCCAGCAGCATTGCATGAACTGCCAATGCTTCCCGAAAAATGCAATGTTTGGTGTGTATGATGGGCCGGTGGCATCATTGGACCGTCAAAAATGACGAAGGCAGGAACGTTACTGTGAATGGAGAGCGCTACCGTGAGATGGTTACATACTCGTTTTTGTCCCAATAGGAAGAGCTGGACTTGGCTGACATGTGGTTTCAACAAGGCGGTGCCACAAACCACACAGCACGCGTAATAATGGCCCAATTGAGTGGGGAGTTCGGTGAACAGTTTATTTCACGTTTGGGGACGGTCTATTGGATACCTAGATCGCGCGATATAACGCCTTTAGACTTTTTTTTGTAGGTCTATGTTAAGGCTCATGTCTATAACGACAAGCCCGCAACAGTTGACTTTAAGCCAATATTGAAGAATTTTTTTCGCAACATACAAGCCGAAATGTTGGTTAGAGTATGACAAAATTGAACCATTTCACTGGTTGTTGTAGCGCACTTTGTTTACTTATATGAAAGTCTTCTCCTCTTTTGAAAATACGTCTAAAAATCAGATTTTTGAGGATATATATATAAGTACATATATGTATATCCTTCCCCTCCAATCCAATTCAAGTACAGTAAGCTTTTGAGCATACTCTCGCCCCCGCAATATCGAAAAAACGTCATATCTCGCACAGTTTTATAGATAGAAGGTTTGTTCCTTTTGGACATATTTAGTAATCGGGATTTTTTATCGATCCGCTGATTCTTAAAGATAGAGTTATAAGGAAAGCAAACAATTATGGGCAGCACCGGTCGCTACGGTGATGGGCAGCACTTCGAGGGCGCCATCTTTAATACGTTAATCGAGGCGAAGATATCAAAACTTTCTCCATGTGTAGTTCAAAGTTGTACTCTTCCTTGGGTTAGGTCAAGGTTTTGGCATCTTTAAGTTGAACTGTGGCTAAGCTTTAGCCTAAAGCTTCCTACTTAAAGCCAACTGCACTAAACTTTTTGTGTTTAGGTAAAGTTTTGCCTTGTTTTTGGCATTTGCGAAATGCATCGGGGGAAAGGTTTTTTTTGGGTAGTGGCTTAAATGCTTAAATGTCACCACTTCAACTTCGACTTTTGTGCAGTTGTGGTGATTGTTTTTTGTTGGCCATGTTGTGACGTGCGCACAGGACAATGACGTCAGGATACGCGCTTATCTATGGAGCGGGGTCATTGCCTGCGTCAGCGACAATCGGGGGACACATCATCTACCACCGCCCCCTCACCTCACCTCCACGCCCCCTTAACATTTTGCACGTGACGCATCAATTAAGTTCCCCACTCACTGCATACTTTCGGGCGCCTCATCAAGAAATACACAAACAAATGAAACAACGATGTGCTTCTTCTCTTTTTAATTTTTTGCTTACGTCTGAAATAAAATATGCGTCAATTATTTTTGCAGCATTGGGCAAAGAAACGACACGAATCGAATCGAAACGAAATTTTTGTGTATGCCAATTTTTCTCTCCCCCCGTACTTAAGTTCCTCTTCGCTGTTCATCTTAATATATCTTAATATAACACACACACACATCGTGCCCAGTCCACAACTTACTCTTTATGTATTTATCGTTGTTTTTGATTGTAAAACCCTTTTTTCAGGTTTAAAGACCAGGAGGCCTCTATACTCATTGACCGATCGTACGTATGAACCGAGAAGTCTCTCGTGCTATCTCTATGTCTTCTCAATCTATCTAACTATCTAGCTATCTTTGTCTATCTCGCTTGTTTCGTCTTGTTCTCGCATGTTCTGTTTTGTTGTACCCCCACAATTGGCACCTGCGCAAGCAAATGCACCAAATTTTGTACAAAACATTAATAATTTGACGCTATTTTATACCATATATATCAATGGGTTTTTGTTTTGGGTTTGTTTTTAGAGTTGTAAGTTGATAAACGCATTTTTGATCAGTGGTCGGCAATGGTCGCAGAGAAAGGTTGTCCTTAAACCAAGCGAGCTTTAAGGCGCGCTGACGGCAGCAGAGAGAGAGAGCGAGAGAAGCTTTTTAAAAGTACTTGCAATTCTGCGTTGTCAGTGGCAACTTCTCTACTACCATTGCCGACCCCTGTTTTTTATGAAGTCAATAGAGCTTATATTCTTTAATATTACGGCCCAAAGGTAGGCTACACACATTTTTAAAAACTTTTAGTTGTATTTATCTATTTTTAAGTTGAATTCGTACTTAAAAGTTTGTGGGGAAAATCCCCCTTGGTGGTGGGCAAGGATTTTCTAAAAATTCTGATAGGTCTAAGTGTCACCGATAGGTCTAAGTGTCACCGATAGGGACAGTATGAATCTTGTGAATCATGCGCGTTACTCATTAGATAACTAGGCGTAAGTCAAGCTTAATTAGGGTCAAACTTAAGCTCCCTTGGCTGTAACTTTGTTAGATAGTAGATAGGGACAGTCGGAATTTCATTAATCCATACAAGTGCGTCACTAATAAGATGACAAGTCGTAAGTCAAGCTTAACTAGAGTCAAGCTCAAGCTCCCTTGGCTGTGATTGCGCTAGATAGTAGATAGGGACAGTCGGAATTTCATTAATCCATACATGTGCGTCACTAATATGATGACAAGTCGTAAGTCAAGCTTAACTAGAGTCAAGCTCAAGCTCCCTTGGCTGTGATTGCGCTAGATAGTAGAGAGGGACAGTCGGAATTTCATTAATCCATACATGTGCGTCACTAATATGATGACAAGTCGTAAGTCAAGCTTAACTAGAGTCAAGCTCAAGCTCCCTTGGCTGTGATTGCGCTAGACAGTAGAGAGGGACAGTCGGAATTTCTTTAATCCATACATGTACGTCACTAATATGATGACAAGTCGTAAGTCAAGCTTAACTAGAGTCAAGCTCAAGCTCCCTTGGCTGTGATTGCGCTAGATAGTAGATAGGGACAGTAGGAATCTATTTTTTGGCCTAAGCCCTGCCCCATACTCGACCCCAAATGCAAGCAGAGACGCTAAAAACAAAAGAAAAAATAAACTTATTCTGTTTGTAGCGCCCTTCTGTTCGATTTTGTTACCATTTTTGAAGTGGGCGCTGAAAAATATTTATTTAATCCACTTTTCCACAAATTCATTCACCCCAAAAGTATGCTAGAAAACTTTTTAAGCAGTCGCGCTCAAACTTTAAAGCTAAAATCTGCAAAAAAAAAAAGTAAAGTTTTCTGGCCTAATCCAACCGCCCCCTCAAAACTAGGCTAAGCAAAAAGCATCTTTCGTAAAATCTAAATATGCCTTAAATGCACAAGCTGCCCCAATTCTCACGCTCTGAAAAGCTGCCAAAAGATTTCAAATCAAAATCAGCAGGCCAAGCTAATTTAAATATGAAAAACATTTCCTATTTCCTGTCCTCAAAGTGCCAAAAGAAAAAGTCACCCAGGGCGGCTGACCAACACGAAGAGGCAGAAGAAATGTGTACAAATATACATTATTGCTACCAAAAGTCAATCAAGACTGCTTCCTCCACTTGCCACACACAGAGCCGGGGCGTATACTCACTCATATTATTCATACGCAGCGTGACACCAAACGAATGAAGAAGAACAAGACGGCGGAGAGGGAAATATATATGAAAATATGCTAAACTAAATGAAATACGTTTTTCTCGTGCATTAAATTTGCCGCCTCAATTGCCGCTGTGTGCGTGTGGGTGTGAATGCGAGTGTGCAGTCATGATTGCGGACACATAATTTTTTAGCTGCTTCCACAGCACTTTTAATATCACATGCACAATTTCCCGCTGCACAGATTTGTCATGCCCCAAAAACAAATATGTTTAAGTTGCGAATATGAATAGGCCTTGTTGTATTGTGCATTTGAGGGTGCCCAGAGGGCGGGGGGTTGGGTGGGGGAGCAATATTTCTTAGGAACTTGTAGGTTGATGGTTTTGGTTGAGCTAACATTTGAGTAGACTATAATTTAAGTGTGACTAGTTTCGATATCATTGGTGCACATGTTTTCGCGACAAATTGTTTAATTACCTTTTCCTTTTTTTTTCATAAAATTAAAGCAAAAGTTGTGCAAATCAAAATAAGTCTCAAAATCAAAGACAATCGACTTGGCGCACGCTGCGTATGAGTAATATATTGCCCCATATTTTCACTTGCTCTTTTATCAGTTTAAGTGGCAACACACAAAGTACTTAACAAGTATGTGGGCTATAGCTACATTCCAAATTACTGCAAAGACAAGACACAAAAATTATTATTAGAATTTTTCGAGATTTTTCTCGCTCTCCCTCTCTCTCACACACTCTCTCGATCTCTCTCTCCGCTTCAAAGATATTAAAATAATTGCATATAAAAATAGTTTTGTTTGTGAGTGTAAGTGCTTGACGCTAATGAGCGTTAATCAAAACTGAACAGCAGCTGCAGCAACAACAACAACAACAATCACAAATCGACAACATTTTAAATGGCAAAATTTATTAAACATTAGCGTAGGTAAGTGAGCTAAGCCAACAGACAGACAGTCCAAGAGACAGCGTGAGAGGAAGAAAATGTAATTAATTTGCACACTAAGAATAATCAAAGAGAGGGAGAGAGCGAGAGAGCGGATGAGTGTGAGAGCGGGGCAAACAGCTGGACCCTCATGCCTCTAGGTTGTTTTTGTTGTTGTTATTTGTTGTTGATGTGGATGATGATGATGTGCCAGGCAAGGACGTAGGCCGCAGGGCCTAGAGACATACAGGGTGTTGCCTGTAGATGAGCTTTACAATTTTGATAAATATTGAGTGATTCCTCCAACTGCTGTTCATAAGTGAGCGCTTTGTTAATGTAGCTTTTGTATAGTTCCTCCGTTTCTGTTTTACTTTGTCTTGAAATGTTTAAACAAGTCTATTTCTGCATTCTCATTTGAAAAAAAATATAAGTTTTTAAACTCCTCTGATCACAATCTTTGAGTAGGCCGAAACAAATGCCTTGTCAGCTAGTTAGTGTTCCTATCTGCCATTAGGCGAAATCTCAGCCTTGAGATTAACTCTTATTGAGCTTGACTTACGCTCTGTCATCTAATTAGTGACCCATCGGAATGAATTAACTAGATTCCTACCGTCCCTATCAACTATCAAGCGAAATTACAGCCAAGAAAGTTTAAGCTGACTCTTATTAGGCTTAACTTACGCCTTGTAATCTAATTAGTTACGCATCGGAATGAATTAACTAGATTCCTACTGTCCCTATCAAGCGAAATCACAGCCAAAGAAGTTTAAGCTGACTCTTATTAAGCTTAACTTACGCCTTGTCATCTAATTAGTGACGCGCATGAGCGGATTAACACCATTCCTACTGCCTCTCTCAACTTTCTAGCTAATCATAGCCAAAGAAGACAAAGGATTAACGAGATTAACCACCGTCCGTATCTACTATCTAGCAACATCACAACCAAGTTCAGTTTAATTCCCACTGTCCCTATCTAATACCTAGCGAAATTACCGCCAAGGAGACTTTAGCTTGAATCTAATTCAGCTTGATTTACGCCTTGTTATTAAATAGTGACACGATTGAATGGATTAACGAGATTCCTACCGTCCCTATCTACTATATAGCAGCATCACAGCCAAGACAGCTTGAGCTTGACTTTAGTTCAGTTTAACTTAAGCCTTGTCATCTAATTAGTAATGTGCATGTGTGGATTAACGAGATTCCCACTGTCCATATCTAATATGTAGAGAAATCACAGCCAAAGGAGCTTGAGCTTGAATCTAACTCAGCTTGTCGTCTTCGAGGGCGGTCCCAGAAATAGCCGACCTAACTACTAAAACACAAAAATGTTTTTTTTTTTTTTTTATTTTTCAACATAGGATCCTTTTAGGTCGATACACTTTTCCCAGCGATGTTCAATAGCTTCGATACCTTTTTTAAAATAAGAACTGTGAAGCTCTTCAAAATAGGCATTAACCTCGGACTCCACCTCATCATTGTTGCCAAATCTTTTTCCTCCAAGCCATTTTTTCAAGTTTGGAAATAAGAAATAATCAGAGGGAGCTAAGTCTGGCGAATAAGGGGCGTGAGGTAGCAATTCAAATTTTAATTCATTAATTTTAGCCATTGCAACGGCAGAGGTGTGAACCGGCGCATTGTCATGATGGAACAGCAAACGCGGCACCCATCTTGCGCATAACTTTTTCATGTCCAATTTTTCGGTCAATATGCGATGTACAGCACTTTTTGAAATGCCTACACATTCAGCTAACTCACGAACTTTCAATCGCCGGTCACTCAATAAACATTTTTTAATTTTGGCTACCATTTCTGAAGCGGTCACCTCATTTGGACGCCCATTCCGATGTTCATCTCCGCAGCTCAAACGACCTCGCTTAAACTCAGCCACCCAATATTTTATTGTTGTAAACGAGGGAGCAGAATTACGTAAGGTAGAATCCAGCTCCTTTTTAATATTGGTTAGACTAAGATCTCTTATATGAAAGTATTGTATCACATAGCGATGACCAATTTTGTCCATGTTTGCAAATCAATAACTAGCGTTCTCTATTAAAGTCGACCAAAAAAAACTGTGCAAGGTAAAGGCACCAAACTTCAAACTTAAGCTTTTAATAGTCGGTACTTCCCCTTTTTAATATTTTTTGTTAACATTTTCCAACACTACTGAGCTAGGTCGGGCATTTCTGGGACGGCCCTCGGAATTAGTGAAGCTCATGAGTGAAGTAACGAGATGTCTACAGTCCCTATCAACTTGCTAGCAACATCACAGCTAAGGCAGTTTAAGCTTGACTTACGCCTTGTCATTTCAACAAGTGGCGCGCAGGAGTTTATTAACGAGATTCCTACTGTTCCTATCTACTTTCATATGCACCTTTAAGTGAACTATAGGGTTGTTATTTGATCTTCGAAAATGCCACGTACAAAAACCCCCTAGCGATCAGAGTAGTTCTGTCCCTATCTACTCCATATGCACATTTATGGCTGTGTAACATAATTGAGACATACGAGGTCTAGAAGAAGCGAAAGATATGTAACATAAATGAGACATAAGAGGTGTATATGAAGTGAGAAATATTACAATGACACTGAAATTTACTACACTCTTTTTGGATGCTTATTTCATTGATTAATTATACGAGTATATTTTCTATATCTTATGGTATTGAGGTTTGTTGCAAGCTTCTTAATCAAAGTATCACGAGATGGTTCTATTTGTGCTTAGTTATAATACAGCAAACGCTGAAAATACAAATGCTTTTTGCCACACGAAAAACTAAAAGAGAGAATAGAAATCTGGGCGCTAATAAAAACAATTGTGCTCTTAGATGTTGGGCTGTAAGCACCCTTGCTGCCCCTAGCGGAACAAATCTAGTATTTATAATAGTTTACCGTTTTTTGGAAGTAATGGCAAATTGTTGTTAAATGTCTTTGATGTTTCGATTTATATTTGAAATATTTAAGTGTTTGATCCAGGACTGCAAGCCGAACCGTTTCGAGCCCAGAACTCCGAACTATTGCTTACAGGGAACCGAACCTTAAACCAAACCAAATGAGAACAAATTGTTGAACCCGAACCTGTTCCGAACCCAAGATCTCGGTTCGGTTCAAAAAAATTAAACATTACAAAATCTGAACTATTACAAATGAAGTCTTATAAAAAATTCTACATAGAGTTATTAAGGCCGGCACCAATAAAAGGCTATGATTTTAGATTATCGATTCTAAAGTTTATGGAAAATTTATTAAATATGCTTTCAATATCACTTTCAGAAGATAACCATCTAGAAAATGATCTTCTTACTAAAGTGATATTATTTGAGTCCTCAAATCTTTTAAATGATCATCGACCCAAATCTAAGTTGAAACGACTTTCCAAAAATAAAGAAATTATGAACCCTTTTTACGATAATGAACCAATTTATTGGTCTTCAACTTATTTTGGGTGGATCGTGAGACGAACCAAGGTTCGAACCAAACTCGTCATACACAAAACCTCGTACCTAAAAATTTTGAACATTAACCATTGGTCAACTGTGGTTCGAACCCGTAAACCGGAGCCCTAGCTTGATCTATTTCTTTTCGATTTCTGGGTGGTCTTGCAAGTCTGTCTCTGGGGAACCTGTTGGCACTTTTCATTTGTGTGAGATTTTGCTTAAAACCTTACTTTCATCAGGTGTCAAAATTAATCATTTTCTCTCAATCTATATGCTATTCTTATAATAGACATGTCAATGGTCAAGCCAGTTTGTTCTTTTGACTTTGCTAGTATCTCTTAACTCACTAATATTGCCTCTCCAACTCTGTATACACCGAATTTAAATGTGAATTCACTACAAAATGCTCGAATCTTTAAAAAATGACTTTCTGCTTACAAAGGTTCATAGATCATGATCCGGCTCGAAGGACCAAAACAAAAACCTAAACCAAATATATTTCCAAAACAACTGTGATCCTTAGTGGGCTAGGGGACATTTCTCTTAAGTTTGCGAGCTTGGTTTCATTATCCGGCTCGAAGGGCAAAAGACAAACTAACGATGGACCCAAAAATCGCTGAAGCGAACCATTTTCCAAACAACTGGGGTTTATTAGAGGTTCAGGTTCGTAGCTCTTAAGCTAATGCGTTTTGTTTTATTATCTGGCTCAAAGGACCATAACTGAATCCCGAACCAAACCTTTTTTCCAAAGCAACTGGTTAACCCTTAAGTTAACAAGATTGGTTTTGCGAAGGACCAAATAAAAACCGAAGGAAGGACCCTAACATTCTCGAAGCGAACCATTTTCCAAACAGCTGGACCCCTGGGGCTTGTATGCTAACACGTTTCGTGTTTTGATCCGGCTCGAAGAACCAAGTGATGAACCTAAACCAAATCTTAAAAATCGCCGAAGCGAACCACTTTCCAAGTCGCCGGGGTCCATAAGAGGTCCAAGTTCATAGCTCTTTAGCTAACGCGTTTTGTTTTTTGATCCGGACCTTAACTAAAACCCGAATCAAACTTTTTTCCAAAGCAGCTGGTATCCTTTGGGGTTGCAGGCTCTTTACTCTTAAGATAACGAGCTTATTTTTGTAATCCGGCTCGAAGAACCAAAAAAAAAATCCTAACGAGGGACTCAAACATGTTCGAAACGTACCATTTTCCAAACAGCTGGGGTTCATTGGGGTTTTTAGGTTCACAGCTTATATGCCAACACGTTTTGTGCTTCGATCCGGCTCGAAGGACCAAAAAAATAAACAAAACAAAGCCTTTTTCCAAAACCACTTGGTTTTGTAGGGGGCTTAGGGGCATTACTCCCAACTTTACGGGCTTAGTTTTAAAATCCGGTTTAAGGGACACGAAAAGCGAACCATTTTCCAAACCTCTGGGTTGGATCATTACTTTTAAGCTTACACTTTTCGACTTGTACTCCGGCTCGCAGCACCAACAAAGAAACCGAAACGGATCTGCTTTCAAATCGATGGGGTCTGTTGGGGGTTTATGATCCGGCTCGAAGGACCGAATGATTTGAAACATGCTCAGAATTTCGACTCGTACTCCGGCTCGCAGCACCAACTAAGAAACCGAAACGGATCTGCTTTCAAATCGATGGGGTCTGTTGGGGGTTCATGATCCGGCTCGAAGGACCATATGATTTAAAACATGCTCAGAATCGTGTAGGTTTATTTCGTTTCATGATCCGGCACGATGGACCCAACAACAAACCCCATGCTAACTCTTTAACTTGCCTTCCGAAAAGTAAAAGTTGCCTACGAAGCACCCTGTATCGCAATAATTGAGCAAATGTTGTTCAAGTTGTTGTTTACGTTGTTTGCTGCTGCTGCCGATGATGAAGATGAAAAGCAAGCAAAAATCTTACGCGCGCGCAAAAAACAACAACAACAGCAGCAACAACCAGCAACCAGCACAAAATGATGAAAATGACACACACACACGTACACACACAGTCACACGCACACACTCACCTACACATGAGGCAAATTTTGTAGTATTTTTGTTTTTTTTTTTTTTTTTTTAAGTTGAATATAATTTGTTTCTTACGTTACGTTGCTCAGCTGCTCGGGGGCTCTGCGCCTGCTGCCGCTGCCGCCTTTTGCTATAATTTTTCTTTTCATTTGTGAGTTTCTGTTTGGGTCTCGCCGCGGGACGCGCGCGCTAGTGGAAAATTCGTCGCTTTTTGAAACGTACCAAAAGAAAAGCCAAACTGAAAAAGCAAGCCCATGCTCAAGTGATATTTATGTTCTTTATTTTTTTTTGATGTTTTAATGTTTTAATGTAAAATGCTGAACAAAAACTCAGCCTCGTCGCAGTCGCTGCCGCGAGTTCATAGCTTCTTCAATATGATACCATCGATCATGCAGGATGATTTGGCTGTCACCATACTGGCCGATCGGGACAATATGTTTTCGATTAAGTCACATCGCAGGTAAAGTGGATCCAGATCCATTTATGGTGCGGATCTGCGGAGAAACTACTGATGTGTGTGTGTGTGTGTGTTCTATACCTAAACTCAAATATATATTTATTTATGGCTGGCCAAATTATATATTTTTATTCCAATTTAATGACACTACACACAAGTTGCCCACAGCACAATCTGCTCCGCTCCGTTCCATTCGGTTCGGTTCTGCTGTTGGTTTTTCGCATTTTTCTAGTGGTCCGCCGTTTGCGTACATATTTCTATTAATTATGATCTATGTAGTTCGCCACTCCCTCCCCCATTTCCCCACGGACACACACACACACACACCCCCCGATTTGTAGAAATTGTGTACACTGAGAGTTATTTGTCTAGAATCATAAATAAATATTTGAAATTCAATTTAATTACTAAAACATAAGAAACAGTTTAGATTGTTCTTACATTATTTAAGGAAAATAGTTTAAGTAGTAGAACTATTTCACTCTCTACAATTTAGATAATCTTTCACTTCTCACCTGCAGTGCCTGACTGACTGATTGTCTGCCTACGCACAGGTCAAACTATAACCGGCTTGATAGTGGTCCGGCTCGAAGGACCATTTCAAATTCTCTTTTCATTGAGTCTCTAAGCTATTTGAATATTTTCTAGGAATGCTAGCAGGCTCAAGGTCGAGCATTGATTATAATTCAACAATCAACTGAAAATTCAACAGAGAATGCATATGAACATGAGCATTAGCAGTGGCTGTCTAGACGGCCGTTTCGGCTGCCGCCTTGGCAAAGCCTTCGTCAGTACACTTTCAGTTGCTTCTGGGACCTAATTTAGAAAACTATCAATACGAATTAAGTTTTATTAAATTAATCCTCATATCCTCCTATTCAAGTTGGAAGCCTGAATTTGTTGCCGTGATGATTCGCAAGTAATCATTGAAGAAGGACGCATCACCTCCTTGATCTGGCTAAATGAAAGGCTGCCACGCCGGTGCTAAGTCGTGACGCTCTAACAACTCAAAATTATGCATTGACAAAGCCTTGAAAGGCCAGCCCCTTTGTAGAAAGCTTCTGCATTTTAGTTTATTCAATCTGATGAGTTTGTTGCTAATGATCGGAGGGCGTTCGAGGTTCGGTTTATTTTGATTGACAAGTTTGATGATGTTTCAGTTCGTTCATCTTAAGCTCCCCAGGTAAAGCTTTTCACCACTCTCTCATAGGTCTAAGTAAACTCTGAGAATTGAATTTACTAATCAAACCCCAACCTCAAGAGTTTTTGTCCTGTGCTGGAATTTTGATCAGCATCAACAATCTAAAACCAAAATTAAAGTCTCGAATTCGAGACAAAACGGTGTCAAGGGTCAACAAAAACAAAACAATCACAGGCCATGTTTATATTCTCAATTTAAATTTAACAATTTAGTTTAGGAATCATGAATTCAGATATAGGTTCTTTATACTCGACTACGTCATACAAATAATTATACCAATATGTGCAAAATCTGCAATAGAAATTTTTGATACGCAGTTATAAAGGGTGATCCGTTTAGAGAGTGTTTTTATACCCTTGCAGAGGGTATTATAAAATTGTGCGGATGTTTGTAACGCATAGAAGGAAGCATCTCCGACCACATAAAGTATATATATTCTTGATCTGCATGGCGAGCTGAGTTGATTTAGCCTTGTCCGCCTGTTCGTCTGTCTGTTTCTATGCCATCTCCTCCGTCAGTCTTAAAGCTATCCTCACCAAACTTTGCAGGAAGTCTTCTGGTACATATACGCTGCACATTTATCGGAACCGGCCGGATCGGATGACTATAGCATATAGCTGCCATAGGAACGATCGGTCGAAAAACTAGTCTTAGTAAGAAAAACTTTTTTGTTTTTAATGGAAACGTCCTTATCATTGGCATACACTTATCTTATATACCATTACACAGTTCTACAAAGTTTGGTCGAAATCGAATGACTATAGCATATAGCTCCCATAGGAAAGTACGGTCGAAAAACTAGTTGGAGAAAAACTTTTTGTTTTTAAGAAACGTCCTTATATTGGCATACACTTATTTTTATACTTACACAATTCTACAAAGTTTGGTCGAAATCGGATGACTATAGCATATAGCTCCCATAGGAAAGTACGGTCGAAAAACTAGCTCTAGTGAGAAAAACTTTTTTGTTTTTAACGAAAACGTCCTTTTTATTGGCTTATTCTTATTTTTATATACTTTAACACAATTCTACAAAGTTTTATCAAAATCGGATGACTATAGCATATAGCTGCAGTATGAATGATCGGTCGAAAAAGAAGTTCTAGTGAGAAAAGCTTTTTAGCTCTCAATGGGATCGCCTCCAAATTTCGTAATCAACAGTGTATTATGCTTTTCCATGATTTCAACAAGTTTGGTCGAAATTAGACATCTATATAGTATAGATCCCATAGAAAAGTAAGGTCTCAGTTAGAAAAACTTTTTTGTTTTCAATGAAAGGTGCAAGGGTATACAAAACTTCGGCCGAGCCGAAGTTAACTTTCTCCTATTTTTATTTTTTTTTTTAAGTGTTCAATTTTATTTATTTCTATATTCTTATATACTAGTTGAACAAAGTGGTACTATGGATAAACTTTGGCTAGTCTCATGTATGAGCTCTCTGCTTAAACTAATTTCAGGAGTATTGGTTTCCCTTTTCAGGATTTAATTACTTATATATACAAAACTTAAATCTAAAGAGTACACCCTATAACTAATATCAATCTCCAGTGTTGTTGATGAAGGCCTATATCGAGCTGAAATCTAGCGCTTCCAAGTTAAAGTCAAAATCAAGAGTTTGAATATTGATTGAAATTGAAAAATTAGTACAACATTCAATCCTCTTTTACTTGGTTTTAGATAATCCGGGATTGACCGACTCCTGATATATTTTGTGATTGATTTTAGTTTGGATATCTTGGCCTTTTTTAGGAGAGGGAACAGGGACCACTTAATTAGCTGCATACAAGATCAGATCTGATCTGGATGATCGATTGCTGTCCCCCATCGTCTGGAATTGGGTGATGGCAACTTAACGGCCATCTTCCCGCAGCGTTTCCAATTGAACCACCTTGTGCTAATTTGCACCCCATTCAATCACACAGCGCCATCGAAAGTGATTATCAGGCAGAAGCAGGAGCTGTCCTCATCAAGGAAAATAGGGATTCCACCTGCGGTCTATTGGAGCAATCATGAGTTATCTCATGGACGCTACATTCATCGGGTCACTCTTCCGCTTCTTTGTGGTTGCTTTTTGCAGCTGTTTCGAGCAGAAGGTGGAAGCTTTCCTCGTGCTCTCTGGTGCTTGTTGCAAGCATCTAGTCCAGTCATGCTCAAAAAAGCTTAGGGCAGAGCACTCACCAATACTCACAAAGAAAAGCACATTGCAATTGTGTAAGACAACAACAAAATTACATGAAATTTTGGTTGGCCAGTTTGATTGCGCCAATCAACGAAAAGAACAAAACCGGTTTCTGTTCTATGCGTCGCACACACACGAAATCGTTTGCATGTGTGACTTTTTCTATACCTCGCGCCCTGCTTGTATACGATCATTGCTACTTCCTATCTTTGGTGCAATTACAAAAACAAAACGTAGCCAAAGAGAATAAGTCTGGGCATCGCTGATCTAATCCATCGTATTTGCGTAAAACGAACTTGATTTTAATCTTGGCCCAGACCAACTAAGATTTCTTTTCCTGGGATGGATCGCTCTTATCTTGTCCAGAATCGCGCCTAGAAGGCTTTTCCCTGTCATCTCTCTTCTTTTCTGCTGTCTACAAATCAATTCCCAGGGCATCCAACAAGTCGAACCCTTTCCATATCATTCAGAAACACCAAACGGCCTCTCCCTTCAACATTTCACCTGCTAATTTTGTCGCCCAATTTCTGTGGCAAAAGTCAAGTGCCATTGTCCCGACAATGAAAACCGATTCGATGGTGTGTGGGTGGGATGGATGGATGGATGCTACATCCACAAAGCGTTTTGCATTGAAACTTTGACGCATGTAAAATTGACCTCCTTTGCGGCCAGCAATAGTGCCCCTTCCCCTGCCCTTCCCGTGTGCCACTTTGGGGTCTCTTGTTTGTTTAACATTTGTTTGCCTGATTTTTGGCACGTCGCTCAATATAACGTAAATATATGTACGGCAATTGTACATACATACATACATACGTATGTAGATCAGTTGGGGAATGTGTATGAGCCATCCATCCATCCATCCATCCATCCGTCCGTCCGTCCATCGAGAAAGGCAAAGTGCTGTGTGTCCGTGCATCGACATAAAACCGCAAATAAGTTCGACTGCAACTCTGCCCTTCTCGCTCTGCATTTTTGTGGGCCAGACAAATGTTTTTGGCTGCTGATTTGTCATTTCATTTGACGCGTCGGGGATACACAGCACAAATTTTCCGTCCGTTTTTGCCGGTTATACGGTTATTAATACTACGACGCATTTTCGAATGTTGTTGAAAAACAGAATGATTCATTCGTTTGGTTTGTGGTAGAGGGGGAGGGAGAGAGAAAACCATAATTCGACATGGGATAATGGTTAAATGGCCACCAGTGACACTGATTTCTATTCTGCATTGCAAAAGCTACAAACGGTCCAATTTGTCAGACCCTCCGCTCCAGCTGAATAGCACACAAAATTGTGGGCATGGAAAAGCTAGAGTAAGAAATAATCCGTTCCCTAATGATTCCTTCAGTTAGTCTAAAGCTTAGTTCACACACGCAAATAATTTGGACAAATGTTGATACAAATTTGGAGAAATACTAAACTTCTCGGCCATATTTAATCAAATTATTTACGAATGTCCATATTTGAGCAAATTATTGACGAATGGAACCATAGCTTAAGTTTTGTGTTTTGCTAAATCTGCATTCGTGGCTATTTAGTCAAATTTTCATCGAAATTTGTGCAATTTATTGGCCTGTGTGAACTTTGCTTAAACCTATGTTTAGCCACAAGCAAATTTATTTGTCGAAAATTGCGAAAATTTTATCAAAATTTGTTTTGTTTTGTGTTTGAGCGCCATACTTAGTTTGTTTAGTTTGTAAAGTCAAAATTTCAATTTCGCGTACTGTCTGAACACAATGTAAAGTGTTATCGCATTTCCCTGAGTTTGTTCTTTCAAGTCAAATTTAAGAACAAACTAAGTCAAATTAGTGATGATTAAGAAATTACAATTTCTAGGAAGTTTGATATTCAATTTTAATAAAGTCGTCAATCGACAAACCAAATGGTTTGTGGCAAACCTAAATTTGTCACAAACTTATTTTCCGCTCGTAAAGTTTTGAAAAATTTCCTTGCAAATTAGTTTGGCGTGTTTGTGAACTAGGGTTCTCAATATTTTTCGAAATATCGACACTTTTGTTTGACGATAAGGGTTATTCCGATATGATATTATTTGTGCCGATGAAAAAAATTACTACTGTCACATTGAAATCGGCCGTTCGGTGCACTCGCGTCGTTTCAATAAAACCCATGAAATGGATTTTAAACAGCACTTTGAAAAAATAGGGATTTTCGTACTTGTATCAAGAATGTTAAATACCAGAAGTTCGATGAGAATGAAAGTTATTGATCCAAGAGGGAAGTTCTTGATCCAAGTAGGAATTTTTGGATTCCGTGTTTATTTCATAGAAATTTTATCGTCAAACTATATAACAAGTTTTAGCCAGCTCGAGGAACTCACAACAGCACAAAGCAGCAGCATTTTTTGCCATTCTTTATCAACTGACAGTCCAACAGCCGTCTCTCCATGCCAGCAATGTCATAACTGTTTGGGAATTCCAATGCAACATGAGCGCAAAAGTCGATGGCGTTTCCCCACACATCCCTCTCCCATGAAAAGCAAAACTGTGAGAGTGGAATCAACGCTATTCACTCAAATGTGCTTGCTCTCTTTACTTAGTTTCTTTACTCCACTTGCCTAAAACACTAAACTCAGAACGACTTTAGCTCGATTTCAAGAGCGAAATTCTTGAAAATTAAAGAACGAAAATATTTTTTTTTAAGAGCAGTCATACTTAAATTATTCGTTCTGCTTTTTACTGGGTGCTCGCATTGTTGTTGCCTTCATTTCGCAAGAGCATTGGAGAGGAGAAGAGAAACGCATTTGAAGTTGTTGCAATTTCGTCATGCGTGAGTCCTATACGCGCGAGAATGGCTTAGCGCGAAACAACAACACTTGTGCTGCCCCTGATTTAGATCCGATTCAAGCAAGCACAAAAGTACATTTATATTCATAGACCTACATCGGCAAAGTTCATCAGCGGCTGGCACCAAAATCAAAGAGAAGCAGACACTTGGGTTTGGTTAGGTTAGGTTGCGACGGCTGAGAGCGACAAGTCGCCCTCCCACTTAGGCCTCTATGGGCCCATTGCGATGCCATATGATTTCCCTGTTAACCCTTTTTATGCTACTGATTCGGGTCCTCGTTACTGAACCATTGTGTGGATAGAAAGAATTTGAGTAGAGCTGGGATCTCTAGCCTGGATGTCTCCGAGAGTTTGAGTAGGAGAGGTTGACCGAGTGTCCTAAGTCTTCTTCTACTCAAGAGCAGAGAAGGTGATGCACAGTTTCCTCCTCCTCTTCGTACTTGCAGCTTCTACAGAAGTCATGGTGAGTGACTCCTAGGCGCGCTGCGTGTTTGCCGATAAGGCAGTGACCCGTCATGGTCTCTATCAGAAGCGATATGTATTCCCTTGTATGACGTAAAAGCGTGTTGGTACGTTTCAGGTTGAATGTTGGCCACAGGAGGAAAGGTTTTTCCACCGGTTCACAGCGAGACAAAGTGTTTCAGCTTTAGTGTGAAGCTTGATTGTTGCCATAGGCATCCCTATCGGGCTCTTCTCTGAAAGGAGCTCCATGGTGGTACCTATTCTGGCTAGTTTGTCCGCAGACTCATTTCCTTCTATGTTGCGATGTCCAGGCACCCATATAAGGTGTATATTGAAGTCTCGTACTATCTCATTCAGAGATGAGCGGCATTCAGTAAGCGTTTTAGTGTTGTTGGCATATGACTCAAGGGCTTTAAGGGCGGCTAGACTGTCTGAGTATTGTCTGAGTATATGGTGACACTTACTTGAATTCAAATTTCAACTCCCTTACATCTCTGCGCAGACTCGGGGCTTGTATTTTGCTGTTGGCATACCAGGTCCGTAGGATATTTTATTGCACATTACTTTTTTGGCAGAATAACGGGCCATTGGTTGCCCGTCTATCTATCTTGTTGAATGCAGCCATCTGCAAATGCGGAATCACTGGTTGCACTAGAAACCGAGAAAGACAATGTAACGGGGGCTGACCAACCAACCATAGTGAAGGGCTTTAGATCAGCGATGTTCAAAAAGAGCGAGGCCAAAAAGTGTGAGTGTATTGGTGTGCGATATTTAAGCGACACAGCCCAGCTTTGAACTGCCCTGCTCGATGTCTAGGCATCGAATGCAAGCAAAGAGAGCGCTGCTTACGCTTAAATGCCCGACATCGGCATGAGCTCGGCTCGTGTGCGTGTAAATAGCCGATTGCGCTCGGCCCCTGTGGTCTATGGAGGAACATCGCTGCTTTACTCAACACGCTTAAAAACACTATACTCAGAACGAGTTTAGCTCGATTCCAAGAGCGAAGCTCTTGAAAACATAGTAACGCATAGAAGGAAGCATCTCCGACCACATAAAGAATATATATTCTTGATCAGCATGACGAGCTGAGTTGATTTAGCCCTGTCCGTCCGTCTGTCCGTCTGTTTCGATGCTACCTCCTTCGTCAGTCTCACCAAGCTTTGCAGGAAGTCTTTTGGTACAAATACGCTGCACGTTTGTCGGAACCGGCCGGATCGGATGACTATAGCATAGAGCTGTCATAGGAACGATCGGTCGAAAAACTAGTCTTAGTGAGAAAAACTGTTTTGTTTTCAATTGAAACGCCTCCAAACTCCGTTTTTCTTAGTTTACTATCCCTTTCCATGATTTCACTAAGTTTGGTCGAAATCGGAAGACTTTTTTTTTTTTTTTTTTTGATTGCCGCTAGTCTATCGCATATAGCAGTAATAGGAACGATCGGTCGAAAAACTAGATCTAGTGAGAAAAACTTGTTTGTTTTCAATTTAAACGCCTCCAAACTTCGTATTTCTTAGTTTTTTATGCATTTCCAGGATTTCACTAAATTTGGTCGATATCGGACATCTATATAGTATAGCTGTCATAGAAAAGTATAGTCTGAAAAGTTGTCATAGTTAGAAAAACTGTTTTGTTTTCAATGGAAATGTCCTCAAAATTGTCATGTGTTTGTTTTATATGCTCCCACACGATTCTACAAAGTTTGGTCAAAATCGGATGACTATAGCGTATAGCATAGGAACGATCGGTCGAAAAACTAGTTCTTGTGATAAAAACATTTTTTTGTTTTTAATGGAAACGTCTCTTACGTTGGCATATATTTATTTTATATACTTTTACACAATTCTACAAAGTTTTGTCAAAATCGGATGACTATTGCATATAGCTGCAGTATGAAAGATCGGTCGAAAAAGAAGTTCTAGTGAGAAAAACTTTTTTGTTTTAATTGGGATCTCCTCCAAATTTCGTAATTAACAGTTTGTTATGCTTTTCCATGATTGCACTAAGTTTGGTCGAAATCGGACAACTATATAGTATAGCTCCCATAGAAAAGTAAGGTCCGAAAAGTAGTCTTATTTAGAAAAACAAACTGCAAGGGTATTCAAAACTTCGACCGAGCCGAAGTTAACTTTTTGACGTGGGTGTGTGATCACTTAGACAAATTTGGACACAAACCATACAAACTCTGCCAAGTCACTTTTATTAGCGCGTGTGAACTAAAACCTTAGGTTAAATCTTAGGGCTAAATTCTCTATACAATTTGGTCTCGGAATAATCATGAAGCATTGCTCAAGAGCGCGTATGAGCTATACCTTTTTAAATGTTTAAGTGTGACCACGCTTAATTTGCCAGTTTCACTAAAAAGTATTACACTTTATGCGCCAGCGTACTCCAAACTTTTTGTTGTAAGGACCAAGAACCCAAAAAGCTAACCTTACTTCTCATACAGGCAGGCAGATCAATAGAACCCACTTTACATATGAAATGATTCTGGTTCATTTCGTTGCCATAGTCGTTGTCTCCTCATGACGTCACTGAAGTTCCCCGAATTTTTTTATTTAATTTGTTTCTATTTTTTCGTATTAATTTATGCCATTTTTTGTTTGTCAACGTTGTCACGCTGTTCGGGTTCGTTTTCCTTGTCTCCTTGTTTTATTTTTGGCAACGACAAAAATTTCAAACCAAGTGGCTCGTGCGCGCCTTAACAAGAAACGTTTCCAATTTTTTATATACTTTTTTTTATGGAACCAAAAAAAAAAACTTGGCCGTCGTCATGGCGCGCGCAAGTCCCTTTTTTTAGGGCAGGCGCTGACCTTTTCGGTGATAGGTGAGAGAGGGTGCGCGCTTGAAATGTGTGTGAGTGTGTGTGTTTTTTTTTTTTTTTTGTGTTGAACATTTTGCCATTTAAATTCTAATCAAAGCAAAGTAATCACATCTAGATATGTTAAATGTTTGGAAAATGTATACAAAATTATAAAAACCAAATTAAACAAGAAATTCAAAATTCAAATGGAAAGATCCAAATTTGAAATGTAAGCCAAGAAATGATCAAAAATGTTAGGCAACAACAATTTAAATATTAAATAGGAATTTGAACAAGGGGTAAGCATTTGTATTTTGTCTATAACGACAAGTTTCTTTCAGGTTTTATGAAAACTAAATCTAAAATAGTCGTTTTTCAAACTTTCTCCTTGTTTTTAAGGCCTGTACTCAGAATTGATTCATTTCTAATTCCAAATTTGGGGGCAGAGATCGGTAGAAGATTGAAAGATATTGAGGCCCCGATTTTTAATAAAAAACTCAGCTAAATTTACCAATACATACCTTGTCAAACTAATTGAATGGTCACACTTAGAAAGCACTTAAAAAAGCGCATAGCAGAAAGTAAAACAACTTATTTAAAATGAAGACGGTGTTATTAACCTTGAATCTTTATCAACCAAATTGTCTCCAAATTCATTAAAATCGATCACGCGCTACTGGAAATCGGAACAGTACATAATTAAAGTAGGTCACGATGTAGACGAGATGGCAACGAATTGAAGATTTGGGCACGGGATCCAAACGGTAACCATGCCAATAGTTCAGCGAAGTTCAAGAAGAGCGAGGATAAAAAATGAGAGTGTATTGGTGTGCGATATTAAAGCGACACATCACTGCTTTGAACTGCCCTCAACGACAGCTGGGCAGCGAATGAAGGCAAAGAGAGCTCTGCTTACGCTCATATGCCTGACTTCGACATGCGCTCGGCTTGTGTGCGTGTAAAAAGCCGATTGCGCTCTGCCCCTGGCAGCAGCGGGTGAACATCGCTGCAATAGATTCATTCGCCAGAGCTAAGACTTGCTCTATGATCAGCTTAAAAAACCACTTGCATGTAAAATACCGACTAGTAAATCAAGGGGCACACTCAGAAGGGACTCTGCTAACTGTTATAACTGGCTTATAGGTATTTGGTTGCTTTAGTACATTTCATATAAAATCGACTTAATTTCAACGTTTACGTATTTGAAATACTAAAAGTAAAATTAGCTTGTCAAGATGACACAGCACCAAAGGGCCAAAGCCGAGCCTCTCTCAATCTCTTGGCGTGTGCGCTTCTAATTTTAGCACAAGAGAAAGGGACCTACAGTTTAACGCCGAATCCGAACGGCAGTTTGAGATGCTTTTTATGGCTAGTTACTGCAATGCTGGCGCCAACAGCAAAAAGGTGTGGCCGGGTGTAAAGTTTTATTCAAAGAAAGAAACTTTACACGCAGTGTGGCTCCTCGCTCGCTCGAATCACTGGAGGCCATGGTACTTCGCAGGTGTATCCAACGAGTCTCAGCATCCCATTGGTGAACTGAAATAGAGCACTTAAACAAAAATATTCGAGGCTCACCACCCAAATCAATTGTCTCTCATTAGACGCTCCGTCGAAGGCTCCCCGCGCTGTGGGGCCGGAATATCTAAAGGGGACGGTTTATAAATAGTTTCTAGATTAAGATCGAAAAATTATGTTAGTCTCATTAAGAGAAGATCCAATAAATACAAAATAAGTCTAAAAAAAAAAAAAAAAAAAGATGTTCCGAGGCAGGATCGAACCCACGACCTCTTGCACAGCGGTCGCGCACTCTAGCCGCTGAGCCACCCGGCTATTGATCATAGGTCACGCTGATTTGTACAAAATTACATACCTTGGGTGATTAATGCTCAATCAATTAAATCATTTTGTGTAATTTTAATAGTTTGCTTCAACTTTTAATCCAATTTTCAGTATGATTTTCTGGATTTTGAACACTGAAGACTGATCTAAAAATTAAACTTAATCCGGGGTGTCCTGGAAATCTCTAGAGATTTTGGCTTCGGTTGGTTTGCAAATCGCTCGAAAAATCCGTCGGTGTCCCAGAACTTGGAGAGATTTCATTTTCTTGTTAAAAAGTCTAGTTAGAAGGTGTGTGTATAAGATTATGGTCCAACTACAAAAACAGGGCTGCGTCGCTCGCAAATAATTGATAATAGATTTTGTTCATAGCTGTATTGATGGTTTCAGACTTGCCAGCCCTGTTTGTATCTGCGTAGGTTAGCGAAGTCGCATTGGTTGGTTTGTGTATTGGCTTTGGATGGTTTCTCCAAATCTCTTAACAAATTACTAGAGGTTTGAAACCAACCGAATGAGATTTCTAGGACACCGAGAATTGGTTTTGGTTTGGAATTTGGTTGGAAGAGATTTCTGGGACACCTCCGAATAAGAAAAACTTTTTTGTTTTTAATGACAATATCTTCAAATATGGAATTTTTATACCCTTGCAGAGGGTATTATAAAATTGTCCGGATGTTTGTAACGCATAGAAGGAAGCATCTCCAACCACATAAAGTATATATATTCTTGATCAGCACGACGAGCTGAGTTGATTTAGCCCTGTCCGTCTGTTTCTATGCTATCTCCTCCGTCAGTTTTAAAGCTATCCTCACCAAACTTTGCACGAAGTCGTTTGGTACAAATACGCTGCAGATTTGTCGGAACCGGCCGGATCGGATGACTATAGCATATAGCTGCCATAGGATCTATCGGTCGAAAAACTAGTTTGAGTGAGGAAAACTTTTTTGTTTTTAATGGGAACGCTTCCAAAGTCCGTATTTATTAGTTTACTATCCTTTCCCATGATTTCACTAAGTTTGGTCGAAATCGGATGACTATAGCATATAGCTGCCATAGGAACGATCGGTCGAAAAACAAATTTTAGTGAGAAAAACTTTTTTGTTTTTAATGAAAACGTCCTTATCATTGGCATACACTTATTTTATATACTTTTACACAATTCTACAAAGGTTGGTCGAAATCGGATGACTATAGCATATAGCTCCCATAGGAACGATCGGTCGAAAAACTAGTTTGAGTGAGGAAAACTTTTTTGTTTTTAATGGAAACGCTTCCAAAGTCCGTTTTATTAGTTTACTATCCTTTCCCATGATTTCACTAAGTTTGGTCGAACGGCTTAGGTTGTTTTTGGGCCAGTGTTTTAGTTATTTCATGTTTATAATTTAACGGATGCTATTATATCCAGGACGATCGTGAAAACAGTTATGGAAAACCTTTGTTTTTAAGAAACGTCTATCATGGATATTATATTTAACAATCTCAAGGTTTGAGGTGTATAGCATATAGCTGTCATAGGAACGATCGGTCGAAAAACTAGTTTGAGTGAGGAAAACTTTTTTGTTTTTAATGGAAACGCTTCCAAAGTCCGTTTTATTAGTTTACTATCCTTTCCCATGATTTCACTAAGTTTGGTCGAAATCGGATGACTATAGCATATAGCTGCCATAGGAACGATCGGTGGAAAAACTAGTTTGAGTGAGGAAAACTTTTTTGTTTTTAATGAAAACGTCCTTTTTATTGGCATATTCTTATTTTATATACTTTAACACATTAGTAAGTAAAACTTTTTGTTTTCTATGGAAAAGTTTCCAAACTTTGTATTTCTTTGTTTTCTATGCCTTTTTATAATTTCACCAAGTTTGATCTAAATCGAACAACTATATTGTAAAGCTGTCAAGGAAAAGATAGGTTTAAGAAAGAAAATCTTTTTGTTTTCTACGGTTAAGTCTTCCAATTTGGCATTTATATGCTTTTACACAATTCTACAAATTTTGATCAAAATCGGTTGACTAAAGCATAAAACTGTCACAGGAACAGTCGGTCACTAGTTTTAGTAAGAAAAACTTGTTGATTTCAATGGAACAGTTTCCAAACTTTGTATTCATTAGTTTTGTTTGCTTTTTTATTGTTCCATCAAGTTTGATCAAAATCGGACAACTTTATAGTATAGCTGTCATGGAAAAGATAGTCTGAAAGATGATCTTTGTAAGAAACCCTTTTTTGTTTTCAATGGAAACGTTCGCCAACTTTGCTTTTTATTTGTTTTATATGCTTTCACAAGGTTTGATTTCTGTTAACTTTCGAAATTGGATCCAGGTACCAAAAGGAATTATGTTTTGTACAAAACCGTAGCCTGTTGACTGTTGCATGTGTGGCAATAAAAATATATTGTGTCCATTTACTTTTGCAAACCCTCAACCAAAATTCTCTAATTTTCCTTTTTTTCTTTCCCTTCTATTTTTCTACTCTAGCCATGGCGAGGATCTCATTGTGACGCCGTTTGCCCAAATTTTAGCCAGTTTACGTTCAGTGCGCAACAATTTATTAAGTCTGACAAATGTTCCAGCATCAAACAAGTAAGTGATTATTGCAAAACCCACCCCCGCCCCTAACCACCCAACCCACCCACCACTTGCCCCCAGTTGACACTTTCTAACTGCCTGTCTCTCTCTCTCTCTATGTTGCTTGCTCTTGCTCGCCCTCTAAACCCTCAATCTCTCTTGATGTGTTTTTGCTGTCTCACACTTAAAAACCAAACAAAATATGACAATAAAAATGTTGATGAACCAAAAATATCGGACCCAGACCCCGAAACGCCCCCTCTCCAATGGTTTTCCACAAAAATGACGCGAAATGTGTTAAAAATATCGAATAGAAATTTTTATTTAGAATTTGTGTGTGTGTATTTTCATTGGTTCCCACGAACTTTAAATTTAGCACATTTCTGTGGAGAACCAGGAACTTGTTTGTTTGTTTGTTTGATGAATTGTGATTAAACAGGCCCTTAAAATTTATGAAATGATGTACATACCAGACACTTATCTATATACATATATATATTCTCTTTCTTCCGCTCTCTCTCTCTTTCTCTGGATTTTGAAACATCTGAATGTTGTTACCACCTCCCACACCGCCCACACCTAACCCACCTTCCCCACATTAATGTTTTTGAAATGGCTTGAAATTGTTGAAATAACTTTTGCATACTCTAATTGTCTCATTTTGTTGTGTTTTATTTGTTTTGTTTGTTAACCACCCATGAACCACCCACTTCCCCCTCCCTCCCTCCCTCCCCCTCGCTGTATGTGTGTGTGTGTGTGTGTGTGCGTGTATGTGGAATACCTTGTATTAATCAAACAAGATCCAGGCGGCCAGCTCAATCATCATCCATGGGACGTGGCGGCAATGTCAGCGGCATACAATTGGCACAAGGCGAGGAGGCCTACACACGCTTAGCCACCGATACCATTGAGGAGTTGGACTGGTGTCTGGATCAACTGGAGACCATACAAACGCATCGCAGTGTCTCCGACATGGCCTCGCTTAAGGTGAGTCGTCTGTGTGGGGAAAAGGGAACCAAAACTGATGAATAATAATGCCAACATTTCGTTTTCAGTTCAAACGCATGCTTAACAAGGAGCTGTCACACTTTAGCGAATCCAGCAGATCGGGAAATCAAATTTCCGAATATATATGTTCCACGTTTTTGGGTAAGTGGGAGGGGAAATTTTTATTAACTTTAAGTATTTTGGTGAAGAGTAGGTACTCGACTAACATCTAGAAAAAATCTTTACTTTTGTTCGAATTTGCTTGAATTCAAATTTTGATTGCCTACTTTTTGGCTTGAGAAAATTACCATTTTAACTTTTTCAAGAATTTGGGTGAATAATACTCAAGGGGTGGTATAGATTTCAACTTTGACTTAAATAATGCTCCAACACTTTAATGACTTATAGTTCGAGTCAAGAAAACTTTACTTTTATTCAAATTTGCTTGAATTCAATTTTGATGGTCTACTTTTTGGCTTAGAAATTTTGCTTTAGTAGCTTCTTATTTTGTTAAAATTATTTGAAACTTTCATAACTTCTAGCCCGAGTCAAGGTAACTTTTGTTTTGCTTAAATTCAATTTCAATAGCCTACTTTTTGGCTTGCAAATATTAGAAATTTCGCCCTTAAAGTTACAAATTTTGCACAAATTTGTAAAAATTTTAATAAATCATTTTTCATTAACCGAATATATTAAAAGTTAAAGTTTCATTGCCTACTTATGGGCTGCTTAGATTCTTGGAAATAGGCAAAAAGCAGCTTTAAAAGCTTCTATAGCCTTAAATTTGCCATTTTCAATTGAACTGAAGTCAACTTATGGATAAAAATATGGGAAAGTTAACTTCGGCTCGGCCGATGTTTTGTATACCCTTGCAGTTCGTTTTTCCAAATAAAACTACTTTTCGGTCCTTTTTTTTCTATGGGAGCTATACTAAACGGTGATTTTTTAGGTATTATCTTTTTGGCAACACTGGCTTAAACAGCTCACGCACGTTTCGCGTTTTGTTTCACTGTCAAACATCTTCAGTTTGGTCTATAATTTAACCAAGAATCGTCTTACAAACGAACAACGCTTGCAAATTATTGAATTTTATTATCAAAATGCGTGCTCTGTTAAACAAAAATTTTACTTATACGGTTACGTACCGGAATTCCGAAATAAAAACTGCGTACCGTATCGAAACCGAAATAGAACCTTTTACCGAAACATTCATTTCGGGTCGTACCGGTACCTGTTCCGGAACCGATAATCGTTTCGGTATTAATCCCTAAATAAAACTGTTGCCTACTTTTGGGATTATACAATTTGGGGAAATTAGCCCTTCTAAAACCTTCAGCGTGGAAAATAAAGAAACTAACACTAGTTTATCATATTTAACAGACTGTAGCCTACTTTTGGGCAAAATTAACAACAGAAAATGACACTCGCTTGCCCTAAATACTGGTAAAAAAAAAGTAGGTTAACTTTAGTTTAATGTTTTTATACTCTGTACCAGAGGAACACAGAGTATACTAAGTTTGTGCTCAAGTATGTAACAGGCAGAAGGAAGCATATCCGACCCTATAATGTATATATATTCTTGATCAGTATCAACAGCCGAGTCGATCTAGCCATGTCCGTCAGTCCGTCCGTCCGTCTGTCTGTCTGTCTGTCGGTCCGTCTGTCCGTATGAATAAACAGATCCCAGAGATGGTTTAGAGATAGAGGTTTGACATGTACGAGGTGTGTTCAAAAAGTATCGCGAATTTTGTGTTTTTTCAAAAATTATTTATTTATTCATGAATATCTATTTTGTCCCCTTCAAGGTAATCCCCATGAGATATTATACACTTGTGCCAACGGTTTTTCCAATCTTCGAAGCACTTCAAAAAATCATTTTTTTTTATCTTGTTCAGATCCTCCTTCGATGCCGTCTTTATCTCGTCAAGCGTAGCGTAACGTCGTCCTTTCATGGGCCTCTTTAGATTAGGGAACAAGATAAAGTCACAGGGGGCCAGATCTGGGGAATACGGTGGCTGCGGCATCATTAGTGTGTTGTTTTTGGCCAAAAAGTCGCGCACAAGCAACGATGTGTGAGCAGGGGCGTTATCGTGGTGCAAAAGCCAATTTTTGTTCTTCCACAAATCCGGGCGTTTCTGGCGGATTGCTTTGCGCAAATTGCGCATAACTTGCTGGTAATATTCCTTATTGACCGTTCTTCCCTGTGGCAAGAACTCATGATGCACCACGCCCCTGCAATCGAAGAAAACTGTCAGCAAAACTTTCACATTCGACCGAACTTGGCGCGCTTTTTTCGGTCTTGGTTCGTGCGGCAGCTTCCATTGAGATGATTGAGCTTTGGTTTCCACGTCATAACCATAAACCCACGATTCGTCACCAGTTATGACCCTCTGGAGCAAATTTGGGTCGTCGCGGACAGAGTTTAACATCTCATTAGCAATGTTCATGCGATGCTGTTTTTGGTCGCAATTGAGCAATTTTGGTACGAATTTCGCGGCGACCCGTCTCATGCCCAAATCATTGATAAAAATCGAATGGCACGAGCCAATCGATATGTTTAGGTCCTCAGCAACTTCTCTAACGGTGATTCGACGATTGGCCAATACCATTTTCTCCACTTCATTAATTTTTTCGTCTGTTGTTGAAGTGCTCGGGCGTCCGGCACGCCTTCGCGTCACATCTTCCGGCCTTCGAGAACATTTGTACCACCGATAAACGTTGCTTCGGTCCAAGGTAGCTTCTCCGTATGCCACAGTCAACATTCGGAATGCATCCGCGCACTTAATTTCGTTTTTCACACAAAATTTGATACAGGTTCTTTGATCCATTTTTTTGAATAGGTAAAAATCGAAGACGATCCAAAACACGTGCAAGCAAAGCAGCTGTCAACAATTAAGTGAACATTCAAAATGGCCGAGCTTGTCGGCATAAGTGAGAGACATGAGTACCAACATAACGCCACAAAAAAATCGAAATTCGAATATACGTAACCCGCGAAAATTCAAAATTTGCGATACTTTTTGAACACACCTCGTATATAAACAGATCAGAAATCAAATGAACAATCATCCAATACCGAACTGTGGAGCGGATCACTCGCAAGACTATTTGCGTTTTATTATTCAGCAAATAATATTCTCCTCAGGAATGGGTTGGGATGGTCAGACGGCTTTTCTTTGAGGTTGAAAGTATGACAGATTATTTTTAGCAGAATTCAATTATGAAAGCTTTTCGTTACATATGAGCGCGATCTTTGGAGCACCTAAAGTTTCCCATTCGACTTCAAGCTGTGCCACAAAATCAGTCTCATTTGTAAGGCAATTCTATTGATTGCCTTTTCTTCTACTGTTAGTTTGAAATTTTCCATTCAGTACATCAACTTTTCAAGTCTCAGTATCAATATTAGTTTCTAGTTGAAACGAAAACACATTTTTGATAATAATTTAAAAATTCTTCATATTGGGCTGTTGGCCTTGCAGGCTTTATCCATGCCATTCTGGGCCTGCCGTTGTTCCCGAATCAGTCGCAGGCCAATGTTCCCCAGCTTCCTCGTTGGCCAGTTGGATTATTGGCATTGCCATCGTGTTGCTTGCAACTAATATCAAGGATATCCAGGAAATCGTGTCCGCACTCAGCATGCTCATCCATTCTACGGACACCAATATTTTGGCGAATACAGCTTGGACCCTTAGTTATTTAACCGATGGCGATGACACAAATCCAATTAGTTGTCGATAGTGGAGTGGTGCCCATACTGATACCATTGATATCAAAATGTGATCCGTAAGATATATGCACTTGGATAATATCCAAACGGCGTAATTGGGATGCTCAAGGTGAGGTTTGATATATGACAGCGCATCACAGTCTAGCACGACCTGTGTCTGTGTATCGCTTTTCGTGAGAATGTTGCCCACAGCGGCCAATGCAGCCGATTTTGTTTCCAGAACACTATGGGGCATAGTGTTCTTTAAATGAAATCGTCTGCAATGGCTACTGTGGTCAACGTTGACACGGGAACCGATACACAGACACAGGTGGTGCTAAACTGTGATGCGCTGTCATATATCAAACCTCACCTGGAGCATCCCAATGACGCCGTTTGGAGATTATCCTAGTGCATATATTATACGGATTACATTTTGATATCAATGGTATCAGCATCGGCACCACTCCACTATCGACAACTATTTGGATTTGTGTCATCGCGATCGGATAAATAACTGAGGGTCCAAGCTGTATCCGCCAAATTATTGGTGTCGGTGGATTGGATGAGCATATTGAGTGCGGATTGGATTTCCTGGATTACGAAGACTGATGGTGGTGGAACCTGGTTGCAGTACCCAGGTTGCAGGTCCTTCTGGATGAGGGATAAAATTGGCGAAACCACTCCCAGGCTGATGGCATAGTAACTCAAAAGTTCAGTTTGTGGTGGAGACTGAATAATCAAAATGGTAAATTTGATTTTATTGTTTCATTCTTTTCATTATTTTCTTGTTGGCTGATGTTTAGTGAAGAGAATTCGATAGATCACTTCAAAAATCTTCCAACAATTCATCATTTTTGCTTTCCAAATTGTTGCTGAGTGTAAATGTTCTTCGATTTGAGAGTCATTCGCAATTAGAATTTGACAAGAAACTTACAGAACCACTAGGAAAAGCTATTTTTATAGTCTTTTTTGCCTGGAAATCAAACTCTGGACATTTGCCAGATTTGAATCTCGTACATTGTACACTTTTCTGATCCATAGCGACGGGGAAACGATGAATAATATTCTGTGGGTAATACCAAACACTTATTTTGAAGAAGGACCAGAGGTGAAGTCTCAGAAAGCGGCACGTTTAAGGAGTTATGTCATCTGGTTAGTACGGAACTTGGCTATACAAGAACTACAACCGAGGAACTTCCCACAAATAAATATGAACAGAAAATGACACTTCGTAGCCCCAGGTACTGGGAATGAAGAGGTCATTTCTAGTTTAATCAATTTCTGTATAAAACATGGCCAAAATATGACATCAACTCGCAAAATAATTATAACGGCTCCCCGTGGTAGCCATTTCTGTCTAAAATTTCATTTTTTTTTCCAACTCTTGCCTACTTTTCGACTGAAATAAAGTCAAAACATATCACAATTTCTCTGATTGTCATTTCACCAGCAGCAGCTGGTCTATCACTTGGCATTCAAATATAAGCAAATATTTCATTTATGAGATTTCACATGAAGCAAATATCAAATTTTTAACAAGAACAATGCATAAATTTAAAACCCAACCACATACACAGAACACGGGGGCGTACAATCCCTGCCGGGCTTGTTTCTGGCTTGTTTTGCATATGATTTTTGTGTGTCTCAAATTCGGATTCGTTTTTTTTTTTACATGCGAGTGATTAAAGTCCCCTTTTTTTCTATTTTGACTTTTTGGTCGGCGTCGGCGGCGGCGGCTTCTGTTTCAAATGAAGTGTTACAAATGGACATTAGGCGTGCGCGTGTTTCGGGGCCTCCCAAATGCGATTTTATGCTTGATAAACTACAGCAACAACAACAACAGCAACTAGAGCCAGCAACTAACATAGGCCTAGGTGGCCCAGGACTTGGGAATTCAGCGATGCAGAAATATTGACAAATGTGCAAATATGCCTAACCGTGCGACGGAAAGGGTATTCTAGCTAGTCTGCCAACATTTTGTTGATTTCCTTATAGAATCTCTCTTGTCCCGAAGAGAGTTTAAGGATTCATTTTCAAATAATTTCAACCCAAAGAGCCTAAGCCGAGCCTCTCTCAATCTCTTGGCTTGTGCGCTTCTAATTTTCGCACAAGAGAATCCGAACGGCATTTTGAGAAGCTTTTCATGGCTAATTACTACAAAGCTGGCGCCAACAGCAGTGAGGGGTGACCGGGTGTAAATTTTATTCGAAGAAAAAACTTTTCATTAGATGTTCCGAGGCGGAATCGAACCCACGACCTCTTGCACAGCAGTCGCACAGCAGACCCGGCTCAGCTTACTTTCCCACAATCGCCTCAAACTTTAAACATTTTGTTAGATATCTAAATTTTTCCAAAATCTGTTCCTCTTTCTGTTTTGAGAACATTACCCAGTCGACTTTCCAAATCTCCATTCTGACTTTGCCTTTTCGCTTTTGTTTTCGTTCGTTCTCTTTTAACTCTTTTTTATACTTTGGCTAGGCAACAGCGGCGCCTTTGTTTGTACACGCCCCCCGAACTCGGTCTGCCTCCCACACAAAGTGCCACAAAGTGGCTTTGGCCTGGACAGAAAAAAAAAGGGAATAAAGGAAATAGGGGAAAAAGGGGTCTCGTTCGCAGGTTAAACAATGAAATTTCCACTTCATCTGTTTTTATGCTGCTCTGCATAATTTAATTTTGCACTTTCAATTCAACATTTTTTGCATAACTTTTGCTGGCTTTTCTGTCTAATTTTCTGGGCTTGTGTGCAAGCGAGAGGGCGAGTGTGGTTAATGCGTTTTTATTGCATACTTTTGTGAGCGACTAAACAACGACCAGCAAAGAAAAAGAAAACTTCTCGTTTAACTTTCATCGCATTTGCATGGCGTTAATGCTGCTGCTGCTGCTGATGATGATGATGATGATCGAGCAGAGAGACGACGAATTTGCAACAATAGAGAAAAATAGAGAAACTTTTAGACAACTTTCAATTGATGAAGATTCAGTTGCAATTGTTGTGAAATTTTATTGTTTGAGAAAAGTCTCAAGGGGGGGAGCAGTTTTTGCATAAGCCAAGTTATCAACACCCACTCCAAAAAAAGTTGTCAGTTTTTCTGTTTGCATCATCAGCAGACTTTGCAATCGCTGCCTGCTGGTAGGGAACTTTTAAAGCTTACGAATTTTGGTAGATAGGTAACTATGGTAACTATTAAAAATGTTTGATATTTGATTCTAGCACAGTCTTTTTAGCTGAGAATGAAGTAGATTTTACAGTTTTTATTGCTTAGTTTGAGTTGTTTGTGCGCCCAAATCGCTTTAGTTATGCTACTTAGGGTTTTTAAGAGTATTTTGATAAAAATTTATTTGAGCCCAATAGTAGGCTACATTTCTTTTATTTGTCATTCTAACCTTATTGTATACAGAAATGTATTAAACTAGTGTAAACCTCTCCATTACCAATGCCAACCCTGCAAACATTTTGTCGTGTTGCTTATTTCTCTCTTCAAAGGGAGAGTTTGACGATAGCTTGAGGATATAGGGGCGATTTACACAAACAAATTATAAGAGGTATCGCATTTTCATCATTCAAGGGAAAAAAAAGCGATATGTGGTATCGCATTTTATTCATCCAATCGGGAAATTGGCGATACATCACTAAGCAGGCCCGAATTTTAGCTTCTTCTTCTTCTTTGGCCATTTGATGGTAATAAAAACTCGCCTCTGTCCCGAGCTACATCCCACCAGGTGAACACACCCAGCTCCGCAATATCGCCCTGCACCTGGTCGAGGTCGACCCGGCCCGAGCTTGCCTCCTAGCTCGTTTGCATGTCGACTGTACACACGCTTTGCTGGAGCGTTATCATCCATACGGGTAACATGTCCTATCCAGCGCAGCCGCTGTTGTTTTATGCGCTGGACAAGCTTTGTGTCCCCATAGAGCTCGTACAGTTCGTGATTCATTCGGATGCGAAATTCGTCGGCGTAAAATCCTCCGAAGAACTTTTCTCTCGAACATCCGTTGATGACATTGTCCATGCTTCTGCGCCGTATAGCAGGACTGGAATGATAAGCGACTTGTATAGCGCAATTTTCGTTTTCCGAGAGAGGGCTCTGCTCTTGAACTCCTTACTGAGCCCGTAGTAACATTGGTTTGAAAGTGTAATTCTCCTTCGGATTTCCAGACTTATGTTGTTGTCGCTGGTTATCGTCGTTCCGAGGTAGACAAATTCCTTAACAACATTGAAGTTGTATTCTACCATTGCAACAGATTGTCCAAGCGAAGACTCACTGCGCGTTGATAGTAGGTACTACGTCTTATCCTCATAAATTTTGACTACTTCTCTATCTCTGAGAACGCCTGTTTTACCGCAGATTCGTTTTTGCCGATGATATCAATATCATCGGCATATGCAAGTAGCATGTTATCTCTGGTAAAGATGGTGCCCGTTCTGTTAGCATTTGTTAGCGTTCTGTCGCATTCCAACGACTGGCGCCCGAGCAGGAACCATGGTTTTTTTTTTGCTCACTGTAACGACCCCTTTTAGTAGCATGGGCGTAGCTCGCCGTTTCCAGGGTTGGTTACAGATATTATTTGTTTCTGGGACGCTTCGTTCCTTTGTTTGCTGAAATCGTTTCCCCCGCCCAAGTAAGAAAATACGTGGAATTTTCGTGAATATAAAAATGATTTATTTCTAAGGCTTACGTGGCGAGCCTAATTCCTATCTTATACGTAATTGTTCATGCCTCGGGGCACTTCTCTGGAGGATTCAGTATCTCGACCTTGGTGGACTGGGCCAAGGGCTAGTTGTGGGAGCGTAATCCCGTCTTTGTTAAATAAACTCTCTCTTCAACCTGTTCCGAACGTCGTTTTGTTGTTTCGTGTTGACTCGGGGCTGCCGTTGGATGCAGTGTGTCGACCATGGATGACCAGGTCAGGAGCCGATTCGTAAATCGCACTACCTGTAGCTCACCCGTCACAGATTCGGAAATCGCACGTCGAGAGTCGGACTGGGCAAGCGTCGGGGCTATTCCATCGGGAATCGCGTCCAGACACAGATGCCGATTCGGAAATCGCACATCGGGAGCTGACCAAAGCCGATTCGGAAATAGCACTATTGGCCCTTGGGTGGGAGCGCGTCGTCGGCCGATTTGAATTCGCACCGCGGGAGTCCCAAATGGTCTCGGCACGGGTGGATGCAGTGCGTCCAGGTGCGCTTGAAGGTCAGGGACCGATTCGGAAATCGCACCTCCTGCGGCTCGCCCACCGACGATTCGGAAATCGCACATCGGGAGCCAACCAAAGCCGATTCAGAAATCGCAGTTTTGGTTCTTTTGCCTGGGAACTACTGCTGCTAGGGAGAGAGAGAGAGAGATTAGTCCAACTAAAGGCGTATTTAACAAGGTTGCCTAACGATTCAGTCTCGATTCGAACGTTGCGAGCGACGCACGACTACGGACGAATCTTTTGCGTTTTTTCATATGTGTGTGTGTATACATGTGCATGCGAGTACAAATTTCTTTGAGTTTATTACTCGTTTGCTCTCGCTCTCTTTCTCTCGATTGCTCTCATTTTTCGTAAGGCAACACGACGTCGACGTTGCTGCCACCTTGTTAAGTACGCCTTGGTCCAACTTACCAAGATGTTCACTTGAGCGGAGCCGCACACTAAGTGAAGGCCGCTTGACGTTGCTTCTGGCGGCAGCGTTCGCAGCTGTTAGTGGCTGCGTGCTATCGATAAAGATGGCGCGCGTGATCGACAGCTGATTGCCTATCGATTGCGCACGCGCGCCGGGTGTGTTTGAAATTGGGCGCTTAATTCAAATTTAATTAGCTGAAAATAAACTTAGCTCTAGGTTGAAAATAATAAAGAATAAAGAGAAGGGTAACAATGTAGTGCTTCTTGCACAGAATACGAGCTTAGGTCAAGGGAATATAATCTATTTTATGTTTGCGTCGCAAGTTTTAAGAAATTTTTGCAAAATCGCAAGCTACTAGAGCGAAATTTCTAATATTTGCAAGCCCAAAAGTAGGCAACATATCAAAACTTAACTGGAGCTTGAACAAAACTTGAGCAAAAACAAAGTTGCCTTGACTCTGACTAAAAGTAATAAAAGTTTTAAAAATTTTCGACAAAATTGGAAGCTACTAAATTTCTAGTTTTTGCAAGCCAAAAAGTAGGCCACCAAAAGCAAAGTTGCTTCGACTTGGACTAGAAGTGATAAAAGTTTCAAGAACAAAAATAGCTTAATTAAGTGTTTATTTCTTTGATCCACTTACAATTAACTTAGCGATTGCAATTTTCTGGTCTTGCTAGCCGCAAAAGTAGGCTAAACATTTCAATTAGGGTTAATTTCATTTCACTTCTCCGTTAGTTGACTTTGTTCTTACCCAAAAGTAGGCTGCAATTTGTTAAATTTGATATTTTGTACACCATTTCATCTTGAAAGATTCAATTATCATTCAATTTGTTAAAAATGACTCGATTCCTCCACAAATTAAAGAACATGTCTGCACTTCCCACACCAAAAGGGCAGGCTTTAAGTTTACAAAATCCCCCAAAAAACATGGCAAATTGCATTTTATACGCAATTTTTCCACATTTTAATTTACTTTCCATATAAATTGCATTTTATTTACCTACATTTTATTTTTCCGTAAGCCTCTCAAAAACCGCTGAAAATATTTCACTAGAAATATGCACTTTTCTGTCGAATTTAATTTCCACATCATTTTTGCCCAAAAGCAGGCAACACTTTTTCCCAAAAATTACATTTTAAATGCATTTCATGTATTTATGGTTTTACAAATGTAAGCAGATGTGAACCACCTGTCCTGTCCCCCCTCGAGCATCGGTTTAGATTACTATTTGGGTTTTAGATATGTTTTTCCAGCTTTCAATTCAAATGAATTTTAATTGAAAAGCCCCAAAAAGTAGGCAATCGACTTGCCTGCACACACACACACACACACATTGACCTCGGGGCAAACTTAAGTGATTTTCTACAATTTGTTTACTCTCTCTCTTTGTTTTTCTTGCAGACAAACAGCAAGAGTTCGATTTACCCTCACTCCGTGTGGAGGAGAATACCGAGCATACCGCCAATATTCCGGCCAGCCAGCAACAATATCCGCGCTGTCGCTCGCCACGCGGTCCGCCCATGTCACAAATAAGCGGCGTAAAGCGTCCATTATCTCATACCAATAGCTTCACGGGCGAAAAATTGCCCACATTTGGTGTGGAGACGCCCAAAGAGAATGAGCTGGGCACACTGCTGGGCGAACTGGATACCTGGGGTATTGAGATCTTTCAAATTGGCGATTTTAGTTGCAATCGTCCGCTCACCTGTGTGGCATATACCATTTTTCAGGTGAGTTTCAAGTGGAATATGAATAGAGTTGGCGACCGTGACTAATGTCTTGTTTTCTTTTTTTACATTACAGAGTAGAGAATTACTGACCAGTCTTATGATACCACCGAAAACTTTTCTTAATTTTATGACTACTCTGGAGGACCACTACGTCAAAGACAATCCGTTTCACAATTCGCTGCATGCCGCTGACGTGACACAGAGCACAAATGTGCTACTTAATACACCGGCACTAGAGGGCGTATTTACACCACTTGAGGTGGGCGGGGCATTGTTCGCCGCTTGTATACACGATGTTGATCATCCTGGATTAACCAATCAGTTTTTGGTTAACTCAAGTAAGTAAAACGTAAACCAAATCAAATTGGCGCACAACGTGGGGTGAGGGGGGGTCAGTTTATATACAATTGGCGCACCATGTGGGGGACTAGAACTTATAGAATCAAGCAAAATTAGAAAAAATGTTTAAATAATTCCTCAAGGATTGCTTGAAGTATACTTAACGACATATTTAGAACAAACCTGATTCATTTTGGCGCCCAACGAGGGAACTTTAGGAGACATTTGCTTAAATTTGGTGGCTTGGGATTAAAACTAAGGGTAATTCTTAAAAAAAACTGATGTTATTGTATGCGCTTAATTTTAGCAATCAGTCAGCTATTCAAACCCTTCTAATGCATTTTGTATACTTTTTCTTTCAGGTTCCGAACTAGCATTAATGTACAATGACGAATCTGTTTTGGAAAATCATCATTTAGCTGTTGCCTTTAAATTATTGCAAAATCAAGGATGTGATATATTCTGTAATATGCAAAAGTAAGTACACTCTACCACCCTCTGCTCAGTTATAACACTGTCATCTTAGGAAACAACGCCAAACATTGAGGAAAATGGTTATTGATATTGTGCTGTCCACGGACATGTCCAAGCACATGAGCCTACTGGCCGATCTAAAGACAATGGTGGAAACCAAAAAGGTGGCCGGCTCTGGAGTGCTGCTACTAGACAACTACACCGATCGCATACAGGTGAGTGTGTCCACAGTTTCTTTCTTCTGTCTGTCTTTTCCTCTAGTTCCATCTCTTTCTATTTCAGGTGCTTGAGAATCTGGTGCATTGCGCTGATCTTAGCAATCCCACCAAACCACTACCGCTATATAAACGCTGGGTGGCTCTGCTCATGGAGGAGTTCTTCCTGCAGGGCGATAAGGAACGTGAATCGGGCATGGATATTAGCGCCATGTGTGATCGACATAATGCCACCATTGAGAAATCTCAAGTGGGCTTCATTGATTACATTGTGCATCCATTATGGGAGACTTGGGCCGATTTGGTGCATCCCGATGCACAGGATATACTCGATACGCTTGAAGAGAACAGAGACTACTATCAGAGCATGATACCACCATCGCCGCCGCCATCGGCTGCCGATGATATGCCGCAAGATGAAAAGATACGCTTTCAGGTGAGCGAAAAGGAATTGGGTAATCAGGTAATAGCTATACAGATCAGATGCCATCACCTGGGATCTTAAAGTAGATGAATAAAATATCATTTCAAACTGTTAAACTTTCTGGTGTGCAGCCCAAGATTTGACAAAATTTTACAAAATTCCTTGCTTTTAGCAGTTCTTTTGGTTCGTCCTCAGCATCACTTAGTATTTGGTCACAGTTTTGGTTGCAGTATTCCACAAAAAGTAACGTAGTTGGGAGGGACAGTAACAATTTTTAAAAATTCGGCTTTCAGCTTTGGTTTTTGGGTCACACAAAAACGTTTTGATAACAATCAGAAAAAGTTATTCCAAATGTTAACCCATTTAAGCACTCTGACCTAATCAGTAAAATATCGAGAAGCTTAAATATGAGAAAGTGTATTTGAAATGTTCATGGAGATCCCTACTGATTAAAAATTATATACTAATCGGCACTAAGTATCTACTCTTTTGGTTAGCAGTTAGATTCATAATGTGCTGCGATTTTTAAGTGTCGGGTATCATGGAATATAACGAGGTCGAAAGTTTGCTGTGATATTTGGTTGATAACTTTCTTAAGACAAGCAGGTTGCTCTAGCTCGAAACTAGATTGTCTAATATGGATTTCAGCATGCCTGACTTATTGTCCCAGTGTCTACGTCCAATGTTTTCTTCAATGAAAAGACTAGCCGCCACTTATGAAATGGAGCTTTCCATAGAAAACCATTTTAGCTAGCGAGTCTTGGCATTGCAAACAAATTTTAAAATGGATGCAACTCACTGGCAGAGATGCATTAAGGAATCACAGAGAAGCTCCAAGCGTCTAACTATGAGTTGCACTATGAACTTTGGAGTAAGAAACTTATTCAAAGATACCCTCTTAGTGAATCAAAATTCGTCCTATCTTCAAGGCTAAAGAATTCCTGTCCTATTTCCGGTTTGCAACCCCCAGAGTTCGGGTTTTTGGATCCTTCGAACCGAAACCAGAATCGAACCTCCCGAACTTGAACCAGAAACTGACTTCCTCTCCTTGGAGAAAGGTTCGGTTCAAATCATCACTTTAGTCAGTCTTTCACAACTTATTGACAGAACACAAATTATTTTGTAGTGATGAATCGATGCATTACCATTTCAAAAGCAAATATTGCATAAGTCAAATTATGAGGCTCCCTTTTTAAGGACCGGACAATGCTGTTAGCATCGAAATTCATACTGAGCATACACTTTCGAAAGTTAGTGTCGGGCATGACCGACTTTCTTACCTGGCTACCGGCCGGATCGGATGACTATAGCAAATACATAGTTGTCATAGGAACGATCTGTCTATTTTACTATGTCAAGGATGTCATAGAAAAGTAGACTCTGAAAAGTAGTCTTAGTTAGACAAACTTTTTTGTTTTCAATGGAAATGTTCTCAAAACTGGCATGTTTTTCTTTTATATGCTCCCACACGATTCTACAAAGTTTGCTCATAATCGGATGACTATAGCGTATAGCTGCCGTAAGAACGATCGGAAGAAAAACTAGTTCTTGTGAGAAAAACTTTTTTGTTATTAATGAAAACGTCCCTTACTTTGGCATATATTTATTTTATATATTTTTATACAATTCTACAAAGTTTTCTCAAAATCGGAAGACAATAGCATATATGTAGCTGCATTATGAATGATCGGTCGAAAAAGAAGTTCTAGTGAGAAAAACTTTTTTGTTTTAATTGGGATCGCCTCCAAATTTCGTAATTAACTATTTGTTATGCTTTTCCATGATTGCACTTAGTTTTGTCGAAATCGGTCATCTATATAGTATAGCTCCCAAAGAAAAGAAGGGTCCGAAAAGTAGTCTTATTTAGAAAAACAAACAGCAAGGGTATACAAAACTTCGGCCGAGCCGAAGTTAACTTTCCCCCATTTTTTCATTTCATATATCATTTCATGACGATTTTTAGCTCCTTTGGCTCCTTTTTCTGCTGGACATGAATTTTTGAGTCTTGCTGATAGGAGGCCTTCCTTCCAGGACAACGTTTGGCTTATGGCTTCGGTCACTGTTCTCTCTCGTTTGGATGGTTTCTCCCACTATGATTGATTCTGCTACTGAGATGGAGTTGGTTTTCAAGTCAAGAAGACTGCTTTTGTGTACTGCTTTCTGTAAGCAAGATAACTGTTTGGTTGTCCACTACTCCCCAAACCATGGTTGAACGATAACATTTTTCTGAGAGATCAATGGGCGTGTTCACCAGCACACACCAATCATCTAACATAAATCAACAATCACAAAAAAAGTGTTTGGCTGCTGGTTAACGGTTTTTGATAGAATTTGCAGCCAACAAAACTATCGATATTTTTTATTGGCGGAAGTTTTGAACTTTTGACCGCAAATACTTGTAAGCGAAGTGAAGAACTCCTTGCAGATGCTCTCTATTAAAGAGTTTCATGCGGCCAGGTTTGTGGAATCAACTGGGGGGCCTTCTTGCAGCTCCATGATAGACTCGGAGGAAAGCTTTCTCCCAATGAGATGCACAGCACAAACACTCGAGACCATTGTACAGTTTGCGGGAGGGCCCAAGATTGTGCTGCATCGTCTATGCATTGCACTGGGAGCCTTTATAGTGCACATGCTGCAGCAGGATTGGCCGTGTGCCATTGAGGTGATCAATACGTTCCAGCAGCAGCGTATACCAAATGTCAGTGAAGATGTGCAGCTCTAGATCATGCTGGAGGTGCTGCAGGCCATACCGAAGGAGGCACAAGTCATTCACACCTCGGTGAAGCAAGTCATCTTTAGGGCAGAGCTGGGCAAGCGGGTACCGGTGCGAGACGTATTTAAAGCTGCAAATGGGACGCAGTGAATGGGACGCGGTGTGCGTGGGTGTGGGCACCTGGATTAAGAACATTGGATACTCCATTAAGGGCTTTTTGGAATGTCGAAACGGTCACCTACTGATGAGAAAGACTCCCGTTTTGCCAACATCCAAACTGCGAAAAGCAAAGACGATTCTTTGCCCATTTTGTTTTAATTTTTACAAAATTAATTCTTTGTTTATTTCTGTCAGCTGTTTGCTATCGATAACAATCACAAATCAAATCAATCTACCAAAGAAATACTTTGATGGATTTACATCTAACACAATCACGAAAATTAGCCATCATGTTTGCACATCATTCCCGTTCACCAGCACAATCTAACAAAATAAGTCGATTTTTGGTCATCGATTTATGCTGGCGAACGCAACCATTGTGTAACAATTTATTTGTGGGACTGTTTGGAAATGAACCTGCAGTTTTAGCCGGCTCGAGGTCATATTAGAGACACGTAACGCTGCAAAGGAGTCTGGTGGATCGTAGAGTTTTAATCGTCGGCGATCTTTGACTGTCGACTGTGTCTTCAACAGCCATCTCTTTATGCCTGCGATGTTATAACCGTTTGGGAATTCGCATGCAGCATGCGCGCAAAATTAAGAGATAGTGCAGAAACAGACCAACCTTCTTCGTGATGTTGTGTGTCTCTGTTTAAAGTTATGCCAAAGCATAATATGACCCCGAGCCTACTAAAATGCTGTTTTATTTAGCATAAGGAACATCCAGTTAAATTGAGTTTTTCGAATACTTCTTAGAATATTAAACCGGTGCCAGAGTGGGAATGGGTTTGGATTGTAGCCTGTAGAGTGTAGTGATTGCACGATGAGGGCTTTGTTGCTGTACCTTTTGTATATATATTTAAATGTACTCACCGTCTTGTGTATCCCTCTTAGGTAACCCTGGAGGAGTCCGATCAGGAGAATTTGGCCGAACTGGAGGAGTGCGACGATGAGTGCGATAGTCGAGCTGATGATGCCGCCGCCGCCTCTAGCAAACCTGGTGGCAGTCAAAATCAGCCGCAACACGGTGGAATATGACGGAGAGTCGTGGGAATTTATCGCAAATTAACGGAAAAAGCTCACAACTTTCTCCTTATACGTTAGTGACTACTATTAAAAAAACAAAACAAAAAAAAAAAAATTACTAAAAAACCAAAACCAAAAAAAAAAAAAAAAAAAAATGTTTAAACAAATGTTTAAAGCATGCAAAAAAAAACCCCAACAGCAATAGCAAAAGTACCGTTTAACTTATAAAGAAGAGAATTAGAAATTTACTTAAAGCAAAAATGAGATTGATGTTGAATACACTGAAAAAAAAACAGAAAAACAAAACAAAACACTTATACTTAAACCAAGACAAACTATGCAAAACCCGAGAAATTTTAAAAGCAAAAGCATAGACGATTTTTGTGGCATGATATACTACTACCTACATATATATATATATAAATAACTTTTTTTTTGTAGCATTAACCTACTTAAATATATGAAACTTTGGTTTTTTAAATGTATTGACAACAAACAAATCGGGCCAAGAAGGCAAAAACAAACAAACAAACAAACACACACAACAAAACAAGTTACAAAAAAAGTTCAAGTTGAAGCATAAACCAGTTTGTATAGAAACCTCTAATAATACATACATACATATATATATATATACATAATTTTTTTTTTCTGTTAACTATTTTATTTGTACATAATTTATATAAAGGACTCGAATTTAAATCAAGCAAACAAAACAAACAAACAAACAAAAAAAAAAAATAAGAAACTAAACCTAAAACTAAAACTAAGAATTCTTTTGGTTCGAAAATTTTTGCATTATAAATTTTGTTGCTTCCCCAAGTCTTCGCTCTAAATGAAAATGTATGAATTTAAGAGAAAACATCAAGCACAACCAAAAAAGCAAAGCAAAAGTCTAGTTAAACACGATAAAGACGCTGGTGCGTGGAATCGTTAAATGTGGCAGGCCAAAATTAACATTATTATGTTTTAAATTGTTATTAATTTATTTTTTATTATCTTTCTTTTTTGCTGTACACACACACATATATATATATATACTTTGTGTTTAAGCGGGCAGGATCCGCGACATTTGTTCCCCTTATTTTTTACCTACACACACACACACTCTCACACACTCACACACACATATATATTGCATATATATATAAACTGAACCTTGATGGTCTAAAAAATATCAGAATTATTCAATGCACTCTTAATGAACATACATTTATATATATATATATCTGTGTATATATATACATATATATATAGCAATTTAAGCAGCATTGTAAATGTGCGCTTCAAACACCATTTCCCCCACTCCCACTCCCACTTCCCCTTTCCCCCTACGGCAAAGTCCATGGCAAACTTAAAACTGAAAGCAAACCAAAACAGAAAACTACTTTAACCACACACACACACACACACAAATTGAGTGAAATAAAACAACAAAAACAAAAAAAACAATGTTTTTTTCTCCTCGAAACTCCCATAAAGTAAATCATATTATATATACATTACTTTATATATAATAAACAAACATATTTAGCGCATTATTAAGTCAAAAACAAACAAAAATTGTATTGTAATTGGTTAACAAAACAAAAAAAAAAAAAAAAAAACAACAACTATTAAATCGATTTCCATGTTAGTGATGTGTGAACAATATAAATATACCAAAAACCAAAAAAACGAAAGTAAATCAAGTAAATTATTCCCAGCCCAAAACATGCATACCAAACATCCACATCTACATCTACAAATGAATTGACGATTGTTTATAAACCACAAAAAAAATTATCAAATGAATTCTTTACACCACCTATGATACCACAAGAGTAACAGATTTTTCGTAGTATCAACTTTTTCTATGCTGTCTGCTCACCCAAATGACAGGTACAACTTAAACAGACTCACTTCCCAGCGGGGTCAAAGCCCTTTACTAGATCGATGTTCTCTTTAATACTTTATAGCAGCGATGTTCAAGAATAGCGAGGCGAAAAAGTGAGAGTGTATTGGTGTGCGATATCAAAGCTATACAGCCCAGCTTTGAACTGCCCTCAACGACGGCTGGGCAGCGAATGAAGGCTAAGGGAGCTCTGCTTACGCTAGGTATACCGCTAGGTATGAAATGAGGGTTTTTTTGTGAAAATAAAACACTAATTATTAATGGGAAAGTGAAAAACATTTTATTCAAAGTATTGGCCATTGTTTTCTACACATTTTTACCACCTTTCTGGCAATTTTTGGATAACACGCCAATAAAATTGTTCGTCTTTTAAAGCAAACCAACCAGACACCCAATTTTCGACCTCCTCGTAGGAATGAAAGTGCTGCTCAGCCAATGCGTGTCCCATCGATGAAAACAAATGGTAGTCTGGTGAATACTGCGGGTGGGGTAGCAGCTCCCAGCCAAGTGTTTTGATTGTATCCTGAACCGGTTTTGCTTTGTGTGCAGGTGCATTGTCATGGAGCAAAATTACCTTGCCGTGTCTTCTGGCCCAATCTGGTCGTTTCTCGATCAATTCATGGTTCAAATTGATCATTTGTTGTCGGTAGCGATCAGTATTAACGGTTTCACCAGGTTTTAGGTACTCGTGGTACACCACACCTTTCTGGTCCCACCAAACACACAGCATTGTCTTCTTGCCGAATTGATCTGGTTTTGCAGTCGATGTTGATGGTTGTCCCGGATTAACCCATGATTTTTTCCGCTTAGGATTCTTAAAATAAATCCATTTTTTATCGCCAGTAACAATCCGATGCAAAAACGATTTTCTTTCGTGTCTTTGAAGCAAAATTTCACAAGTGTTTTTTCGGTTTTCCATCTGTCTTTCATTCAATTCATGTGGCACCCATTTTCCACACTTTTGGATCTTTCCCATAGCTTTTAAACGGTCAGAAATTGTTTGTTGTGCAACATTTAACATTTCTGCCATTTGCTTTTGACTCAAAGTGTCATCTCCATCCAATATCGTTTGCAATTCGGCGTATTCAAACTTTTTTGGTGGTCTTCCACGTTTTTCATTTCTCACATCAAAATCATTATTTCTAAACCGCTGAAACCTTTTTTTGCATGTTTCTTCTGATAGAGCATGATCACCATATGCCTCGACAAGCATTCAATGCGACTCTGCAGCACTTTTCTTCAAATGAAAACAAAAAATTAATGCTTTCCGCAAATCATCACTTTTTGGTACAAAATTTGACATTTTTAACACGATGAAAAAATATTATGTTGTCTGTTCAATGACTTTATGTTTACTAAATATGTTTCACAGATGTCATAGCAAACAAACAAAAAAATAAAGGCTCGTTCACAACAAATGTTCCCTTTCGAGACATTTGTATCTTGACGCTCACTTCATACCGGTATACCGACTTTAGATTATCAGGTCTGTTTCCGTTTTCGATTTCAATCAGATCATGCGGAATCGGAATCGATAACAGTTCTCGTTTCCGAAAAACAATAGCGATCCTCCAACGCCTGGCTTAAAGCGTCTTTTACAATAGCGCACACATACACACTTGCAGTTCACTGCACTATGGGGAAAATGACAACTTTATCTGGCATTTATTATTGTGAGTTAACCAAAAGAGATTTTTCACTGCGGTTTTTTTTTATTATGTTGTTATAGACCATTAAAAACTATTTTAGAAAAATGGGCGTGCCGCCCAAAAAATCGAAAAAATAATATTTTACGTGCATTTTTAGATAAAAATTTCCCAATTCAGTCACCTATACGTGCTTACGTTGCAGATAGGAGTTTCGCCACACCCCCTTCCGCCCCCAAAATTATGAAAAACCAGTTTTTTATTAATTTTCTTTATTTTTATCATTTTCCAGCCCAAAGTTTTCAAGAAAAAGTAGGCTGTTGTCTTCAAACTCATCTTGTTCTGAAAAATCATGTATGTATTCGTGTTCACACGAAAGAAGCTGGATTACCTCAATGGGAAGGGAAAGATTTTTATGTTTTTTTATGCGTCGCGATAAATTTAGGGCAGAAATTATTGGATCTGATGTATCCAAAGCTCGTTTAAACACATCGGCCAAAGATTCAAATCGGCTGTGCTCTATGGAGTGATAAAGTCTATCCGATTTATAAATTTCGTTGCGGGACTCAGACGCTTCTTCACCAAAACAGCCGACTGGAAGCACCGTATTTTCCATGATTTGCCTTGAGTGCACAATAATCTTATGGAGAGTTGGTGTCGAAGAAGAGGCATTATGGTGGTGGCAAAAAGGTATGAGTCTTTTTCACACGATCTCTTATCTGCGTATGCCTGGTTATAATTCGCCTGATCAGTACTTCCATCGAATCCATAACTGACAATGAGCTCAGCAGATAAAAAAATCAGTGTGCTGATTGGCCAATACACCATAGATAGCATCTTTTTGAAGTGTCACAATCCGAAAAGCCGTGTGTTCCAAAAGGTCTTGCAGAGAGGTCTTGCAAAAGGTCCTTGACTAATGTCTCCGATACATCAATTTTGTCTGGTCTTCATTGCTTCTTTTGCTCTGCCACATTTTTATAAATTGGGTAAATATCCACATTTCTTTTACAAATGTTATCTCGGATAGAACAATATTGCTCCTTGGTCAATCCTTGATCCAAAATTAACGCCAATGCTTCATCTTTGGACGCACTTATGGACTGATCAATGGGCTTTGTCAATCCTTCCCTGACTTGGGTACTTGCAAGTATTTGAAGAACTGCAGCAAGATCATGTAGTCCTTGTTTCCGGGCAGCTGCGATTGCTGCATGAACTAGCAAGAAAATATCATCACTTTGGAATTTGGATAGATTCGCCTTTCCTTTCGCCTTTCGATTCAAATGGAAGAAGTGGCCGTCGAACCGGTCTATTACTTTTTATTAAAGGCAAAGTTGTAGTACCGTTTATCCATTGCGAATGTCTTCTTTCAAAGTTCTTATAAGTGCTATTACATTTAAGCCAATTATAATGCAAATTGTTGCCAAATTAGTGGCTTTTTACTTTTAAAATATTTCCATCAACATTATTGCACGCATGCAGTTCAAAATATCTTTGAATTGCCTTCTCTCGTTCGTGCCGGCCCCTCTAGCTATTCCACACAGCAAGCAAATCGACGTTGGAAAAAATGAGGTTACCTAATAAAAATGCAAATTGCGCCAAAAGAGGTAAAAAGAGGAAATTAAGACCAATATCTGTTAACTCAGAATTGAGTTTCTGTGGTTTCTTAGATCAAGACATGTCAGATTGAGAATGAGTCCACCTAAAAACGCCTGGTCGAGGTTTATATGAAACACGAACTGACAAACAGAACAGCAATAAAATACTTTTTTCTTGAAAGCGGACATACAAATTTCTACTCAGCTTTGAATAATATCCGCTTTATACTGGCAAACGCAAGGTTCGGTTAGAGGAAAGTCGACCGATTGTATACATTTGCAAGTGCTACCAAACACAAGCACATTTTGATGTTCTCTCCAGTTAGCTGGCCATGCTTAAAATGCCCGAGCAAGCTCTCGTTCACTCTCTCTTTTCTATCGGTGTCAGCATCGCCCATGCAAAAACTCATACGAAGTGATTTCCGATCTTTCGTTGTTGAGTCGAACGAACAATCACCCGAATTCATTGGAATAAGAAAACTTACGTTTATAATCGGTTTAATTTCAATTTTCTATTCACTCAGCCGAATTAACAATCGTCAATTGTCACAGCCACCATCATCCACACATTTCTTCCCTTCCCGAGCGTCTATAGTTTATACAATGTGGTAGCTAAAACAAGCATACATACAGAATTATGTAAACATATGTAAATGTAATTTACCAGAGTATTAACCCAAAACAAAATCAAACAAAAGCAACATACGAGTATATGGGGCAATATGATAACCTACAAAACCAAAAAACGAGATACCGAATGTACTCTTCCTGTGTGTAATTCAAGAATTTATAGACGAAAGAAAAACCTAATTCTCAGACTCATTAGAAGAAGCAGTTAATTAGCCCACAAGTTAGGCATTTCTTCCTCTATCTCTCTCTCTCTCCCTCTCTAACTCTAACTATCTATCTCACTCTAACTCAGTTGGGAAGGTTGCCCTGAAATGGTTGTTGACTGAAATGGAGAATAGACAGAGGCAGGCGACGTTGCTTTACTTTCTTTACGATGATATCAAAGTGTATAGGCATTTGTTGTGTTTTTTTTTTTTAGATACACACACAACACACACACACACTCACATACGATATATAGAGCAGCATATGAGGAAGAAAAACAGTAATAAACCAAACAACAAAGTTTTGTACCAAATGAATACAATGTGAAACACCAAAAACAAAGAAAAAAAAACAAACAAAAAACCAAAATGAAAACCTTAAACAAAGTGCGCAGGCGACGGTTGGATACAAATACCAAACAAAAAAAAAAAAGATTAAATTTGAAACAAGCGAGTTGAGATATATTTATATATGAATATATATGAAATATATAGACAAGGTAACGCTGGCGTTACTGGCAATCAGTTAGACATGTTTTTTTTCCCACTCCCCTCCCTCCCCCCACCCACTAGAGTTGGCACTGAGCAAGTACTTATACTACGCACAAGAGTAAGCCTATACAGCCAACTCTTACCCACCCAGTGAAAAGGGAAAACAAGCTAAATTTACATACAAACCTTCCTGAATTTGAATTTTTTCATAGTTTTCCATAAACATACACACAAACACACACACACACATCTGTACATGTATATGTATTTGCTATGTATATATATGTAGCTATGTATGTGAAATAAACGTAAGCCAAAAATTTACCCCCAGAAATCGCATGCGAAAGAATCTTAAAAGAAACAAAAAAAAAAACCAAAACTAATATTAACCTCCCCTCCAAAGAAAATTCAGTAAACCACAAAAACATCCGTAAGGTTATATAATAATAAAAGAAAAACAACAGAAAACAAAAAACACTGACAAATGAAATGGAAGAGAGAAATTAATAAATCTAAATAAAGAAACTGAAAATATAAAAAAAAAAAACACAAACAAGTCTTTTTATTCAGTGGATAGTATTTCAGCTCATTCTGGGTAAGATACCTTGCAAATTTCACGATTTCTACACTTTCTATTTACCCGCCCACATTTGCCATCAATCAAATCAAAAGAAGTCGAGAAGTGCTGCTCAACGAACATAGTTTTCCCTATATATGCAAAGGGTGATATAAGCCAGCCAGAGAATTATCGAGGAATTTCATTTTTAAACTGCAACATTAAAATTTTAATGAGCATCATAAACTATAGGTTGGCTAAATGGGTTGAGCTCCACAATAAAATGAGCGAATATCAAGCAGGTTTCAGGAGAGGCTACTCTAAGGTGGACAACGTGTACAACCTTGCGGGGATTGTTCATCTAAAGCTGCAAGAAAAGAAAATGGTATATGCTTTTTTTGTGGATTTTAAAGCGGCCTTCGATAAGGTGCTGAAGTGGCGCTTGTAACAAGATCCCATAAAGTATTGCTTCTGCCTTAAAGTTTTTTTGTTTTAAATTAGCCTTGTCTTAATTATTCCTGCTTAGCCTACCCGCAGTGACTTTCCCTATTTTTCTCCCTTCACTAAACCTCCGTAAAAATACAAAATCAATCGATATCAATCGAATATATTTTTGGTTACTCGATGTACCAATAAAATGCAATTCTGCGTGCATTGATCTCCGCTGACTGGTTAGTTGCTTCCTCTACACTCCAGCATTGTTCTTTCTCTCAGCGATCTTCGACCAGTGCGGATGTGTTTAGTCTGCTTTTTTTTTTAATTCAATTACCTGAATTGGCAACCAAAACGTGCTTAACCTAACGTGCTAAACATAGTCCATCCAGTGTTATAAATAAAACCATACGAGAGAAAAATACCTTGTGGTAGTTGCTGCGCCAGAAAAACGAAAGTTTTTGATTTGCTTTAATCAGCAAAAATCAATTTTTAATTGATGTTGGTCCACAGCAGCCTCATTTTTTTAAGTCTATGCTTATGCTTATCTGGCTGTGGCTCAAGAAAGCTAGGAGCAACGCTGTCGGACGGTCAGCCATCCATAACCCCAATTCTGGTGCCAGTCCAAAGAGGGTAAATATTTGCTACACTCCCCTTTGTTTGAACCATCCAGTAATGGTTTTTTTTTTTGAACCAAAAACTCTGTTGGTTTTTTTTTATATTTTTATACAGATTGGCACCCACACCCATACCCATACCCAAACATAAGACTTACACTCCAGTTTGCCTTAAGCCTTACTCTCTATCAGAGAAGAGCTTTTTCTGGAACGAAAGTTTGGGAGAGCATCGCTAGTCCCAGACACCAAAAACAACTCCAGCCGACCCAACAGTGTACTTCATGTGTTAAGTGCTAGAGAGATCGATCATTTTATCTTTAAACGCGTTTTTCTCAGAAACAGCATTTTCCGAATTTGCTGCAGTGATTGCTCAAAAACAAACTGATCCGATCAGCTCCAAATACGATATTTTTTTTACTTGTTTTATTTTTAGTTTTCCGTAAATGACTATCGGTTTTTGGTTTGATCAAAAAATCGAATTTTGCATCAGCCAAAAACGACCCAAAATTTTGGGGTAAAATTCTACTTTTTTTTAAAACGCCGCCATATTGTCAATTTTTGATTTTTTTTATCGTAGGTCATTGTACAGACAATATTATCTAGTTTAACGAGAATTTTTTTTTTAATTTCATCCACGGAGAAGGCTGGAATCACTGCAGCAGTGAAGGACCTTTTTTTTCGCGCCGTTGGAGATCGACTATAACTTAAAAATATTTAATTTTTTTCTTCAAAAATTTCACTGTATATTCTTGAAACATGTATAAATATATTCTTAAAATTTTGAAATAATTGTTAAAGTAGTTTTTTTATAAATTTCCCAAAAATCACCTTTTTTAGGCCATCACACTAGGTGTGCCCCTTAATATTCGCTTATTAATGTATGCAGACGACATTGTAATGCTGGCTGATGAGACCCAAGTACTCCAAACCATGATCAACCGGCTAGAAATGTATTGCAGTAAATGGGGAATGGAGGTGAACTTGAATAAGTCTGAAATTATGGTATTCAGGAAAGGAGGCAGACTATCGGCGTCTGAAAGATGGAAAGATGGAGAGAAGTAATAAAAATTTCATCTGAATTTAGGTACCTAGGAGTGCTTTTCACGCCGACCGTGTCATTTACAAAGCATGTGCTTAGAAGGAGGGTTGAGGCTAAAACTAGTATCAACATGACCTGGAATAAGTTCTTGGGAAAAAGAGATATACACATAAATGCAAAATGGAAACTATTTAATGCAGTAAGCCGTATAATTCAAGGAAATGGAGCAGAAATCTGGGAAGGAGGACACTTTTCCTTCCAACTTCTCTTTTTAAAAAAAGTTCTGTATTTGCCAGCTAATACACCAAGCTATGCCCTATTCCTTGAGACCGGTTTGGAGAATGCCCACCTGTATACGCTTGACTTGCACCTCAGCTTTATAGGAAAAACGATGCACTTTTATAATGAGAATCGCCTCCCACACTACATTACCAGCAAGAAGTCTGGATGAATTGTGCAACCCTCTTCAGATAGACTGGAGAGACTCCTTGAGATCAGCACAGGAATGGAATTCTTTCCGAATAACAATTCATGAGGCCATCAAAGCAAAAACCTTGCAGTACAACCATCAGCGACAGATCACTAGCGCCACCCGAATTTACAAACACTTGGACAACTCAGTAGCCAATAAGCTCCACTCTCTGCCAATCACCACAGTTTCCTGGATACTTAAGGCCCGATTCGATCTGATAAAGCTGGGGTCTAACACCTACAACCGTCAGTAAAATGTAGCCTGCCCTCTATGCAACACTGGAGAGCTGGTTGACCTTGAGAATTTTCTAGGAAGAATCCCAATTTTAAAGGAGCATAGATTGCTATGCTTTAGGAAACCCCTCTGGATGATAGGGAGGATAAGCACTGGGCAGACCTGGTGACCTTTATTAGACTAGCATTAAAATATCGAGCATTAATTTTAGAAGTATTGAATTAGTCTTACATGCGTGCAAATGTGCTACCCTTACTAAACACAGATGAACGATCTGGTATCTGGGGAAGACCCGGGCAGGCAGGTGTAGTAATCAGTGTGAGGTGTTTTATGTCCATGTTGGTTAACATCATTTCTTTTTAGTGTAACTTTTATTATTTATACTATTATTGTCTGTTTTGTTAATTTTAAATAAAGAAACGCTTACTTACTTAATCTATCCAAAATTAACATTCTTCACCTCCTGGTTACCCGTCGTCATGATAGTCAAATCTCATATATGGGAACTTTGGAAACTTCGCGTCACGCGATTCTAAATTTTCACCAATTACAATATAATTGTCGTTCATGAGTTCCTTTTATGACAATGCTGTGATCATCGCATGACATTTGTTCCAAAGAAGTCGCAAAGCAGTTTGTTTTTTTATTCGATTTTGCATCCTAAAGGCTTGATTCCAGATGACATGGAAATTTATTTCGCATACTACTTCATTCAAATAAGACTGCTGTTCATAAGCATTCAGATTTCAAAATTGCTGAAAAGTTCTGGAGAGCAGCCTTAACACGAATAGTTAAGTTAAAAACCAGGCGAACAGAAATCAGCAGGCATTACTTATTTGCCTTTTGGGTGTGGGTAGTCATTGAATAAAATTATTGTGGCATACTTTCAGGAGGGTGCTAGAAATTGATGTTTATGTCATATTAAAAGCACGCCACGATAAATGCAATCAGTTGCTGCAGATTTCTGTTCGCCTGGTTGTTGAGTTGTTCGCTCTTAGCTGTTTCCTAGGTACTGGCGGAAATTGTAAGACAATAATTATGTGAAATGGAAGCCAAATTTGAATTCGAATGATAGCAGACATTCGACTTAATTTCAAGTAACCGACTATTGGCTGCCCCTCAAAGCATGCTTTGAACTTTGAAGTTTGATGCCGAATTTTCCCAAAAGGCTATTAAATAATTTAGTAAATTTACAAAAACTTTGTAAATTTATACCCTTGCAGTTTGTTTTTCTAAATAAGACTACTTTTCGGACTTTACTTTTCTGTGAGAGCTATACTAAATATGAACACTAGCATAGAACCCGGCTGCTTCGCTACGCTGCCGGGGATTGCCTCCTAGCTCGTTCGCATGCCGACTGTACACCCGTTTTGCTGGAGCGTTATCATCCATACGGGTAACATGTTCTATACGGTGCAGCCGCTGTTGCTTTATGCGCTGGACAAGTCTTAGTGTCCCCATAGAGCTCGTACAGTTCGTGATTCATTCGGATGCGAAATTCGCCGCCAACGTTTAGAGGTCCATAAATCCTTTGATGACATTGTCCATTAGGGCGGGTTAATTTGTTCAGGTCAAAAAAGCGTGGTAAGCGTCCACCAGAATCGGAATCTACGAAGAATTCTAAGAACATTTCACCATGAAACTATGTGTCTAAAATCAATTCCTAGCTCCCGCCGAGAAGCATTCGAGTGAAAGCCATGACCCAATAATTGTTAAACTGATTTATATATAACATTTTGACCTCGCTATGCGGGACCTAAGAATTGATTTTAGACCTGTGGTTTCTTGAGGAAATTTTCTTAGAATTTACCGTAGATTATGTTTCTGCTATACGCTTGGTTGACTAAAAATTTGACCCGCCCTATTGTCCATGCTTCTGGGATGATAAGCGACTTGTATAGCGCAATTTTCGTTTTCCGAGAGAGGGCTCTGCTCTTGAACTCCTTACTGAGCCCGTAGTAACAGCGGTTTGCAAGACTAATTCTTCTTCGGATTTCCAGACTGGTGTTGTTGTCGCTGGTTATCGTCGTTCCGAGGTAGACAAATTCCTTAACAACCTTGAAGTTGTAGTCTCCCATTGCAACAGATTGTCCATGGTTATGAATAATAATCAGGCCACGGCAGAGGTCGCTAAACCTAATAAGGAGTACTCGATTGACAAGTACGTTTTAGTTGGCATAACCAAAGCCAGAAGCAAAAACCTTAACGTGAAGTGAATCGCACGCTCCAGCCGGCACCACACCACCAGGGACGACAACTACATTAAGGCCAGCGATCCCACAGTCTCCACCACCAACTGAATAGCATACGACGAGTGCATATATCGTAGGGGATACATTTTGGTTTTAGTTTCAAGCAACACGACGGCGCTGATAAAAATCCAACTGGCCAGCGGGGGAGCCGGGGAACATAGGTCTTCCGACTGATCCAAGAAAAAGGACAGGCCCAGAATGACATGGATGAAGCCTGCAAAGCCAACATCCCAATATGAAGCCATCTCAAAGAATGTGTTTTCATTTCAACTTTTAAACTAGAAACTGAAATTAAAACTGAGACTTAAAAGTTGATGTACTGGACTATGACTTGGGTACATAGAAAATCACGATGTTAGAGCGAAACGGATGTAGTCAAAAAAGAAGAACTCAGAGAGCAAAACTTACAGCGAACAGCTGACAAATTTCTGTTTAAAAAGTTGAGAACGCAGCAGGCTGTTTCACTTTTGCTTGATGCATCCACAGAGTAGGCTTTGCAATTTTGATACACTAAAGTAGAAGCAATATAATTTCATTTTTCATTAGGCTCTTCTGTTGAACACATCAAATGTTCAAATGTGAATTATTTTCTTTTTTCTTTAATTTTTTACCTGCAATTACTCTAATCGACAAGCAGCAAATTCTGCGGGGAATTTAGAATGTCCAAAAAACCTAAGGATGGCTTAAAGTTCTATTATTCGCTTGGACTTCAGTCATATTTTGAAGTCTTGCTATAACAAGAAGAGGCGTTGGCCCTAATATCTATTATTTGGACATTTGCCATTAGAGCACAGATTTCCAAGTGCTCCAAAAAAACTAATTCTAGATTTGCTTCTAATTAACTTATTTTCTTTTCATATAACATACTGTTAAAGCTCTGTTAATTAATTTACTTTAAGCTTTTTGGATACTTCTCTGTCAGGGGAACGGGTCACTCGCAGCCGACTTTAACTAAGGATGGGTGAACCAAATTTTATGACATATTAGCAGCGTGCAGTAAAAAGAAGACTCCGCGCAAAATTTCAGCTCAATAGCTTTAAAACGGAGAGATTAGTTTGCGTAGAAACAGACAGACGGACAGGGCTAAATCAACTCAGCTCGTCGCCCTGATCAAGAATATATTCTCATTGAATTGAAATGAATAACAAAAAAGGTAAAAATTTTTTGACCGTTCTTTCTGCCAATAGGCAAAAAGAGGTTCAAAAGACGAACCCTAGGCTACAGTTTCACCAACCAATGCAGAAAGTATGATGACTTAAAATTTGCAAACATTTGGTATTAATCTTTGTAATGAATTTTTATTTTGAAATGGTTTTGTTTTTTTTTTTGTAGTTGTGTTTATCAATCGTTTACATATATATAATTTATGTATATATATAGATTTTCCACTATAATTTTCATTTAAATACTTAAATTGTGGGTTTTATGTTCGTTTTGTTGCTGCATGTAAGGCTTAAAACTGTTTATCATTAGATTGTAAAATAAATTCATTAACAATTCGTTTCTTTGCTTGGATTTAATACGTACAATAAGCATATAAAAGATAACTGGGGAAAAGTGAACTGTAAAGGAGGTTTGCATCTGGTGTTTTCACACAATTAAAGCGAGAGCTAAAAGTTTTACAAAATTTGTGGCCTACTATTATAATTCCAAACAAAGTCTGTTGACTAGGAAAATGTGGATACTTGGAAGTCTAAAAGAGAACTGTGCTAGCTTAAGATCAAACTGTTGTTTTGTTTTTTGTTTCGTTTTTGGTTTCAGCTACTAAATCCAGGGCTTTATTTTATGGTTTAATATATTTATATAAATTGAACACGCCAGAAGTCTAGACATCGATAACGCTGTCATTCTTCTTCATCTCCATGAGATGAGTCTGTTTGAGCTTCTCCTGCATTTGCGTCAGCATGTCCTGCATGCGTCGTATCTCCTCGTCCTTTTGCAACAGCAGTCGATCCGTTTCCGAAATGGCCGCATCGAAGCCATTCGTCGAGCTAATCGAGTCGCGCTTCAACTTGCCACGCTCACGCAGAGCGTGCTGCGATATCTGCGAAATGCACTGGGCCCGAAAGTTCTCATAGTGCACATCCTGTCGAGAAGTGGGGACACACAGTTAATATACAAAACCTTGTCAAGTGTTTCATCAGCTCACCTGTGTAGTATCCTTTAGGTCCTGCATGTGCGTGGATATCAGGAATGTGCGTAATTTAATAAAATCGCTATGCTCGGGATCCTCCACATTGACCACTCCCCAGGGATATTGACGACCGCGCACCTTCTTCCCGGCCACCTCCAAAATGGTGTTGCTCCCCACCACTGCGAATGGAATGGACGCTTTGAGTTCGCGATCCTGCTGCTTGAAGTCATCATCCTCGTCTGAATCGCATTCGGGAAACTGATACAGCTGAATGTGATTGTCCTCGAGATCCTGGAGTATACGTTCCTTGAGCTTGCGCACCTCTTGCTTATTGAGGCAATCGGCCTTGCCAATGACCAAAACAATGTTGACCTTGCGATGTAGACGTCGTATCAGATCCAAGTCCATTTGCCTCAGGCTGAAGAACAAAAGAAGTGAAAATTATTAGAAAGAGCTAAATGAGTACATAACTTAATTTTCAAAACCCACTTTCTGAGCGGTTTAAGATCGATTTTTGTGCAGTTGCTTTAGTTGGTTTCTTTATACCAGCTCGATAAATTTCGATTAACTTTTTTATTTTGCTCGTAACCGAACCAAAATTCTCATTCCAAAAACCTGACCCTTTAATGGTTTCAGTATTTAAACCAGAGGGAGGCAAAAAATACATTTACATTTTTGCAATGGTGTGTGTGAGAGCAGCTCAAAAATTGCTCTCAATTTCAGTAGCAACGACTGCGTCGCGGCGTAGGAAAGCAAGCAACGCAGCGGCGCTTGTACAGCTTATACTATGTGTGTTTGAGCAGCGCTGCTTTGAGAATTTTCGTATGCACGCCAGATAGCAAGCTGCCGGCCCCTGATTTAAACTGAATACAAACCATTCAGCATCTGAAACTATGAAATGATACTCGAAGTGGACAAATTCTTCTCTCTGAAATGCTCATAGAGTGCATGTTGTACTTGCACGAGTTATGTCCCATACTTAACCCAAACATAAGGCAAATAGGTATTTCCTTCACGTTCTTTAAGAAATTAGTGTCTAGCAAATTTAAACAGCTTTTACAATGTATAATCCGCAGTCCTCTTTCCTAGCTGTGTCTCACTAACTATTTACACAAGTTTACAAATAATTAATGATTTTTTCGTCCTCGACAAATTTATGTCATTCCTTATGTAAAATCACGCGCTGAATCCGAATCTGGAGTTAAAGTACCGTTCATGATGTTATCTCTTGAATGAAAGTACCGTTCATAATGTTTTCTCTTTTCTGCATCTTACACATGATGATATTCTTATTAGTGATATTCTTATTAGTAACACTGATGTTCGAGCAGCGTAGACATGAAATGGATTTAGTCTACGAGAGCACATTTGTTGCAGGGTTTTGAAAAAATTCGAAACTGTTGTTACTTGCAACCCAACATCAACTGTTCAAAATCAAGGATTCGACCCAAAATAGTTCGTGGTTTGTTTGCTACATTAAAAATTGTAGTGTTTCTGTGGCTTTGTCCAGTACTGGCTTGTGCACTCAGTTAAGTCTCGAACATAACCACAAACCATGCTCCTCCACAAGAATTAATATAAAGGCTGGAGTTGCTCAACAATGTGAAAAGACAATGTAAAGGAAGAGATTTAAAAAGAAGACGAAATTGGAAAATTTGTACCGTCAGTTTCATATCCCAAAATAAAAAGGCAATTATTTAGGATCAGGAGTGAGCAAATGCAGCAAAATCCTACAAGTCCAACCGAAGTGAAATTGCTGTTTGAAGACGAGGAGTTCATGAAAGAATTTGGCATTTCGAAGAAGCTACCCATGTATCGGGCAACAATTTTGGAGGAAAACTTTGCCTATTCCGTGTTTATATCGCCAAGCGTTGTGGAACTAATAAAAAATAGGCCAGGCGAACGTCACTATTCCGTGGATGGGACTTTTGATACGGTGCCTTCTTGAGAATATAAGCAATTATTAATTTTTCATTATCATTTTAGAAACCATTTATTATTTAGTTCTTAGTCTGCAAACGATTAATCCCACTCATCTTTTGATTTTTTTTTGCAGACCTTCCTATTTATTTACGTTTTGCTGACGAAAAAATCTAAAGAGGCCTACGAGCATCTGTTTTCACTTATCAATAGCAACCATTTTGAGTTTAAGCCAACAAGTTTCATAACAGACTATGAAACAGCTCTGTGAAAAGCTTTGCAAATAACTTTTCCTATCGCAAATTTATACGGCTGCTGTTTCCATTATACTCAAGCATTGAGATCGACAAGAATCAGAGCTCGGGTTGGTGTGGGCTGACGGGATAAGGAATAAAGTTTACGTGCTGGTGTGTGTTTATGGCGGCGCGGTGTGTCTTGGCTGGTGTTGCGGCATATTAATAGTTATTATGGCCGAAAAGTGAAAAAAAGAAGTCTGACGTCTCGTGGGGAAGGGCGTGTGTGAGTAGAACGTGGAGCAAATTTTATGTGTTCGAGTAGCGAGTCGTTATTTTTGTTTATAGTGAGGGCTGTATTTGGTTGGCTATTTGGGGCTCTGACAAGAATATACTGTGAAAATTTCGTGAAGATCGGTTCAGCGGTTTAGACGCCTTTAGTGGTGAAAAAAAATTTTTAAGTAATTCATTGTCAGGAGGTTTTTACGATAGAAATCAAAAACTTCGAAATTTCCAAAATTATACCGTAAGATTGCAATGAAACTTTGGGCAATGGTTGGACGCTTGCCCGCAAAGGTTTCTAAGATAAAGAAATGAAACTTTCGGGAACCCTTGAAAGCGGTGACTTTAGATTAAACTTACAGACATAAGTGCATAAGCAGAATTTTTTTTCTCAGATGCTTAGTAGCCACATAATAGCTTCTAACGAATACGAACAATTTACTTTGCGATGCTGTGAAGAGGAGCACGTAGACTCCAGATTTGGGACACATAACTTGCACACCTCAACAAGCTAGTAACCTCGGTAAAAGGGCTCAGTAGATCACGACTGATCACGGTGAAATATTTCCCCAAAAAGAAATAGAGCTAGCTGTCTTATCGGTGGAACCTCCAAAAAATCTTGTTTTCTATTTCGTAATCTGAAGCTTCGAAACTATCAAAAAATCCCATTTTAAACGTTAAACCTGAGTTTCAAATATTCAAACTGTTTCAGGCAGGACCCATTTTAATTTAAAGGGCCGAACTATTCCTTCTCTTTTGGAAAATAATATGGATTGTTTTTTTAAAGAACATACATTTTTTTCTTAACCATTTCTAAGTCACTAAAATGAAATTTCAATTCAGCATATTTTGATTTTTAAATGCCAAAAAGTCTGAAAAGAAGGTCTTGAAGTTTGATGATTAAAAAAAAAGGTCTTTAGACTTATGGAGGTTCCCTATTCAAACTTTTCTTGAAGCTTTCTAGCTCTTAACGATTAGGCTGTGCTTTGATTGTAAATAAATCAGAATAGTTTTTTTTTTCAAGAAAATATAGCTAAGAAACTGCTTTCAAAAACGACTTCCCAAAGATTAAAACTATGGTCTAAGGATTAGTTCATGAAGCTATTTCGCAAAACTGGTCAGCCCTTGCATATTTTTGACGGCGCATTCAACTAGTTCAATATGCAACCTTTTCACATCTCTTCGACTTACCTATGGCCCCACGGGGGTACAAAGTAAAGACAGCAATGCACCCGATTATCCTGAATATTTCTTCGATTCAAACCGCTTTCATCGGTGAAATACTGTCGAAATTGCTCATCAATATATTGGGTGCACACACGCCAGCTATCCTCACAGTTGATGGCATCACCAAATCCGGGAGTATCGACCACGGTAAGTCGCAGCCTTACGCCACGCTCCTCAATATCCATGGTTTTCTTCTCCACACGTGTGGTCTTCTCCAGGCGCTCCTCTACATTGGGCATTTGGCGATTCTTGTACAGATCGCCCAGAAAGAGACTGTTGATTAGCGTGGATTTGCCCAGGCCGGATTCACCCACCACCATCAGGGTAAACTCGAAGCCACGTTTCACCGATTTGCGATGCACCTGCTCCGGCAGGGTGGCAAAGCCAATGTAGTCCCGATCCTTGTCAAATGAGGGCGTCTTGGCTGCAACACAAGAAAAGGGAAATGAAATTGGTTAATTGCACTCTTCAGGCTGGCATTTCATTCCCGGCTGCTGGCTTTTAGGTCGAGGACCACTTCATCAACTGCTGCTACTTACACATGTCGCTTCTGGATGCCTGCCCTTTGGGTTTTGGTATTGGGTTGGGGATTCGTGTGTATATACTCAGTGCCTACTACTAAGGAAATGTTATCAAATTCCGGTGCTATCCTGCCTGGCTGTGTGTGAGTGCGTGTGTTTTTATTGGCGATGAAAAGTCTTTTCTTATTGTGCTGATTGTTTGGAAAAATCCCCGAGTTTATTGAACACTTTATTGTTGGCAGCTTTAAACTTTAATGGAACCACTTGCCCTCCTCTCTCGTGCTCTTCAATTAGTTCATAGAGGTAAAAAGGATATGTAACCAGCAGCAGGTTAGATGGCAACACCAAAATGCAACCGCCCGTGGATTTTTTCCTAGTTCTCGACTCTCTTAGCGCCTGCGCTTGAACTTCAAAAGCGTAGGGGGAGGATGGGCAAGGAGCTGGTACGGGGGGCGGGGGAAACTAACCAAAATATGTAACAGATGTTTGCTACTTGTGAGCTGAACTAAACAATGTTGCCACATGATTAAAAAAATATAAATATTGGAAAGGAAATCGTTGAAATCTTTCCACCCTTTAAACCCTTTCAAACTGCTTTGGAAACTTGTAAAAATTTAAAAGTTTTTGTTCTTAGATTCAAAAGATTCTCAAATACGGCTCCCAAACACGTTCAAAAATTATTCGGAAACGTTTTTGATCTGGGAAAATATCTAACCTACAGTACATATTATACAATAAATAGGCGTTACAATTGTAAAACACACAGAAAATCTTTCACCACAACCCTCTCAAGCTATATGCATATAACACGTATTATAAACGTCATCAACTTCATTATAAAGCCCCAAAGATATGAAAAATATCACCCAGGTGCTTGTAATAATTTATCCGATCGAAGAAACTTACGCCCCAAAATCTGAGATGATTTATAAGCAAAACCAAGTTCTACCAAAATTTTCCTAGTAAGTTTAAAATGTTTTTAAAACGGAACAAAATTAACTCAAATCAAGTTTTTAGATTGAAAAAAAATTGTCCTTGACTTGTCGGTCAAGCCCGACTATAACATACTCTGTACCTGTGGGTTTTTTTCCTAAACGAACGTTCATCGATCTTTATAATTTCTTTGGCGGCAGCGAAAAATGGTCCTGTTACTAAATATCTTCAAAATCCGTTATCTATAAAACTGTGAGATAGGCGTTTTTTTTCCTGGAATTAATAACTAGTTTGCCTGGAAGATATGAAGAAGCATAAGCCCAACATGTCAAACATCTATCTCTCAGCTATTTTCAGATCTGTGTGTTCAAACGACTGAGCTAGCAGAAAGTTCAGACAATTTACACATGGCTGAGATCGCCTCGGTTGATGCTGTTGCCAAATAAATATATTTATGGGTCGGAGTGCTTCCTTCTGCCTGTTCATAATTTTGCACAAACTTAATATACTCTGTGTACCTCTGGTACAGAGTCTAGCCGTTTTTTCTTTGTATTCGTTTTGAGTAGACAAAAGCTGATACAAAACTCATAGAGATAAGGTCGTGTAAATTGTCTTGGTTAGCACTTTTAACTATTTGGACTAGTGAAAATGACCATATCAAGTGAAGTCTTATCCTGCAAAGGGTGTTATCACATTGTCCGGATGTTTGTAACGCATTGAAGGAAGCATCTCCGACCACATAAACTATACATATATATTCTTGATCAGCACGACGAGCTGGGTTGATCTAGCCATGTCCTTTTGTCCGTCCGTCTGTTTCTATGCTATCTCCTCCGTCAGTTTGAAAGCTATCTTTACCAAACTTTGCACGAAATGTTTAAGTACTAATACGCTGCACATTTGTCGGAACCGGCCGGATCGGATGACTATAGCATATTGCTGTAATAGGAACAATCGGCCGAAAAACTAGTTTTAGTGAGAAAAACTTTTTTGTTTTCAATGGAAACGCGTCCAAACTTAGTATTATTTAGTTTACCATCATTTTCCAAGTTTTCACAAAGTTTGGTCGAAATCGGACGTCTAAATAGTATAGCTGTCATAGGAAAGTATAGTCTGAAAAGTAGTCTTAGTTAAAAAAACTTTTTTGTTTCCAATGGAAATGTCCTTAAAATTTGCTTATATTTATTTGGTATATTTTCACACAACTCTACAAAGTTTTGTCAAAATCGGATGACTATAGCATTTAGCTGCAGTACAAAAGATCTGTCGAAAAAGAAGGTCTAGTGAGAAAAACTTCCTCCAAAATTCGTACATGTTAGTTTGTTATGCTTTTCCATGATTTCTCTAAGTTTGGTCGAAATCGGACATCTATATAGTATAGCTCCCATAGAAAAGTAAGGTCCGAAAATAGTCCGAGTTGGAAAAACTTTTTTGTTTTCAATGGAGGCCGCAAGGGTAAACAAAACTTCGGCCGAGCCGAAGTTAACTTGACTCTATTTAACTGAATCTGTTCTTAAAATTGGTTCTAACACTTATGTTATTTCTGACCTACAGTAATACCATCTTAGTCTTTGGATCTTCCACGCTTTCTTTATTTTAAGGCCTCTGTTTCATTAAAAAACGAATTGGGTACAGTTTTAGTGTTTTATGGACATAAACCAAGAACCTTATTGCCTTGTTCGATATTCTGTTTTAAGAATATATTGAAGTTCAATTTAGAATTTATTAGGTTTCAACCAAGAATATATTTTAGGTATTTAAAGAGTTGAACGGTTTTCACTTACAACCTAAAAGTATGATCAAAAAGATTTTGAAATGGTTCAATGTACTGAATATATCCTAAGACAGTCTCATATCAAGTATATTCGGGATTAACGAAATTGTACTTGAAATAAGAATTTTGTACTTGAATTAAGTATTTTAGGAATTATTCTTTTTCTGAGTGTAGCAACATCTGATTTGCACTTTTCTTCTTTTGCTAATCGTCTATAGAACCAGCTATGTAACGATCTCTCTCTTTTAAAAATCAATAGAAATCTCCCTGCAGCAATTAGTTTTTTGTAGTTTGTTTAAAGATTTATATAATTTGTATTTTAAGTCGACTTTTGTCTTCGTAACTGTCATAGTGATAGGTGATTCAAAATAAATCCTGTACTTTTAGCACAAAAGACATTCTGTTCCCGCCTGTGAACCAGAAACTCCTAACATATACCAATACAAATTCTTAGAAATGCAGGACTCCTTCAAAAACCACAACTTTTGGTTCACCGAAGGTTTCAAATCAATCTCAAGCACATTCTGTAGCGTTGCCAACGTGAACTCTACAAAAGAACATCCGCTCTAAAAGTCCGGTAGGGCACCGATACTGAACATCTAGGGAACGGAATGGCTGGTCAAACGGCGAGAAGTACCGAAATGTTTAACCTAAACTTTGAAAACACATGAAACTAATGTCATTTTTAGTAAATCTTCGCAGCACTACAAACATTCAATCCAAAAGGGATTAACTTTAAAGAGTTTAAAACCCACACCTAGGGCCTCGACGCAATAAAATTCTCACAAATATGACTAGGTATGGCCTTAGCCAGCACCCAATACTACCTTAACTATAGTCCATATTACTTTGGACTGCCCTTAATTCCTAACTCAGGGAACTCTTCATTTAGGTCAATTCCCACGAAAAACAATTCTCATATCACAGTTCCTCCCAAATGATAAACTTTCTTAAGTCCATAAAAAAATAATAACAATCTAACTTCATATTACCAATCTGCACCATAAATTTCAGTTTTGTAGCTTCAAAAGTGTAGCTGGACCACTTTTTTTGAACTGGTTCGGCACCTGGTTTGAACCAGTAAAGTATATAACACCATACTACCAACCTACAGACCAAATTTCAAGTGTACAGCTCAAATAGATAAGATAAGCCTCTGCACCACTTTTTTAAACTGGTTCGGAAACGGTTTTGATTAGGAAAAAAAATATTCAACTCGTAAACACCAAGTTTAAGGTTCATAGCATAAATAGTTTTAGAGATCTTTGAAAAATCTCAAAAAGATCCGATACAAAACACGTAAGTCAAATAAGAAACAATTTTTGAACGTTTTGTGCGTGTGAATGGATAAATGAAGTTATCCTTATTTTCATATTTCGTAAACATCTTTTTTTAAGCCGTCTGGCAACATTTCTGGTCAGTGTCTGACTGCAGCATATTTTCACCCCTCTCATCGGCACCACCACCAACACCCACCCTCGTTTCACTGAACTGCTTGCATACTACATGAGGTGGGTGGTGGCAAGAGGACAACTTCATTGTCTACACTCACGTACGCTTCCTGATACATTTGAAAGGAGTCGTTGGGGGTTGGGTTGGGCAACCCTTAAAGCAAAGCTCAGCATGAAACTAAAACCAAAAAACAGTTCCCGAATAACAAGCAAACAATGAAGTTGTTCCCCTAATCCCCACCTGCTCTCTCCACTCATTTCGTGTTTTTTTTTAATTCGATAATTTCCACTGTGTCAAGTCAAATCTCGCTCAAAGCTTGTCGGTGTGGGCGTCGTTCCCCCCTTTTCCGAGTTGACATGTTTATGGAGGCCTTTGGAATGCACTCCACTTGGTTCAGTTCATTCAGCGGGTGCGTGTGTGTGTGTGGGTCATAAAGAGCAGCAACATCGTCTCCATGCTAATAGTTGTGAGAGGCTGCACACACTTTTGAATTTGAATATGTTCATTGAGTGTCAAACACTTGAACCCATTTCACATTTCTGGGAAAGTTCTGTAGACACTTTTGATGCACTTTTCTCGTATTGTCATCAATTTCAATTTCAATTTGAATCTCAGTCTCAATTAAGTTCAATTCTTGTTGCAGTTTTTTCTTTTCTTTCTTTTTTTGAGCGAGTGCCCAGACAGAATCCGCCTTTCGATGCAGCCATTGAACGTGCATCGGCATTGGGTTTCCTTTGCTTCAAGTAAATAAACAAAAGCCAAGATGATGATCGACCGATCGACCGACCAAGGGCGGCCCGCCTCCTCTGCCCTACAGTTCCAGTTCCATAAATAGTTGCGCGAAGAAAACTTTCAAACAATTGACGACGGCATTTGAAGTAGCTCTGCTCTGGCATTGCATTTTTTCTTGTGAAATTCTCTCGCCTTGCAAGTTATTTCAAAATTCTTCCACTTCCAATCCGTTCGATATGGCAATTCGAAATTCTTTTGATTTTTAATTTTAGGCACACGCCGCTTCTGACTGGCATGGATGGGAGGAGAAGGGTTGGACTGGTGAAAAGTGAAGCTTTCCAAACGAATTGAAATCACAAATATCATTAATGATTTTGTAGTTAAACTATACTTAAATACTAAAACACTGAACGACAGGAATCCATTAATTACTGAACTTGATGAACTAATCAAACTAACGTTTGGGATATAATTCAACAGTTAGTCCAAAGATTAGTTCAATTGATCTAGTTCAGAGTCTAATACTTCAGGAAGCAAATGGCAAAGACACGAATATCTTAATGAGGAATGAAACCTGGTTCTAAAACGGTATCTCTGAAAATACAGAACCGAATCAAAAACCTTTATAAAGGGTTTTTATGCTATTTTGGTTTCTTTTTTTAAATGCTCAGTAAGGTTTGTCATTTCACCATGAATACACTATCATGCAAATCATTAAATTTTATTATCAAAATTCGTGCCCTGTGAGAAATGTGTTTATCGAAACATTGTCTTCAGTGACTGAGCTCATTTTTTCGCAATGGTCTGAAGCCAGATACAATTAAAGAGCTGTTAATGCACCCTGAAAACTGCAAAGTTTGTTGCAATTTGTGGGCCGGCGGCATCATTAAAACGAACTTATTCAAAAATATTGAAAATCGAGCTATGGAGCAAAGTACCGTGCGAGGATGACTGGTTTTTTTGCCCAAAATGGAAGTATTTTGCTTGATTGACATGTGGTTTCAACAAGTCGGTGCCAAAATGGCAGACCAAGCCACATTGACAACAGGTGTGAAAACCAAGCGTGAAACCCAATTGACATTGGACGTCATTTGGAGCTCAATACCAGCAGAAGACGGGTGCATCAAATTTTGATGGAACTAAGGAACACAAAATAGTTCCCGGGTGCCTGTACCGAAGCTACTAGTGCTGGGTTTATACTGCGTCACAAACTGTCACATGGGTAAAGGTTTCAGCGTAAAAAAAAAACACATTTTTTGTGAATTTTGAAGCAAAATCTTATTTCTACTTTTCTTCTGTCATTTTTGTATGAAAATTTTACTTTCAATCGAGTTAATTGATATCTGGATACAGGCCTTGAGACTTCATTTTGGACCTAACTTTTCTATACCAGCTATACTATATAGATGTCCGATTTCGACCAAACTTAGTGGAACCATTTGAAAGCATAGCAAATTTAAAAATTCGAGTTTTCCGGCCGGTTCCGACAAATGTGCAGCGTATTTGTATCAGAAGAAATGTGTATTTGTACCAGAAGAATTCGTGCAAAGTTTGGTAAAGATAGCTTTAAAATTGACGGGGGAGATAATATAGAAACATACAGACGGACGGACATGGCTAAATCAACTCAGCTCGTCATGCTGATCAAGAATGTATATACTTTATTCTTTCTATGCGTTACAAACATCTGTACAACTTTATAATACCCTCTCCAAGGGTATAAAAATAAAATTAAACGAGAGCGTAAGCTTAAGTCGGCTTAGCCCGGCTTTGATATACCCGTTATTCGGCCATGTTCCCAATTCCGAGTCGGTTTTCGTGTAAACGTTTGCATGTAGAGCTTAAACTTAACAATGTTATATGGAAGGTGACAAGAATTACAAAGGCTACTAGATTAGGTTTGACTAAAATCGGAATTGCCTAAGCAGCTGAAACCGATTGCTCAATGCCAAGTGAATTCAATTCGTCAAAAAAAGCGGACTTGATCTAGTAGCCACAGACATTTTGCTTACTTTTCATATAATATTGTGAACTTTATCTTAAAAAAAGCAACGTTTACACGAAAACCGACTCGGAATTCGGAACAGGGCCGATTATGGGGAATTAATCGGGTATGACACGAAAATCTCTAGTGATTTTCGAATAAACATTTGCACACATTCTCATATCGAATATCTTCCTGCCATTTATAAAGCACAGCACTTTTCTTGAGGGAGACAAAAAAAAAGCAGGGTCAAATAAATATTATATGTACATTAGGCATATGACTAAATTTTAGAATCAAATTTACATGGTCCTACACGACGGTGGACACCAAAAGAATACTTATACACGAATCTAAGGTCATTTACGCGAAGAAACGCTCCGCAGGAATCAAGTCAAAGTCTGACCTTTTCAATGAACATTTCTTACTTTTTCATCATATTTTTCATTTTATAATATTGATTGGACTAAAAAAATTGGCAAATAACATTAGATTTAAGTCACACCAATAAACATTTGCCTCAAAAGCTCTACTCATAAGGGAAAATGATGGAGCCGCCGAGGCTTTAACGTTTCTAATTTCCCTGTAATTTATCTTTGAGTTATCAATGTAGGCTCCTTTTACAAAAATGTCGAATAAATTATTGAAACATTTCACAAATTGTAAAGCTAGAAAAACGATCGAAGGGCACCAAATACATGATTCCTTGTTTATATCTAATATGCAAGAAGGACGTACCTCTAACTCCGTGTAATTGGTTGGATCTATGAAAGCGGCCCTAGACTTGAGGCAAAGAACTTAAAATTTTTAAAACCGAATGGAGAGAAGTACGCCCTAATGTACATAGATGGAAACCAGTTGAAATGGTTTTTTATTTCTTCACAAATTTTTGAATGTAGGTAGGTGTATACCCGATTCAATACGAGTTTGTTTCAGATTTGGAAAATTTTTCCCCCTGCCCCCTTTAAGCGCAAAAAACTGTCAGAGCCACAATTTTTAAGATAGACCTTCCAAACTTTACATATATCAAGGTCCAATATCTATCTATTCTGAAAAGATCACTAAGATCGGACAATAAACACCGAAGTTATATACGAATCAATTTTGCTTGTGGGAGAGAGGGGGGCCGCATGCTATGCGTGTGTGCGTATGTAAGAGTGTGTGTGTGTATGTGTGAGTGTGTGTATATGTTTATGAAAACACAAGAAGTCAAGGGAACAGGGTATGTTGTAGTCGGGGCACTCGACTACAGCTCCCTTACTTGTTTTTTTTTTGCGTTTTTTTCTCACTTCACCTTTTATCTCCCTCATTTCAATTCAAGTTCAAGCAAGAAATCGCTTACGTAGCGTAGTCCCGAAACAAATTTAAGTCCTCGCGCGATTTTTTCCAATTTTTGTCATTTCAACAAAGACCATTTTAAGAAAGTAACAGTCTTTGCTGATAAGTAATAGTATGAAGATCAGTGAGAGGTCAATGCATGAGTCAGTTTCTTATGACAGTCAAATTCTTTAAGTGAAATAAACTCTGTGAGTGTTATTTCACTCCTGAAACTGATTGGCGTATTTGGACTCCCCATTTCAGCGTTTATTCAGCGAAATATTTGGTCGGGTGTTGTAGTGCCTTTGCTTGTGCTTCAATGCTTTGCTTAATCGCATCCATTGAGTACGGTTAAATTGGAATGTGATGGTTACGCCCGATTGTGGCAGCTTTGCATTCAAGTTGGCTTAATACTCGTTTTAGGGATCCATGGAACCAAAACAAAATGTTAATTATACCAAAATGAAAACACCCAAACATCCTTAACCCCCTTAACACCCTCTTTCTCTCACACACACTAACTACATTGTGAACATGGTGAAATCTCGATCCCATATTTCTCCTTATAATTTAAGGAGGTAGTACAAGTGGGGTCGGGAAAAAAATTGACTTTTTTTTGCTTCTTTTCATAGCTCAGATATTCCAAAATATTTTCCCAAAAGGATTTTTGAAAACTAGAATTAGTTTAGGAGATATAGCTTTTTTAGTGACTCAAGGTGACCCAAATGTCCCAGCAACTGCAAACTTTAAGCGCGCTTTTTTCGAAACGACGTTTTTCAAAATGGCGGCGGCGAATCAGCCAAAACTACTGGACCGAATTTGTTCAATGAGGTGTCAAACGACGCAGAATTGTCGTCATTCTGGCCTGAACTTCCAACCTTTAGATACAATTTTAAAAACATTTTTTTACACTAGACTACAAAAAAATACCAAAAAAAAAATTTTAGTTTTCAAAGTGCCATCATTCTGTCAAAAATTAACTTTTTCCAAATCTGAGGTTCAGGCCAGAGGCTAAACCCTTTTGAATTTGGATAACGGAGTGACCCCGAATCACGGTCGCCATGGGCGCACTTTTTTTTCATACCACTTTTCGCAGACCAGAAACTTTTCAGCCGACGTCACACTTCTAAAACAAACAAATTTTTGATTTTGTATTCATTCATTAACTTTCAAATAAAAAAAAACGATTTGAAAAATATCTTTTCGTTTTCTTTCTGTGAACTGTTAAAACGGCATCTAAAAACAGCACGCGCAACTTGCAACCCTTAAACTGATTGATTGATATAACGATAAGTGATTCTAATAGGGACATGTATGTAAGGATCTTTCTACTAATAACACAAGTAATTTCCAAATAAACCAATTTCGGGATTGCGCACTTATACCCGAACAACGGCAATTTATTCCAAAATCTTAGTATTTTTTATTTATTTTTGATTCTCTCGACTTTACGGCTGAAACAAGACTGAACTATATTTCTGTTGACAGTCCGACTAAACCTACTGCGACGACTACTTTTACATGTATTACAAAGTTGAGCAATCTAGCTACAAAGTTGTGCTAGATATTAGGAGGCAAGAAGTCTAGCTTTTTCTATTCTCTCGTTTTGTACACTTGGTTGGGCAGTGAATAAGTTGGTTCACACTTCCAAAATACATATATATATAGAGAGAGATATACATTCTTCAATTCCCGCCACTTCACACTCGATTTGTTGGCGTGTCCGCCCGCCTTTCTTCTCTCAACAAAACATCTGACAGCTCTATGTATGTATGAATAGATGAACTGATTTCAGTTCTAATTGCACTGCAACAACATAGAACCTTCACTTGCAAAGGGGGGGAGAGATGATTAAGTGAGTAAACGCCCCCTCCGCACGAAACATGTGTAACCATTTGCCATAACAATAAAGTCGCGTCTAATGAGTTTTTAAACGTTGCATTTTTAATTGGAAATGAAAATTGCATATGGGAAAGAGACAAAGATGACTAACAAACAATGGACAAGTCAGAGTAGGAGCAGCTAAAGGCTGATGCCTCATCAGTTTTGTTTATAAAATGTTGTTTATCTTATCACGTCTGGCCCGTTTGGCCATTTAAGGCAAGTAACAACACAAATGCTCGCCGAACGTTAACGACGACATGTCAACTACGAAAACGACTACGGGTACCGTTAGCTGTGGTCAGGGTGCCCCCTCCGGCCAGTCAGTCGATCGATCTGCAATTTGGGTGCGGCCAACTCTCTGCAAACTGGAAAGAAAAATAAGAGAGTCGCTACACACGCCCAACCAAAATGGGCAACTAGCTAGCTAGTTGGAGAGACACAAGACCAAGTCCAAGTCCAAGGCGAAAGCGAGGCCAAAAAGAAAACAAAAATGGGAAAGGAAGTTCAAAAGCAAAACTTAACTTTCAGAATTTCAAATGCGGGCAGCTAATAAGTAAGTATAAGGAATAAGATAATGATCATATTCAATGGGTTAGCCTAAGTTGGGGCTATAAGATAGCAACTTGCAAGATTTTGAGCTTGATTGAAAGAGTATTGGAGGAAAGGAATTTAGGCCTGATAATTCCAGCTGATAAACCGAACCGCACCGGCGTCCCTTCAGAAATGCTAAACCGAACCAAACCAATACAGTTTAGGTCAGTTCACTGACGAGTTTTTAGATAAAAAAATTTTGAGATCTTTAATCATGTCCCTAACATAAGTCCTTATCGATGCCGGACTTAAGTAGCTGCCTACCAATCTGAAACATGAGATCCCATAAATCTCCTGCATTCCTGTCATCAGTTAACATTTTTTCTTTGAAAGTTGCTAATCGATTTGTAATCGTATCCCATTTTCTTTAAGGGACGATATTCTGATTATTCTGTGAAGTAGCACTACATCACCTCAATCCAACATGAGCCAGGAGCAAGGCTTTCAAAGTGAAATCATTATGAACTATTCCAATGTTCTCTTGGAATTAAATCTTTAAATGGTTGAAAAGTCACTTATTTACTTTCGAAATCATAATTAGGACTATTTCCGTTTTCGATTTCGATCAAATCATGTGGAATCAGAATTGCTAAATCTTTCCGCTTCCGGCTTTTAACTTTAAAGCCCCCGAAGGACTGACGACGTAAGTAATTCAGCTTACGTCACCACATATTGCGTCAACGTGGAACGTACGCCCAGTGTGACCAGAACTAACATAAAAATTACGCCGCTGCATCGCGTTGTCCAGGTTCATGGCATTTTTAAATTAGCTGGTGGAGGGTCACACTGCTCAATAAGGTGTGTTTTGTGTTGATGACAAGTGATTTACGCTTGTGCTTCTGCCATGATAGCAATAGCTCTCCCGCAAAGCCTTAAATCCAGTTCGGCAATTCGCGACTGTCACACAACGAGAACAGCCCCAAAATATTTCAAATATTTGAGTAAATATTTAAGAAATTTACTCTTTAGATGAGCTTTGACATTTTAAAAAGTTTTTTGATATTAAAAAGCTTTCTCTGACAAATAGGTTCAATATTTTAGAGGATAGGTAAGACCAAATAGAGTAGGTTCAAAGAAAAAACTGGGTTTTACTACCTCAAAGAACCAGAACTTTATAATGTGTTGAAAACCCAACAGATCCAACTATATATTTCATCTAATTGTATCGCACACCTAGATTTTTAATCTTCCTTACCATCCAAAGTCTCAAAAAATAGCTTTTCGAACAGATTTAAGATAATTTCTGAGTGTCAGACTTAAGAAAAGGCTTAAATTGTGGTGGAATTAGGGCGATTCTTGAATAGAAATACGTTTTTGACATCATTTCGGATTTGACGCAACTCCAAAAGTCCGAACATATGACTTTCCTAGTAGATTAAGGCCGATTCTTAAACAGAATAAAATTTTTGACATCATTTCGAATTTGCCGCAACTTAAAAATGCCGAATATGACTTTACGAGCAGATTAAGGACGATTGTTGAACAGAATGAAGTTTTTGACATCATTTCAGATTTGCCGCAAGTTGCAAAGTCCGAAAATATGACTTACTGACCAGATTTAGCGGTGAGTCGCGACAAAATACTCAAGAAAGGTCTTTAAGAGTTGAGATAGGCTGACATTAAGGGCGATCCAAAAACAGATATCCGTTTTTGAAACATTTTTCGGACTTGCTTACCTTTACAAGCAAGGGAAAAACTTTTCACGCAGATTAAGGGGCATATCAGGACTTTCTACTTAAGAAGGGTTTAAGAGCTTGAGACTTGACTAAATTAAGGACGATCTTTGAATATAAATGCGATTTTTCCAACGTTTTGGGCTAACTAACTTTGGAAAATCCGAAAAAAAAACTTTCCGAAAGGATCTAAACCAAAATTCGTGTCGTTATGCTTAAGTACAGGCTTAAGGGGTTGAGTTTCAAAGAAATTCAGGGCTATCTTAGAACAGAGATGATTTTTTTTTCATTTTTTTAAACTTGCCGTAACTCTATAAGTCATAAAATTTGACTTTCCGATCAGATTTAGGGGCAAGCGCCAACGATATACTCAAGGAAGGGCTTTAAGAGTTCAGAAGGGATGAAATTATGTGGGATCAAAGAACATAAATGAGTTTTTGAATCGTTTTTGGACTGCCTTACCTTCGAAAATCAAGAAAAAATAACTTTGCGAAACGATTTAAGCCAAAATTAGAAACGAAATGCTAAAGTAAAGGATTAAAGGGTTGTGTTTTAAGGTAATTCATGGCGACAAAAGATTTTTGGCACTTTTTAAACTTGCCGTAATTCTAAAAGTCATAATCTTCTACTTTTGAGCGGATTTAAGGGTAAGTCCTAACGATACATTTAAGAAAGGGCTTTAAGAATTGAGATAGGGTGAAATTGTGGGGTATCCAAGAACAGAAATGAGTTTTTGAATCGTTTTCTGACTGCCATACCTTCGAAAATCCGTAAAAAATAACTTTCCGACAAGATGTAGGCCAAGATTCGTGACATTATGCTTAAGAACAGTCATAAAAGCGTTCCTAAAACAGAAACTAGTATTTGGCGTTTTTTTAAACTAGTCGTAACTTTAAAAGTGCAAAGTGTTTAAAGTGTTGAGATTTGCCAGAATTCGGGCCGAATCAAGCAAACCTTCGAAAGGACAGAAAAAAAATCATTTTCACGCAGATCTGAGGGAATATTGGGATTTTCAGCGAAAACCGAAAAAGCCCTTTAATAAATATTTAAAAAATTGAAAGTGAATGACTGAACCAAACCGAAACCACGGTTAAGTTGGCCTTAAAAAACTATGTAATAAGCCGAACCTGCGGTTCGAAGACTCTGAGAATCACAGAATCCAACAAAAAGCAAACAGGTTATCTAGCTATTTCGAAAGTCTAAGAAAAACAGATTTTGCCATCGGCAATCAAGGTTTTCGCTTACGAAGCCATTGAAATGAAACTCCTTGGAAGAGATTCATACAGTTTGGAAAAAACTCAAAGAAATGGCGAAGAAGTGGTGGAATATGGATCCAAAGATGTTTTCCTCGAGTGCTTTTCTTTAACCAGCTTTCGCAAGGGCCGAACACATTTCAGAGACAGTGTTTCAGTCGATGATGAGAGCTTTACGCTCTCAATTTTTGGCTCCCCTCTTCTTGACGAACTCTGCTTTAGACAAAAACTAAAATCAGCATTCACCACGACCAAAAAATACCTTTCAAAATTTCCACCTCAACTTACACAACAATTGCAAAGAAAGAGTGCGGCCCTGAGTTTTTGGGCGCTCCCAAGTAGTGAGTGCGCACTTGTATGGAAATTTCAAATACAGAGATCAAACTGCATATTTCTCTGACAAATTGTATTTGCATTAATTACTCAGCTTTTGCAATTCGTATGCCCTCTCACTACTCCCCCTGCCCCGCCCCCTAACCACTCCATTACCCTTTCTCTGCGGCTAAAAGTGCTTTTACTTACGTTTTGGATATAACGGTGGTCGGCATTTGCCAGCCTCCATAGCTCCGCTCAAATTGCAACTGTTGTTGTTGTTATTGTTGTTGTTGCCATTGAGGCTGCTAATGGCATTGGCCACCATGCTGCTGCTGCTGCTCCCGCTGCTTACTCCTCCCACTCCGCCCCCACCTAATGCAGGCGGTTGCGTTTGCGGCAGAGGCGGAGGTGGCAGAGGCTGTCCGCCACCGAAGAGGCGTCGCTGCTGTAGAAAAGCCGTTTTGTTGTTGTTTTTGTTGTTGGTGGCGTATGCAATTGCAGTCTCTTTAGTATTGTTTAAGGGCCATTAACTTTTCACTATTTGTTGATTTTTAAATCTTTTTTTTATGTTAACCGTTATTCACGCTTATCTAGCTGAGGTGCTTATCTCCTGAGTGAGTGAAATAAATAGAGAAAAAAAATTGCAATTTTATTGACTTTTATGGTTTCATTGAAACTGCCTGCAAATGTGTGAGTGTGTGTGTGTGTTTGCGTCCTGCTGACACCGTTTGGTAATTGAAAACTGCATAGTAAATGACAGGGACAGAGAACCACCAACTAACGGGGGTTTCTGCCTTGACCTACACAAACACAAACAAACATAGTCAAACGTAAAGGTAAGGGAGAGAGAAGACACACAAACTCACACACACACACAGCCGGACAGTGCGAAAACAATAAATTTATAAATCTCATTTACGCGCACTTTACTTTTACTGCTTGTTATTAACAATTTCCGTTGTGGCTCACATACAAAAAAATTGAAACAAAAATTATTTATTTCCTACCTCACTCTCACACAACCGAACCGCGGCAAGTTCCAAACAGAACTGAAATCCATCGAGAAAAGCACTAAATAATACCAAAAGTAAGTACAGAGTTGCCACCACGTTGAAGTCAGTGGTAGTTTCAAGGGAATTTAAACTTCTGCTCTGCTACGAGAGCTGCTTGCTATGGAACTAAGCAGTTCCTTTTGAAATTTCAACCGTGTACACTGCAGATTTAAATTTTTTGTATTTTACAGTGCAATTTTAAAAGCAAAATGCACCCACCGTATACTTAAAAACTACACTTGCGCTCGTGTAATATACAAATTTTAATTTTAAATCAATTGAAACTTGAATTTTATTTTAGTACAAAGCTGAGTCGATTGAGCTTTGTCCGTCCGTATGTCCGACCGTCCGTCCGTCTGTCTGTTTCTTTGCTAACTAGTCACTCAGTTTTGAAGCTATCTAGCTGAAATTTTGCACAGAGCAATCTTTTAGCTGCATACTGCACATATGTCGGTACTGCGAAAATCGGATGGTCACTTCTTGTAGCTACAATACAATTGTTTTTATACCCTTGCAGAGGGTATTATAAAATTGGGCGGATGTTTGTAACGCATTGAAGGAAGCTTCTCCGACCACATAAAGTATATATATTCTTGATCAGCATGACGAGCTGAGTTCATTTAGCATTGTCCGTCTGTCTGTTTCTATGCTATCTCCTCCGTCAGTTTTAAAGCTATCCTCACCAAACTTTGCACGAAGTCTTGTGGTACAAATAGGCTGCACATTTGTCGGAACCGGCCGGATCGGATGACTATAGCATATAGCTGTCATAGGAACGATCGGTCGAAAAACTAGTCATAGTGAGAAAAACTTTTTTAGTTTTAATGGAATCGCCTCCAGAGTACGTATGTCTTATTTTACAATCCTTTCCCATGATTTCACTAAGTTTGGTCGAAATCGGATGACTATAGCATATAGCTGCCATAGGAATGATCGGTCGAAAAACGTTCGACATAGAGGAAATGCCAATATATGGTCCATATATTCAATATTTTTTCGATTGCGTTGGCCCAATTTTACAAATTGACTCCGAGTAGACCGTATTCCGGAAATGACTAAAGCTCAGATTTGCCCTTCAACACAACTTAAGAAAACTATACCCCACCTTCCGAAAATTTGACTAAATTTCTCTTTTTAAGCCAGCATTCAAATTTAGCGCCAGTGTGCCTTGCAGTTGTTTGCTCGCATAAGGTGGCAGCTTCGGCAATTAAGGCAGTCTGTCAGCAATCTCAATGATATGACACTTTAGCGCAGAATTTAAATGCTTCCACTAGGTGGCAGCACTGCACGAGGTGCCAGCAGGTCAGCAAGCTCACGGCTATGAAACTTAAGCGCTAAATTTGAATGCTGGCTTAAAAAGAGAAATTTTCAAAAAATAGTTTTAAAAATTTACAAAAACTTTGAAAAATATAAATTAAAATAAATGAAAGAAAAGCATAAAATAAAATTAATTAAAAAACTAGTCACAAAGCAACATGAGGCAGCTGCAAGTGTGGTTTATAGGCCTGGCCGGGGTCCGAGGTGTGGAAGGGGGCGGGGTGGGGCCTCATGGCGGTCTCAAAGCAGCCGTCAGCGTCAGTCGAACTTTAACGGCGCTGGCAAACGGACGCGTTTACTTTTTTTTTGGTTTTGGGAAAATAAAATTGTGGTCGCTGCTGCGTGAGAAAGTAACTAAAATTGGCAACAAAAAGAAAAACAAAGAATAAAACAAAAACAATTGTTTAGTGTGCGTGAGTGTGTGTGTTGCTTATTTTTGTTGTTTTTTTTTTGTATTGTTTTTGTTAATAATTTTTTTTTTGGTATGTGCTAATTGAAGCGTGGGCGTAAAGAGAAACTCCCCAAATAACACACTTGGCATATTTTTTTTGTATGCAAATTCTTGGCTGAAAGGAGAAAACGGAAATTCGAAATCGAACTGAAATCGCAGGTAAATATATGCAGATTCATTTGCCAGTTTTGAAGATCAAGGCCAGCAGTTGGCGGTTGGCGGTCGTTTGGGGGCCACTGCCAAGGTGAAGGTCATTGCTTGCACTTGGCATTGTTGTTATATAAACGGACAGCCTCCCCCGCCCCCCTGCGCCCCCTGCGACGACCCACCAGCTGGCCCTGCGCATGTCCTTTCTGACTTTCTCTGTACGCGGCTTTGAACTTGACAGCCAAAATGTGACAAAGTGAACACAAAATTCTCTGGGCCACTTTCAACGCTTAAACATAACAAGGTTAGTGGGTCGCGTCTCGTTTTGGCCGGATACAAAACACAAACAAACCCGTTATGATCAGCCTTAACTTTTCTTTGTCCATTAACAGCCACTGCGGTGCGTTTGGCGGGGGGAGGGGAGGACGATTACTTTCCATGTTAATAAAAATTGAAAATCTTTTAATTGCCTGAAATTGGCCTGTTCCAAAACCCGCTTCCATGCGTCGGGTGAAACTGTGCAGCAATGCGAGATCACTTAACCAGGCGGAGCAAGATTATCCAGATTTCTTATCAGGTTTCAACGGTTGCGAAAGTGTTTGAAAAGTGAGTGAGTGACTCATCGGAGGCCAAACTTCAAGTGGAGACAAGAACTTCTCCTCAATTGGATTGACATCATCTTTGCTGGGGCTTGTGTTGCTATCTTAACAAACTCTAAGGGGAAAGCACTGAAAAACGCCTTTTATTATATCAAGCGATGACTTAAAAAACAACCTCATTTCCAAACTTTGACACTAGTTCCGAACTAGCGATACCTCTGACCACCTGTGGTTTCCTTTACATATCTTTCCTTTACATATCTTTGTAATTCCCAGGCAGAAGGAATGGGAGGCTGTTGAAATATTACTGTTAAGTAAATCGGCTGATTGAGATCAATAACATTAGTTTACAGCATTTTTCATCCTCTTCAATTTGATGTCATTTTTTAAATAAAATCACGCGCTGAATCCGAATCTGTAGTTAAAACAAGAAAGAAAGTCGGTCAAGCCCGACTATAACATACTCTGTACCTGAGAAGTGCTGCCCATCACCGTAGTTGTTGATGTTGTTGTAACGGCTGGTCGGGGTTGATCCATGTACGTGGAGAGTATGAAAAGAAAAAAGAGAAACATGTAGGGTAATAGATAAGGGGGATGTTGAGACTGGTCCATGTCCAATTCGAGGAAAGAAGCTACCTCGATTGGATGGGTCCACAGATCTAGTGCTGTGAGGGTAGTGGGGTTAAGAGGACAACTGAAAAAGTGCTGGGTGTTGTGTGGTCTGTTGCCACACTTGGGGCATTCATCAGAAACCTCTGGGTTTATCTGTGCGAGGTAGCTATACAAATACCGGCTTTTTCCTGATCGTAGTTGGGATAGAGTGGTCCTGGAGTTTCTTGGGAGTGTTTCTTCGGCCTTGTTTTTGGGTGGAGGCCTACCTCCAAGAACTATATTGTCCTGGCATGATTCTATGGCCTTGTTTACCATGTGTGTGTGTGTGCTGTCTTTTTAGCCTCTGCACAGGATGCTCCTAGAAATTTTGCGATGTTAACAAGTTCCGTGCGTAGGTCCAATCAAGGTATACTTAACAAGGTAGCAGCACTTGCTCTTTCACCGCCTCTTATATTTATATACTCGATACTCAAAACTCGATACTCAGTAATCGATAAATGTACTCCATACCCCATACCAAGTACTCGACACGACATACTCGATGCGATGCCAAGTACTTGATACTCAGTACTCGAAACTAAGTACTCGATACTAAGTACTCTATACTCAGTACTCGATTCTACGAACTTTATACTATGTACTCGATACTCAGTACTCGATTAGGCAGCATTTCATTCTTAGTGCTTGATACTAAGTAATCGATACTAAGTACTCGATACACAGTATTTGATACTCAGTACTCGATTCTAAGACCTCAATACTTAGTACTCAATACTAAGTACTCGATACTAATACTAGATACTTTGTATTTGGTACTCAGCAACCGATGCTAAGTACTCGATACCAAGTACTCGTTACTCTGTATTTGATACTGAGTGTACTCGACTCTAAGTACTCGATACTCTATACTCGATACTCAGTACTGAATACATAGTACTCAATACTAAGTACTCCCACTCCCCCTACACGACCACCTTGAAGCCCTAAAGCCCAAAGGGCCAAAGCCGAGCTCCTCTCAATCGGACACGATTTGTAGATCACATGGGAATATTCAAAATATAATTTATTGTTAAGTTCAATTTCATTTCGTAATCTGAAAAATTTTACCAATGTAATGTTAATCTCTTGTTTTTGTGAATCATTTAAAAGCTATGAAGTCGAAGATCTTCAAAAGGCAGACGCTATTGGGGACTTTATATGTAATTCTGAACGTTTATCACGATTTTTTATTTATACTTTTCTCACGATTTTAAGATTAAGTTGGCCAAAACCGACCAGATAACTAGGCAGTTGGTCACTATTGATTTTTGTCTATCATTTTTGTTGAACCGAACCGAAACTGTAGGTTCGGAACAGGTTCAGGTTCAGCTTTCGGTCCAAGGTTCGGTTCACAGTAAATTAATAGTCGGAATTCCGGGCTCGATTTTAACTCTGAAACGGTAAGAGAAAATTATGATTAAATTTTTCGCTATTCACCCATCTTTTAAACTGCATCTTTAGTTTTTTTTAGTTTTTATAGAATTTTGAAAAGTTATAAGGCGTTTATTATCAAATTTATTAAAAATTTGCGAAAAAATGTAACAAATGGTACCTAAATGGGCAAAAGCATAGCCAAAACTTATGGTTTATGCTCATAGAAGTAAAATTTGGACATTTTTCTTTAAAGATGTTAATGTGAAAACTAAGAAAATCGTGGTCATTGACCAAGTTATAGGTAAAATTCAAAAACAGTACGGAATACTCCATTTTAGGGGAAAACTGGACTTGCGCGACCTCTAAACGTCTTCAGAAAAATGGAAAAAAAATCTCAAAAATACATTACTCGATAAGCCTGCAGAAAATGCCGGTGCAATAAAAAATTTTTTGCTGGGACACCCTAGTGTGTATATTACATTAATATTTTCATTATATTCAAACGGAACACATTGTATTGCAAACTGGAGTGAAAATGTCATTAAAGATACATTTGCTGGATTCTCATTTGGATTTCTTCCCTGAAAACCTGCGCGATGAGAGTGATGAGCATGGTGAATGATTTTATCAGGATATTAAGATTATGGAACGCCGCTATAAAGGATTTTGGGATGAGGCCTTGATAGGTGATTTTTGTTGGTTTCTCACGCGAGAGGAAAACTGTGCACACAAATGACGAAGCAAAACGGACCATAGAAATTTTGAATACGGTAAAACTGAAATTGCTCACTTTTTATATAAATGCTAATAATTTCTACAAATTCCAACAGATTTCGATAAACGAACACTTTTTTAATTTCTTATATATTAGCTTACGTTATACAAAAGAGAAAGAAATTTTTAAGAATTTTTTTGTTAGATAAAACAACGGTGTAATTAACGGGTTTTTTAAATTTCGATAAAAATTAAATGAAATGTTCGATATCTTTGTAAGTAGCATCCACACTACAAGTTTGACAATAAATCAACGTATGTATGATTGAAAGGCAATTTTATTAGCTTTAAGCTGGTATATAAAACTCATTCAAAAGTTATTTCACAATTGAGATATTTGTAATTAAGTGACAAAAAACGATAATTTGGGATTATCTCGAAATATGCTCTACTTAAAATTTTTTAAATCTAGATTCGGATTCAGCGCGTGATTTTACTTAAGAAATGACATCAAATTGAAGAGGATGGAAAATGCTGTAAGCAAATCAATAAATCAGTTTGAATTGCACTGCACTCACAGCTGGGCTTTATGTTGATAATCTTCAATTAAGCCGCTCGTTGTGCTTGTGGGAAGATATTTTCAGTTTTGCGTTTAAATGCCTCACAACACCAACATTTAATGTGCTCCCAAATTCGAAAAACTCTCAGCTGACAACTGTGGCTGCACCGCCTCACATTTATTACTGCATTGTGACACATTCTACGAAAGGAGAGCGCAACTTTGTATTCTTGTTTATGCAAGTGGAAGCACAAGACTGAGACTTGAACGTACATTTCCGAAACCCCTCGCCCCTTACCATCCACTTGCTGCTAACGTGAGTTAAGAGCAAAGACTTCAATTACAAAGCTGGCACTTCAAACAATACAAACCTGTTCTTGATTTTTTGGCCAAAAACAACACCGTTATCATGCCTCAACCACCGTATTCACCAGAATTGGCTCCCTGCGACTTTTTCCTATTCCCAAAACTGAAGAGACCAATAAAAGGAAAGCGTTTTGCCACAATTGATGAGATCAAGTCAGAATCGAAGAACGAGCTGATGGCCATTCAGAAAAGCGCATTTTAGAAGTGCTTCGAGGATTGGAAAAAGCGTTGGCACAAGTGTACTATATCCAAGGGCGATTACTTTGAAGGGTACAAAATGGATATTGATGAATAAATTAGTAACTTTCAAAATTCACCTTTTCATTTGAACACACCTTGTACACCCTTTTTAGTCCACGAGTAACGGGTATAAAAAATAGCTCCTCTGTGCGAACAGCTAAATATTAGGAGCCGCCTACCTAATCCCATCAAATGGTTGTCCTAGACGTTTCTTATCAAATTCAAATTGAGAATCTTTACCGTATGATCCAAAGAGCCTTTAAGACACTCAGCTGCAGTTTTCGGAAACGAAAGCAAACATGAGGAATTGTTCCCAGATTTCTGATTTGAAAAGAATGAAACAATAAAATCAATTTGAGCATTTGAACTTTTTATTAACACAAAATTTCGATCGACTCATTTATCTGTTTGCGACATACATGTCCTGATTTAAGTGGACCATTGTCCTTGGAGCCCTCTTTAAGGTAAACTGTGGCAGAATGGCCATCTTCATGGTTATGAATAATAGGCTGGCAGAGGTCGCTAGTCCTAGTAAGTAGTACTCGATTGACATGTACGTTTTAGTTCGAGTTCCAAGAGAAAGAATCAAAAATTTTAACGAATTGTGAATTGCACGCTCTAGCCGGCACCACACCATCAGCGACGACAACTCCATTAAGGCCAGCGATCCCACAGTCTCCACCACCAACTGAATAGCATACGGCAAGTGCATATATCGAACGGGATACATTTTGATTTTAGTTGCAAGCAACACGACGGAGCTGATAAAAATCCAACTGGCCAGCGGGAGGGAGCCGGGGAACTAGGTCTTCCGGCTGTTTCAGAAAAAGGACAGGCCAGAATGACATGGATGAAGCCAGCAAAACCAACAGCCCAATGTGATGCCATCTCAAATAATGTGTTTTCACTTCAAATGTAAAACTAGAAACTGAAATTGAAACTGAGACTTAAAAAGTTGATGTACTGGATGGAAAATTTCAAGCTAACACTAGAAGAAAAGGCAATTGATAGAATTGCCTAACAAATGAGAAAGTGGCACGCTGCTAATATGTCATAAAGTTTGGTTCACCGTGTAAGTTCCCATCCTTAGTTAAAGTCGACTGTGACTGACTCGTTTCCCTGGCAGAGAAGTATTCAAGAAGCTTTAAGTAAATTAATTAACAGAGCTGTAACAGTTTGTTATATGAACATAGCTGTTATATTACGACTCTGCTATATACAAGATGCATTTCAAAGTAAGCTGGACTTTGTGAAATAAATTTCAGTCAATATTCTCTTAAAACTTCATGACAATTGGTTGGTTAGAAGCCGAATTACCCTACACAAAGCAACACTGTGATTTTGCCTTAGGTACATAGAAAAACACGCTGTTAAAGCGAAACGGATGTAGTCAAAAAAGTAGAACTCAGAGAGCAAAACTTACAGCGAACAGCTGACAAATTTCTGATTAAAACGTTGAGAACGCAGCAGGCTGTTTCACTTTTGCTTGATGCATCCACAGAGTAGGCTTTGCAATTTTGATACACTAAAGTTGAAGCAATATAATTTCATTTTTCATTAGGCTCTTCTGTTGAACACATCAAATGTTCAAATGTGAATTATTTTATTTTTTCTTTAATTTTTTACCTGCAATTACTCTAATCGACAAGCAGCAAATTCTGCCGGAATTTAGAATGTCCAAAAAACCTAAGGATGTCTTAAAGTTCTATTATTCGCTTGGACTTTAGTCATATTTTGAAGTCTTGCTATAACAAGAAGAGGCGTTGGCCCTAATATCTATTATTTGGACATTAGGACATTTGCCATTAGAGTTCACTAAGTTTATCATTGTATATGTGCAACTTGCTGCTATCGGGCCTACGTTAAATTAGTTGATTTATTACATATCTTTCTTGTTTTTGAAACAAACAAGCCATATATGCTTATAAACATAAAGTATTTCTTATCGCATCGGCAGAAAACTGACGTCGAGAAGTTTGCCCTGAGGCGCGAAATCATATCGAGAAGGCTGACGAAAGCAAATGGCAATGATTCCTAAATTGGGCAGCTCTTCGCCGTCATTTTCGCTTTCCGAGTTCTTTTTTGCTTATGTCCGTCCCCCTCTAGCCACCGCGTTTCTTATGTCCACAATAATTTTGAGTAAAGCCTTAATGAAGTTAGCATTTCACAAAATAGAGAGCTTTTTTAATCGTTTTGAGGAAAGTTCTAGTTTTGACCCAAAGTCGGTCTGCTGTAATTTTGAGTGCGTTTTGAGGGTTTTAGTTATACCAAAAAATAGAGGAAAGTTAACTTCGCCTCCGTCGAAGTTAGTATACCCTTGCAGCTGCATTGTGAGCGCATATAAAATAAGTAAATGCCAATGATAAGGACGTTTCCACCGAAAACAAAAAAGTTTTTCTCACTAAAACTTGTTTTCGACCGTTCTTTCCTATGACAGCTATATGCTATAGTCCCCCGATTCGGCCGGTTCCGACAAATGTGCAGCGTATATGTACCAAAAGACTTCTTGCAAAGTTTGGTGAAGATGGCTTTTAAACTGAAGGAGGATATAGCTTAGAAACAAACGGACATGGCTAAATCAACTCCGCTCGTCTTGCTGATCAAGAATATATATACTATATGTGGTAGGAGATGCTTACTTCTGCAAGGGTACAAAAAACGATTTTCTTAATTAAAGAAATGAAATGAAATTTTAGGGATATGCTTTCTAAGCTGTCCAAAAACTAGAAATTTTGTTTAAAGCCGGGTATCCAGCAACGCAAAACCAAAAAATTCCTGCCAAAGTTCATATGAAACAAATTGTGCCAGGAATTTTCTGTTTACGATTTCGTTTGTTTAGTATCCTGCAACTTGACCAAAATCCACACATTGTATAGATAGCGGCGTTTCTTAAGCGTGTGTGGAACCTAAAACAGCTATTGCACAGCTCAGGAATATATTGTTGACAATTATTTTGGATGTGATGAGCGCATAGATGGAGGCAAATGGGGGTGGAGATAATAGTTTCATTCTCCTTATTGCTACACATGCAGCAGATTCATTTTGCCAAGGTACTGACCCGGCTGCTGAGCTCTTGTTCCTATCTTGCATTCATATATAACAGACTTTATTTAATTGGCTACCAACTATTGAGTCTTATTTCTTTTCGGGCCACACTGCAGTGTCTTGCTCAGCTATCTGCCCAATAATAAAGAACGAATTGTGAGATCAATGTGGCTGATGTCGAGGTTTGATGTCATCACATCCGACCGCTCAATCAATAATAAGCCACTAGACAAGTCGTACTGAAATTCAAACTTGGCCAAACTATTTTACATGGGTTCCACAAACTCAAAATAAATAGCAAATTCGTGGCAGGAATTTTCCGCAGTGCTGGATACAGGCCTTAAGTATCAACGACTCCAAGCTGTGCCACTTGATCAATCTCATTTGTTAGGCAATTCTATCAATTGCCTTTTCTTCTAGTGTTAGCTTGAAATTTTCCATCCAGTACATCAACTTTTTAAGTCTCAGTTTCAATTTCAGTTTCTAGTTTTAACATTTGAAGTGAAAACACATTATTTGAGATGGCATCACATTGGGCTGTTGGTTTTGCTGGCTTCATCCATGTCATTCTGGGCCTGTCCTTTTTCCTGAAACAGCCGGAAGACCTATGTTCCCCGGCTCCCTCGCTGGCCAGTTGGATTTTTATCAGCTCCGTCGTGTTGCTTGCAACTAAAATCAAAATGTATCCCGTTCGATATATGCACTTGCCGTATGCTATTCAGTTGGTGGTGGAGACTGTGGGATCGCTGGCCTTAATGGAGTTGTCGTCGCTGATGGTGTGGTGCCGGCTAGAGCGTGCAATTCACAATTCGTTAAAATTTTTGATTCATTCTCTTGGAACTCGAACTAAAACGTACATGTCAATTGAGTACTACTTACTAGGACTAGCGACCTCTGCAGTGGCCAGCCTATTATTCATAACCATGAAGATGGCCATTCTGCCACAGTTTACCTTAAAGAGGGCTCCAAGGAGAATGGTCCACTTAAATCAGGACATGTATGAGCATATGGTTCAGCTAAGGGAGGATAGGGTTGCCCAGTAGTCGCAAACAGATAAATGAGTCGATCGAAATTTTGTGTTAATAAAAAGTTCAAATGCTCAAATTGATTTTATTGTTTCATTCTTAATTCAAATCAGAAATCTGGGAACAATTCTTCGTGTTTGCTTTCATTTCCGAAAACTGCAGCTGAGTGTCATAAAGGCTCTTGGATCCGTATGGTAAAGATTCTCAATTTGAATTTGATAAGAAACATCTAGGACAACCATTTGATGGGATTAGGTAGGCGGTGCCCAATATAAGCTGTTCAGAATAGCTATTTGTATACCCTTGCAATTGGTATTATAATTTTGCCCAGAAGTTTGCAACGCATAGAAATATTCATTGCAGTCACCATAAGCTATATATATTCTTGATCAGGGCGAGGAGCTGAGTTAATTTAGCCCTGTCCGTCCGTCTGTGTGATTCTACATAAACTACGTCTCTCAGTTTTAAAGCTATCGAGCTGAAATTTTGCGCGGAGTCTTCTTTTTACTGCACGCTGCTAATATGTCGGAACCGACCGGATCGGATGACTATTTCTTATAGCTCCCATAGGAACGATCGGTCAAAAAACTAGTTTTAAAGAGAAAAAAACTTTTTTGTTTTTAATGGCAACGTCTCTAAACTTCGTATTTATTGGTTTTCTTTGCCTATTCACAATTCCAACAAATTTGGTGAAAATCGGATAACTAAGAGGTGATTTTTTAGCTATTATCTTTTTGGCAACACTGGTTTAAACAGCTCATGCACGTTTCGTGTTTTGTTTCACTGTCAAACATCTTCAGTTTGGTCTATAATTTAACCATGAATCGTCTTACAAACGAACAACGCTTGCAAATTATTGAATTTTATTATCAAAATGCGTGCTCTGTTAAGAAAGTTCATCGCGCGCTTCTTCCATTTTATGGTCAGTTTAATCGACCCACTGAAGCGGCTATTCGGGCTATTGTGACTAAATTTCGCACCAAATTTACATTGTTGGACATTAAACCACCAACACGCTTACGTAGAGTGCGAACTGAAGAAAATATCGCAGCTGTATCGGCCAGTGTTAATGATGACCATCAATTATCGATTCGTCGTCGTTCGCAGCAATTGGGCCTCTGTTACTCAACAACGTGGAAAATTTTGCGGAAGGATTTAGGTGTGAAGCCGTTCATAATACAGCTGGTGCAAGAATTGAAGCCGAACGACCTTCCGCAGCGTAGAATTTTTGGTGTATGGGCTCTTGGAAAGTTGGCCAAAGATCCACTTTTTTACCGAAAAATTGTGTTCAGCGACGAAGCTCATTTTTGGCTCAATGGGTACGTAAATAAGCAGAATTGTCGATTTTGGAGTGAATATCAGTCAGAAGCATGGCAAGAGCTACCAATGCATCCAGAAAAAGTCACAGTTTGTTGCGGTTTATGGGCTGGTAGCATCATTGGACCGTACTTCTTCAAAAACGATGCGAATCGTAACGTAACTGTGAATGGTGAGCGCTCCCGTGAGATGATATCCAACTTTTTTTTGCCCAAAATGCAAGAGCTTGACTTGCATGACAAGTGGTTTCAACAAGACGGTGCCACATGCCACACAGCACGCGCAACAATGGACTTATTGAGAGGCGAGTTCGGTGAACATTTTATTTCACGTTCGGAACCGGTCAATTGGCTGCCTAGATCGTGCGATTTAACGCCTTTAGACTATTTTTTGTGGGGCTATGTTAAAGCTCATGTCTATACAGACAAACCCGCTTCAATTGACGCATTGGAAGACAACATTGAAGCATTTATTCGTGAGATACCGGCCGAAATATTGGAAAGAGTATGCCAAAATTGGACTAAGCGGATGGACCATTTGAGGCGCAGTCACGGTCAACATTTGCATGAAATAATCTTCAAACATTAAACTATAAGTGGACCGTACTATCGATTCAAATAAAGATTTCATGCATTTTTCTGAATTTTATGTGTTTTTTTTTTGAAAAACTTTCCTTTAGCTCTTAAAAAATCACCCTTTACCATGGGGGCACACACCCACAAAGGCTTCATCTGTTTCTACGCGGTTTTTCCATTTTTGCGGGCATGCTGCTTTGGAATTCCCAAACAGTTATAGCATCGCAGGCATGGAAAGACAGCTGTTTGGTGGTCAGAAGTTGTTTAAATGATCGCTGATGATTAGGGGCCACCAACATGATCTCTGAGCCTCCATTGTGGTGATATGTGTCTCTGTTTAAAGTAATGCTACAGCATAACATGTACTCGAGTCGGCTAAAAACTGCAGGTTTGCTACAACAGAATAGTAAACGAATTAGAGACATTTTTGTAAATTTTTACAATTTTGTTCTTATCACGAGATTTTTCTTATCAAACAAGCTATATACCGCCAAACTTACCTATAAAATATTAAACGTATCGTCGTTTTCTACATAAAACACTGAAAATATATGATTTTAAAAAGCGACGGAAGTGATTATTTCCATCAAAAATTTTTCAAACTGAATATGAGGTCTTATGCTTAGAAGTTTCGGTTGACACTACTACTGTAAGTAAGCCCATTTAAATCTTACGAATGATAAAAGCTTACACCGTTTTCCAAATTGACTTTCGAGAAAGATATCGAGAATCCCCATGAAATATTTTGATTTGAAATTTGTTTATTTCCAATTCTCATGGCACACCCACGTACATACCAATCTGTTCGAGTTCAATGGACTTGCACGTGAATTGCATTTTCATTTTCAATTTTTTTTTTTACACTTGGCTGACAAAAAGAAACCAAAAACAAATCCAAAAGCAACTGACACCATCGACTGACACGCCAGACAGTGCCACGCCACGTACATTGGTTGATGTGGATGTTGATGTTAATTGCACCCAGAAAGCGGGATGGAGGCAAGATCACAAAATGTAAAGAGTCATTAAACGCATTTAAAGTGGCCACAAAACGGAAAATTACTGAAAGTTGAACATGTGGGGAGTTGATTTGGCACTTTCACTGCCCCCAACGGAGAGTAAAACGGGTCACGCTCTGATAAAGCTAGAACAACACAACGGATAGAATAGTGCTAAAATTATATGAGATATGAGATAATAAGATACGATTGGTGTTTAAAATCTCAAAACGATGGTTAAGCTCGTTTTCAGAAAGTTCTTAACATGACAAGAAGAATGTACACAACTGAGAGAAGCGTAGAGAACGAAATGTTCTGAGTAAGTTTAGGCTAAAAGATGCCAAACTTTTCGTTTTAAATGTTAGATTTTTGCTTATTCAAGACACAAGTTCTGAGTAAGAAAGCGTTCAGCAAGCGATTAGTCATATTCAAAAAGGTTTCTTCGAATTACAGCAATCATTCTGGCTGGGCCTTGGGCAAATCCCCTTTCCATTCCAACTCGCCTCGGCCGCCCTGTAAATCATTTGGGGCTTTATAAATTAACCATCGCAATCGCCAGAAATCAGTGGTGGTCAAGTGCGTGGTTAGATAACCCAGATAAGATAGAAAATCCGCGCAAGTGTAGCATAAATAGAAGGTACATCCAGCTCGTGTCACTTAATCCAGTGCCATGTTAAGGTCTCTACTGTTGTCCGTTGTGCTCTGTGTGGCTGTGGCCACGGCTGCCCCGTTTTTGGAGGGTCTTGAAGGACCCGATGGTCGTGTGGTGGGTGGCGTTGATGCCAAGGCTGGCGATTTTCCACACCAAATCTCGTTGCGTCAGTCGGGTTCGCATATCTGTGGTGGTTCGGTGATTGCGCGTCAGTACATCCTGACGGCAGCGCATTGCGTGACCAGCGAACTACAGAATGGCACACTGATTGTGTAAGCAAGTAAACGACTCCTCATCCTCCAGAATGCTAACATCTTCTCTTTAGCACCCCACCCCATATGCTGACCATACGTGCTGGTACTTTGGATCGCCTCAGCGGCGGCGTCTTGCGACAGGTCATTAAGGTGCAAGTGCATGAGGATTACGGCAACTTTCTGAATGATGTTGCCCTGATGTTCCTGGACGAACCCTTGATCTACTCCTCCAACATACAGGCCATACCGCTGGCCAGTGTGGACACACCCAAAGATGTGGAGGTGATCATTTCGGGTTGGGGTCGTTTGAAGACAGGCGGTGATATACCCCGCACGTTGCAGAGGAACACCCTGATGTCGCTATCGACACGTATGTGCACCGTGTCCACCCTGATGAACGCCAACAGTTTGCTGTGCCTGGCCCACGAGTCGGGACATGGAGCTTGCAATGGGGATTCCGGTGGTCCGGCCATAGCGAATGGCGAATTGGTGGGCGTTGCTGGCTTTGTCATGGGCGGCTGTGGCACCCGAAATCCAGATGGTTATGCCAAGGTGTTCTATCACCGTGAGTGGATAATCAAGCATGCCCGTTTATAGAGCGGGGATGAGGCGGGAGAAGAAATAAAGTGGAGTACACTTTTGGTTGAATAGAAAAAAAAGTAGTCTTTGATGGGGGAAAATTAAAATTTGTTTTGAAGCTACGAAAGTTTCGAATGGAACTCAATACTCAGGAATTTATACTCAGTGGTCGATACTTAGTACTTTATACTCAGTACTCGATACTGGAAGCTCAATACTCGATACTCAGTGCTTGATACTTAGAGCCCTATACCCAGTACTCTCTAGAATTGCCCAACAAACTCTATCAGCGTTGTTCTCAATTACCTTTCCGCAAAAGTTTTGTGATTTTTGAGACCAAATCTAGTTTGAACACCGCTTTTAAATCACAAAATCTTTCTAATCAAAGCCTGGCCTTCCCCTTCAGTCAGCTCCTCCCTGCACACAGAGCGGGTTCAATGGACTGGCACGTGAATGGCAGTTGCCAAATGGACTGACGTCCACGTCCATTGGCTTGATGTGTAATTGCAACCCGAAAGTGAGGCAAGAGGCAGATCAAAATGTAAACCGGCCAAACAAAGTCATTAAAAAAGAAGCATTTAAAGTGGAAAATTGATTTCCCACTTTCACTAAGGGTCATGCTCTGATACACACAGAATAGTGCTCAAACTTTATTATCTAACCATACACTGCTCGAAAAAAGCGTGTACAACTTAGAGCTTCGCTTCTGCATTGATCCAGCTAAGCAGAGCGGAGACACGCTCAAAGCCATCCGGTGCTGAACGGCCACAACTGCCCAAGACCCAACTGGCCACGCCTACCAGTTCACCCTCATAGGTGGCCGGTCCACCGGCATCACCAAAACAGGCACCCAAATTCTCATCATGGAACAGACACATCACAGTCTCCGCCACACGGGGACTATAGCTGGAGCATTCGGTGCGCGAAATGGCCTTCATCTCCACACGCATCAGCTCATTCGACAGGGGTCCACTATTGAAAATGGCACCCCAACCGGAGACATCAACCATAGCATTAGTTGGAGGATCATTGGTAGCCAAGGGAATTGCCTGGATCGAGTCATTAAATTTTAGTGGCTGGGCCAGACGCAACACAGCCAGATCAGAGCCACGCAACACATTCCGATAGTCGGGATGAATCTTGATGTCCGCCACGTCCACAACCACGCCGCCTGCATTGAGGCTCAGGCTACCGGCACGTATGGACAGCTTGCGAGGATGCTTGCTGAAACAAGGGTATAAGAATTTAGGTCTTCAAACCAACGGAAACTTACGGTCTAATGCCTGACTCGACACAATGAGCGGACGTTAGAACATAACTCTCGGATATAATGGAACCACCGCAAATGTGATAGCCAGATGAACGCAAAGAAATCTGATGCGGAAATTCTCCCTTCAGGGCACGCGTACCTCCCACTATGCGCGGAGATGGTGAAGGAGAATTCAACTGCTGCAAAGTCAGTGGCAGACAACAGAAGAACACAAAGAGCACAAAACTTAGGCAAGCTCGAGACATGTTTGAACTACAATTCCTTGTAAGGGGCTTTGCCTTAGTAACCCGGTATTTATGGCTGGCAAAAGTTGGCTCTAATGTCTCTTCAATGTCAATGTCAGTGTCAGGGCAGCTTCAGATAAGCCAAATGAGCAAAGACTTCATTAGGTTTGCATTACACCCTTAACGGAATACATGTGGCTAATCGGGGATTAACGAAACCCCCTTGATGTATTGGTTGAAACTACTAAAATAATTGGAATTTGTGAGCCAACCAAACTGTTTTGAGTAAGATTTCGCTAGAACTACCAAGCGAGCTCCTTTCAGAGAAGAGCAAGTTAGGATAGCCATAGGACTTGCTTGGGTTTAGGTAAAAAATCATTTTCTCCCATGCGGCAGCAAGACTTATTCTGATTCTGCCTTTATTTTTACGTTTCTATAACATGACCACCTTCTTCATCTACGAACACATTATGAAAACTTATTCTTAAATTGTGGCTTAAAAAATGACCGACAAGTTTTCCATTATATTTTGATGTTACTGATGAAATAAATAGATTTAAGCACCACAGTGCAGTGTACAAAATAACCTCAAAATAAACCATGCTTCTACGGTGATTTCATCCCACGACCTTGACGTTCTAATGCAATTGTCTTCCCACAAAATGCTAAGTTAAGCACTTACACTGCACAGTGGTTCCGTCCATAGGCCAAAAATCAACAAAATCGATCACAAAATATTTAGACAAAATATAAACAAATTGCCTCTTAAATGTCCAATCTTCTTAATGGCAGGCCGGTTTTTGGCGGAAATCTAACAGTACTTTCTAAAAACAGAATTTAAGGCATGAGCACGTGTTCATTTGCAGAGCGCAGCTGAACGCTGGCAAAGCAAAGTGCACTTCAAAACGGTCTGGTAATTGCTTTAATCTACAAAACTAAATTATGATCAATGGATTTTGAAGTTAAAGGTATTTGTTTTATCTCCAGAAAATAATAAAAACTAATTGGTGTTGTAGTTTTTTTTTAAATAAATTTTTTAGTTAACCTATTTGTTTGTTCCTTTTTGTGCGTCTTTATTATGTTTACTTAAAGTTTTCGTCGTGTTCCCCCCAGATTCCCCCTTAGGTTTCTTTTCCATTGTATTAATCGGATTCTTAGGGTAATAAAAGCGCTGAAGTTAGTTGCGGAAATTTGCGAATGAGCGTGTAGTCTTTGATATACTAATTCGCCGACTTATTTTTTCAATGTCAAATTTGCCCAACGAAGCCTCCGTTTCGCATTTTTATCGTGCTGTGTAGTTGTTTTCCTCTTTCGTGTTTGTGTACAATTTTCAATGATCATTTAATCAATTATTTATGCATTTTTTGTTTTTATTTTCGATTTGGTTTTGGAAGGCGATTCGTATCCCAACAGAAATCTCAACCTTATACAAAAAACATGGTTCTTTGAATACTTTTTACAACTTTCTATAAGTCAGTCATCAAAATGTGGCAGGTTAGAGGTCCTGAACAAAAATTAAAGGCATTGAAAAGATAACACAAAATCCAAAAGGAATTTCGTTAAAAATGGGTTAAATAGAAAACAAAGTTCGATTGAGAATCAAAAGTTGTGTGAACGAAAGCTAAAATGACAAAAAAACTAAATATATGAGAAATTTACGTAATAGTAGACAAGTCCATAGGTGGAGGTAGAGGATCATTCATCGACGGAAATATTGCTAGAAATTAATTTCTGATCCAAGATTGGCTTCAGAAATTACAAGAGTTAATGAAAATCCGATCTATCGTTGTGCCACTTTTTTCAAGCTATGGCATCGGGCTTCAAAATTAGTGCGTACAAATTTAATGAATATGCCCTAGATACTGCCAAGGAACTGATTAAAGAGTATCCATTGTACAATTTGCCTACTACAGTCCATAAGGTTTTAATTCATGGATCTGTTGTGATAGAGCATGCAAAAGTATCAATTGGAGAGTTTTTAGAAAAAACTGCAAAGCCAACAACAAAGAAAAAAAAATGTAGACTTCATCAAAGCCGGAAAATGTCGCGCATTATAAAAACATTCACTCCTTTTATGGTCCGACCCTTTTATAACTGGACAGATGGAGCTTGATAAAAAAAGGATAAGTCAACGTTATTTGAATCTGAATATGGCTTGCTAGAGGAGACATTATACATTTTTGTAATAATAGAATATTAAAATGGTTTCAAATTTCAAATTTATTTATTGGTTATGGTTATAGGTGGGGTTTGGGTGGGGGCGGTGTGCAACGACAAATCATGTCCATCTTTTCACCACAATTTTTAAAGAGGCTTGGTGAAAGTTTCATTACTCTACTACCATTAGAAGTATTTTTGGCCGCGCCTCCATACAAGCGGATCCACTGTGCACTGTCTACATCCTTAACTATGATTTAGACGCTATCTCTCTCGAGCTCTTGATGGTCGTATGCGCTAAGATGCTGACGTTCTCATGTTCAGTCTACTCGAGGTCTCGAGATCTAATCCCAGACAAGGTAAAGTAAATATAAGCTCTTTACGAGGGATGATCTGAATTAAAATTACAGTCATTGCAAAAGAATATAAAATAGTTTTTATTTTGTATGGTTTCATTCGGATGAATTTAGTTTAAAATGTAATTAACAATTCTAATTGTAAAAGTAAAAGCCTAGAACAAACTTTATGTTATTCATCCACCATGTATTGACATTTTTTGTAGGCATTCAACAGTTCTACGATTTTTTTAGATGCAGATATTACAAAATTCAGTAATGGATTGGTATCAAAGTTATCGCGTTCTTCCGAAACATTTGAAGGTGTTGGAAGTTGTCCGGGACTACTTTCGATCCTACGATCCTGAAGGAACGCCTGCTCATTTTTTAATGTATTCTGAGCGATACTTTTTGACTGGGATGCGTCCTATCCAAAATTCGAGCACAATAATGTTTAGTCACTATTTTGGTCACTGTCTAGTCACGGTTTGGTCACTGTTTTGGTCAATACTTGGTCACTGTTTAGTCACTGTTTTGGTCTCTTTTAAGTCACTGTTTGATCACTGTTAAGTGACTGTTTGGTCACTGTTTAAGTCTCTGTTTGGTCACTGTTTGATTACTGTTTTTGTCACTGTTTAGTTACTGTTTAGTCACTGTTTGATCACTGTTTTTGTCACTGTTTGGTCACTGTTTTGGCCACTGTTTAGCCACTTATTGATCACGGTTTTGGTATCGGTTTGGTCACTGTTTGATCTCTGTTAAGTCATTGTTTTGGTCACTGATTAGTCACTGTTTGATCACTGTTTTGGTCACTGTTAAGTTACTGGTTAGTTATTGTTTAGTCACTGTTAAGGTCGCCGTTTAGTTACTGATTCAGTCACTGTTTGGTTATTGTTTTGGTCACTGTTTGGTCACTGTTTTGGCTACTGTTTAGCCACTGATTGATCACGGTTTTTGGTATCGGTTTGGTCACTGTTTGATCTCTGTTTCATCATTGTTTTGGTCACTGATTAGTCACTGTTTAATCACTGTTTTTGTCACTGTTAAGTTACTGGTTAGTTACTGTTTAGTCACTGTAAAGGTCACCGTTTAGTTACTGATTCAGTCACTGTTTGGTTATTGTTTTGGTCATTGCTTGGTCACTGTTTGGTCATTGTTTTGGTCACAATTTGTTCACTGTTGGGTCACTGTTTAAGTCACTGTTTTGGTTACTGTTTGATCACTGTTTTGGTCACTGTTTGGTCACTCGTTGGTACCTGTTTGGCCAATGTTTGGACACTGTTTTGATCACTGGTTAGTCACTGTTTGATCACAGTTTTAATCATGGTTTGGTAATTGTTTGATCACTGCTTGGTCACTGATTGGTTACTGTTGGGTCAATGTTTAATCACTGTTTTGGTCACTGTTTAGTCACTATTTTATCAATCTTTGATCATTGTTTAGCTACTGTTTTGTTACTGTTTAGACACTGTTTTGGTCACCGTTTCTTTACTGTTTTGTCACTGTTTAATCACTGCTTGGTCACAGCTTGGTCACTATTTGGTCACTGTTGGGTCACTGTTTTAGTCACTGATTGATCATTGTTTTGGTCTCTTTTTGTCACTGTTTTCATCACTTTTTAGTCGCTGTTTCGGTCACTGGTTTAACCCACTTACCCAGCAAGCAAAGTTCGGAGGGCTCCAAATTATGTGTCTAACAAGAGCAGGGATTAAAAGCGTTTTTGGAGTAAACACATAAATTTTAGGGTTTTCAGAGCTCATTCAGTGCTCTCTAAGTACGGGCTCATTAATAGTACTTATTTCTGAGCATTTTCGAAGTTGAAGACCCACCTCGAACCATCAAATGAAACGTTTTTTCTTTGAATAAACTTTACACCCGGTCACCGCTCTCTGCTGTTGGCGCCAGCTTTGCAATAATTAGCCATGCAAAAGCTTTTCAAACTGCCGTTCGGATTTGGCGTTAAACTATAGGTCCCTTTCTCTTGTGCGAAAATTAGAAGCTTATGGAACCATAGTATTCGGCTTTAGTCCAGTAAAATCTGCAATTTTGGCTATTTAGCCAATCTTTCATCAAAATTAAAGCAAATTTTCCTGTGGTACCTTAGCCTTGCTCAAAAAGCCCTTTACCTATTTCGGTATTACATTTGTAGCCTTAGGTTCACTTCCCTTAAGCAAACCTACGATTCATGAACCATGCCCTCCCCCTATCAACTGTCATAAAAAGCGACTTATTTTTAACCTTATCAAAAAATGTTTGACTCATCTTTTGCCGACTTGGGTACATTTTATTTCTCTTCTTTTAAACCATTTGCTCCTTCACCCATTTGGAAAACGGCGCAATGCGTATGAACACATCGGGATAGCGTGAACCGCAGGCGCCAACCACGAAATGGGTGATGCCCACCAATTTTTTGTCATAGACCGCCCCGCTGCCTCCATCCCCATGGCAGGTGCCCTCCTTCAGAGCATGCGAGAGACAGAAGGTCTGAGCATTGTGTCCGCTGTAGGCGTCCAAGCAGACGGCATTGCTGGCCAAAGAAAGTGCCAGTGAACGTATCTTAAACGAGGTGGTTCCCTCCACGGTGGTACCCCAACCCGTCACCATAATGTCTCCGCCTTCGGTGGGCAAGTCGCGTTCGTCCTCCGTGGCCATGTCAATATGTTCAACGCGCTTATCCCAGACCAGAGGTGCGGTCAACTTGATGACAGCCACATTATTCTGCAGCTTGTAGTAATCGGGATGGGGTATGATCGAGGCGATGTTGACCACACGTCCTCCGGCATATTGATTGGTGCTGCCCACGCGGGCGGTCATGCGGTTGGCTGCAATGCTGGTAGCAAGTGGTTAGCTATGGTTACAAAGGGTGCCTTATTTACTTACAGTTTGCCATCACGATAGCAGCAATGAGCCGCTGTCACTAGATAAAGGTCTCCCACTATGGTGGCGCCGCACACATGGGCATTGTCCACGCGCAGGGAGGCCGCATAGGGCGTGTCCGTGGTGGCGGCCTCCTCGCCACCCAAAATGCGACCATTGGGAGCCTCGCTCCCTGCACTGCACAACACCAGCAGGCCGAGCAGGCCGCACCTGAAAGCTTCTGTAAATTGCGTCATCTTCTATGACCGTCAACGTCTTGCGGATTGGAAATGCGACTCACAAATGCGGCGGCTATAAGTGGACGGTGCGGTAGTATCTGGAATTGGACATCTATTAAATCTAATCTTATCAAATTGCCACCCAATGGCATCTAAATTGAATGTTATATTTGTTATTCGGGGCGTTTTATGGTATCTTTGGATGGATCTACGAGTGTGACCATGTCGAAGATATGCATCTGCGGGTGACTAAGGGTGAATCAGTGGCTATTTGGAAGGAAAACGAAATCGGTACAAGAATTTATGTACATATGTCAATTCTAGAATGATCAATGGGGAAAGCTTAAAGTGTTGCCATATCTGCAGAAAAATGCTCTACCTGACCGACTGACTCAACGCACAGACTAATAGATCAATACTATTGACTAGAAACTCTATTTGAGGGCTTAGTTTGGGAAAATTCGCCTCCAAACGACAAAAAAAAAAGGTATGAGCTCAGTTCTGGCAAAATATTCTATCACATTTGGCCTTCGCTGTCTAATAGTTAGTTGGGACTTACACAATGAAGCAAACTTTATAAAGTTTTCTCAGTTGCCGGTAAATTCAAGGGAAAGGTAATTAAACTTGTAAACTAAAGGTATAGAATCACACCTGATTGTATTGCCTACTTCGTGAAGATTGCTTCATCGTGTAAATCCCGACTAAGTCTGTAGTCTGTATTCGGATAATCAGAGGTTTAAGATTAAACCATATTAATGCCATTCAACATGAGAGAACCTTAACAACTTCAAAAAGTAAGAAAATTGGTCAAGCCCCCATTATATACACGTACAACTGACAACACGAAAACTCGCACTAAGTGAAGTGATGCCAAGCGTTAGAGAAGTGGAACGAAATTTCTAAAACTGATATGCTTATAGTAAATTCCTGAACCTGAAATTAAAAAATTGTCATAAACGAAAATCCTTCATTCAAGATATCAAGTTCAACTTTTTCAATGCCTTTATACTTGATTTAGGACTGTTTTGGAATATATACAAACTTGTAACGCTTTATTATTATTATTGTTGAAGTACTGTTTAGTTTTACATTTTCAAATTTATAATTTGGGACTTCCCCCAAATACGTTTTTCTGTTGTTTTGGCAACAGCGAAAATCGGGCGTTTGAGTGAAAAAGACCCGTTCTATACAAAAATTCGCTATAAGGAAGTTTCGAAAATCGTTATAAGGAAAGCAAAACATACTGAATATTGAACGAAATTGCAGCGTTCCGGAAATTAATTCGCTAGAAAGAAAACTTCGTTCTACAGAACCATTCTTCTACAGGCTACAGACTCCATTCTTCGTAATGGAGAAGTTCGACTGTATTTTAAAAATAGTTTCGATCATACTTTTAGGTAGTAACAGTCTTAAGTCAAACCCTTTTAGTTCTAAAAATAAGTACAAAACATTCTTTCTTGAAGAATAATAAATTCTAAATCAACCCTAATACTTTCTTCAAACTAAATAAGAATACATCCAATTGGTGTAAAGTGTTTGTCATCTAAGCCCATAAAATTCTAAAGATATTCCCAATTTGTTCTTAAAATAAGTTGTATGTTTTGTATTAAAGAAGGCTGAAAAGAAGGCTTTTAATTAAAATTTTTTTTTTATTAAAAACTAGCCGAATACCCGGCGTCGCCCGGGTCCCTAAGATTCTTATGAGAGCGACTGTATTCAAGCCAGTGTTGGCTGCAAGTCACCATAAACATTTTGGACCGTTCGATCTTTTTCTCTATTTAACCATCTTCATAATAATCTAAACTCATGAATATTTTGAAATTTCGTGACTATTTTTACCCTTTGGTTTATACCTCCTTTTTACCCATCTGCATTGTAATATAAGCACTTTGCGCTTTCATAAACACTCATAAGGTTATTTTGCAAATTTCGCGATTTTTGGACCTAAGAAACCTTCGCGGCCAAGCGTCTAACCACTGACCAAAATTTCATCGCAATCGGATGAACGGTATAGTTTTTGAATTTTCGCGGTTTTTAGACTATTTCCCATACATTTCTTTAAATCAGAATCCTTCGCGGCAAGCGTCCTAACATTCTCCAAGGTTCATAACACTCGAACATTTTGCAAATTTCGCGGCTTCTTCTACTTGAAAAGCTTCCCGGTCAAGCGTCGATCAATTTTCCAAAGTTTTAGCGAAACGTAAATTTTGCAGTTTTCGCGGTTTTCACAGACATAAGACAAAGCCTATGACTCTTTCCTAATCGACATAAACATACTGTGAAAAAAAGTGAAGATCGGTTCAGTTTAGACGCTCATAAGGGACAAACATACAAACATACTTTCATACTTGTATAGATGTATGATGTAAGGATTAAATGTTGTACTGCTACATTTAGAGTCGCACAACGTTTGGTGAGCATGGCTACAAATGTATGAAACGGTATGCAGAGAGTGTGGACCAGAGACCTGCAGCAAGCCTCTAATGTTCGATCACACACACTCGAAATGATCGCAAGCACATTGAGACAGAACGAATAAGCTCTTTGCTTCGTACGAGTAATAATATGAAAAAGCTTTTCATAACAATGGCCAAGCCTTTTCGACACTCTACTCGTGTTTACTCGCACTCGCAACAGAATTTACTCGTACGTACTCTGCTGGTTGACGGCGAGCTTGGACAAGCCTCTTATATAATTGTAGGTTGTGTTTTGAAAACTTCAAACACCAACTTGCCACAAGAAGGAAGGAGAAAGCGTATGCAAAATACAAATGCAAAAAATGGGCCATCATTTGCTCTTACAAATTGTTGTTTTTTGTGTGCTTGTGACGATTGTGTACAATCGTTGATCGTAACAGATTGCAGCAGATCTTTGACTTCGGTAACAAGTACTCTCGGTGATTCGCGGCCGATGCTAGGAGTAATCGCGAGAATTTGTTCCTAACGAACTTTACCCATGACGGCTCGCAGCAGAACTTCGCGGCCGAAGCGCTGAGTATAAGTACGGGCAATACTGGAGTCTGACAAGCCTTGATCGCCGATCGATTGTACTCGTGGCGGCTCGTTGCAGTCCTCTGGTGTGGACATTTTTCAGTTTGATTCTCTGTAATGAAATGACGGGCTCGCTTTTATAAAGGCGAATGCCTGTGAAGTGCTGCCAGTCAACGTTGCGACCGGTGCTGCCCAAAATAGTTTGCTTTCCTTATAACTTGACAACCGTTCATCCGATCTTTACCATTCCTTTGGCGGATCGATAAATAATCCTGATTACTAAATATGTCCAGAAGGAACAAACCTTCTATCTATAAAACTGTGGGAGATATGACGTTTTTTCCAATTTGCGAGGCTGTAGGGGGCGTGGCAAAAATTGAAAATAAACTTGATATGCCTGCAAGTATAAAAAGCATCCCATACATGTAAAACCTCTATCTCTTACCATCTTTGAGATCTGTTTGTTCATACGAACAGACGGACAGACAGACAGACAGACATGGCTAGATCGACTCGGCTGTTGTACTGATCAAGAATATATATACTTTATAGGGTCGGAGATGCTTCCTTCTGCCTGTTACATACACAAACTTAATATAATCTGAGTACCTCTGGTACAGTGTATAAAAATTAAAATAAAATTTGAACGTAAAAATAAAAATAGGGGAAAGTTAACTTCGGCTCGGCCAAAGTTTTGTATACCCTTGCAGCTTCCATTGGAAACACAAAAGTTTTTCAAACTAAGACTACTTTTTGGACCTTACTTTTCTATGCGATCTATACTATATAGATGTCCGATTTCGACCAAACTTGATGAATTCATAGAAAAGCATAATACACTGTTAATTACGAAATTTGGAGGCGATCGCATTTAAAACAAAAAAGTTGTTCTCACTAGAACTTCTTTTTCGACCGATCATTCATACAGCAGCTATATGCTATAGTCATCCGATTTTGACCAAACTTTGTGAAATTGTGTAAAAGTATATAAAATAAGTATATGACAATAAAAAGGACGTTTTCATTTAAAACAAAAAAGTTTTCCTCACTTGAACTTGATTTTCGACCGATCGTTCCTATGGGAGCTATATGCTATAGTCACCCGATTTCGACCAAACTTTGTAAAATTGTGTAAAAGTATATAACATACGTTTATGCCAATGATAAGGACGTTTTCATTAAAAACAAAAAAGTTTTTCTCACTAAGACTAGTTTTTCGACCGATCTTTCCTATGACAGCTATATGCTATAGTCATCCGATCCGGTCGGTTCCGACAAATGTGCAGCGTATTGGTACCAAAAGACTTCGTGCAAAGTTTGGTGAGGATAGTCTTAAAATTGACGGAGGAGATAGCATAGAAACTGTCGGACAGAAGGACAGACGGACGTTCAGACGGACAGGGCTAAATCAACTCAGCTCGTCATGCTGATCAACAATATATATACTTTATGTGGTCGGAGATGCTTCCTTCTATGCGTTACAAACATCCGGACAATTTTATTATACCCTCTGCAAGAGTATAAAAATGTGAATATTTTAGAATAAACCCATGAGTGTGAAAACGGGGAACTGGTGAACAATTTCAGTCTACACCCAGAAATACATGAATAATTCAACCTTTCAAGCACAAATACTCAATAATCCCTCTTTACAAGTAAATTACTCAAGTAATTGTAAGAGTAGTTATCTATTGTTATAGTCACTGAATAATCACCAATAATTGTAGTTCCAAGTTACAATTACGATTAGTAAAAAATCGTTATCAGGAATTGTTTTTCATTTTCTAAAAAATTGTAATGATAATGGTAATTGTGTTTAGAGCTCTGCCAGAAGGTACCAACAGACGGACGGACGGACACACGAACATGGCTAAGTCGACTTTTTAGGGTTGGAGATGATTCATTCTGGCTGTTACATACTTTTTTACTTTGGTACAAAGTATAAATATATACCTAGGTGAGGTGAAAGCTATCCGAAATACGCAGTATCTGGGTATATGTAAAGGAAGAAAAAATGTTCTTTTCAATACGCCTTTTATTCGACACCACCTACGCGAAAATATTAAGAACGTGAACTATCCAACCGGATCTTTGAGGCTTATAAAGTTTATAACAAATTAGTTTGGCAGACGCTTGATAGCAGTCCGAAGTCCACTTTATTAGGCCTGCCACAATATCGTTTCCTTTTTGCAACCTTTCTCTATGAACCAAAACCATTGATAGCATACTTAAAACTCTCTGCTTTCTGTGTGTTTTTTGTATGAACCAATATGTGTTTTAATAGTGTGTAATTTTCATTGGGTTGTTTTAGCCATTGTGGTTCATGTGAATAAGTAATTATAATTTCATTTCACTCCCATTTTCCACCTACGCGTTATGACGTATTTAACGTCTTCTCTTTTTAAGCTGATTATAGTTTACTCAGGATGGGTGTAATTGTTTAATGAAGTATAGTTCCTCCGAGCTTTTAGTCCATTAAACAAAGTTCATTCAACAAATTGGCATCGAATTCTGCAAAATTTTAGACTTTCATTTCTGGTGTGTTAAATCTTAAGCGGTTTGCGCTGTAACTTAATAATCAGTAAGTCAGACTAAGAAATATAGATTGTACGATTTCAAACAGATACTAACTCTATCTTTCAATATAGCTGTTCGCTTTGTTGTTGTTGCTTTTGTCTCACTCTTTTTTATGCAAACCCAAGCTCATGCTCACTCTTTCATTTTCATATTTACCGTTACGCACACTATCCATGTTGAAATCTATGGTAATAAAACTGTTACCATAATTGGGTTATACCCAAGATTCTTATCTAAATTCCGCACAAATAGATTTCACAGTTTACATAAGACTTTAACAGCCGATTAGTTGTAGATATTTTCGGCTTTTGTATTTAGACCGTGAAAAACAGTTCACATATCAGTTGCTTGATTAGTTTTATGAGGAGGTTTAGCGATTATTTTGATTGCACAAGAAAAAAATTGAAAAAAAAAATTATTATATACACAAAATATGTTAGTTAGTTTCATTGCTGGGCACCGTGAATCCAATCCAAGTAGTAGGAAACACGTGTGGCTATATTGGGATACGCGCTGTCACATTCGCCAAACCAGAAGCTGACCACTCCCTGCAGCACTTTGTCATCATCCAAAATACCGGCACCGGCATCGCCACGACAGACTCCATGGTTGGCTACACCCTTCAGACAGAGCACGTTGTCATAGCCATAGCCGGCGGCATATTCACAGTAGGCAGCACTCAGGGTATTGAAATTGGCCTTCTGCAGTTTGTAGGCCGCACTGCCATCGGATTGTTCACCCCAGCCGGCACCAAAGACGGGAGTACCATCGGGTAGTTCGCTAATGGGCAACGATACTCCTTCCTCGTTGGTCTCGGCCTTGGGTAGAGCCACAGCGGCGATTTTCTCATCAAAGGTCAGAGGTTTGCTCAAAGTAACAATGGCCAAATCGTGCAGGAAGTTGCCATAGGAGGGATGAATCTGAACTTTCGAGATGCCATGAATAGCACCACCGGCATACTGATTGATGCTGCCTACGCGCACGTCCAAGGTACTAAGGTCCACACTGTGGGGAAGAGAAGAAAAGGGTTGGTCTGGTATTAGAAAAAAGTAAAGGAATTGGTTCTTAAAGGAACCTCAAGTCTTCATCAAAATAACGACATATTTGTGATCTTAAAGAGTTCAGGTCTAATAGTTTCCTGAAAGGCTTTTTGATATTGTTGAACTTGTAAATTTCATTCACATTGAACAAAATTTGGTTCTTAAACCAAACCTACCTCGCTCCAAGAAGATGTCTAAGCTCCAAGAAGCTAACCATCTATCGGCAAATCCTATTCCAATGTCAAAGTTTATTAAATAAAAAGGAACCAGGAATTAATACTGAAATTTTTCTAGAACTAGTTCTTTTTAAAGCTAATTCAGTGTAGTATTAATACTTTTCATAACTAGTTTATTGTTAGAACTATTTTACTTTAGAACTGTTTCTCTTTAGAACTAGTTTATATCAGAACTATTTCACACCAAAATTAGTTCATTTTAGAACTATTTCACTTCAAAACTAATTCATTTTATAACTATTTCACTAAAGAACTATTTCATATCAAAACTCTTTCACTTCAGAACTAGTTGATTTAAGCTATTTCACTTTAGATCTTTTCATTTCAGAACTACTTCATTTTGGAATTAATTCACTTCAGAACTAATTCATTTTATAACTGGTTTATTTTTAGAAATAGTTAGGCTTAGAACTACTTCACTTCGGAACTAGTTAGTTTCAGAAATATTTTGCTTCAGAAATAGTTCATTTCAAAACTAGTTTATTTTCAAAAGATTTGAAGTCAAGAACTAAGTATTAAAGTATGCAGTTATGCTGAAGTACAGTAAGCCTCAGGTAATTGAAACTTCTTTAAAAATATTTTTCAGTACTCCACAATATCCTAATTGAAATAGAGACATAAAGCATCCGAAACATCTTTGCAATTGCCCTGCACTACTTAGGAAAAGCACCCAGCATGTGGGAAATCTATTCTTTAAAGACCTGGGAAGCCTGGCAAGTCTGCCACTAGAGGACTGCTTTTTTCTTGGTTGGTGGACTTCTCTAACGACTTCTGCTTAAATCCGGGGTGATGTGGACTCCTTCTCCTCTTAACTCACTTTGGTAGCCTAACTTTACCTTAGTTAAATTAACCTATCTTAACCTAACCTAACCTAACCTAGCCTAACATATCCTAACCTAACCTAGATTAACCTAACCTAACCTAACCCAACCTTACCAATCCTAACCTAACCTATCCTAACCTACCTAACCTAACTTAGCCTAACCTAACATAACCTAACTTAACCTAGTTATCTTATCCTATCCTATCATAACCTAACCTAACTTAACTTAACCTAACCTATCCTAACCTAGCCTACCCTTACCAAACCTAACCTAACGTAGACTAACATAACTTAACCTAACCTAGAATAACCTAACCTTGCCTAACCTAACCTAAACTAACCTAACCTAACCTAACCCAACCTAACCTAACCTTTTAAGCAGAGAATGTCTGACTGTCCGTCCGTCTGTCTGTCTGTCTGTCCGTATGAACAAACAGATCTCAGAGATGGTAAGAGATAGAGGTTTGACATGTATGGGACATATGCTTCTTCTATTTACTTGCAGGCAGATCAAGTTTATTTTCAATTTTTGCCACGCCCTCGCAAATTGGAAAAAAACGTCATATCTCCCACAGTTTTATAGATAGAAGGTTCGAACCTTCCGGACATATTTAGTAATCAGGATCATTTATCGGTCCGCCAAAGGAATGGTAAAGATCGGATTAAAGGTTGTCGAGTTATGAGGAAAACAAACAATAATGGGCAGCTCCTGGTGCAATGGTAAAGAGAATGTTATAGTCGGGCTTCACCGACTTTCTTTCTTGTCTTTAAATGAACTAGTTCTTTTAAAGTAATTGCACTATGTGTATAAGGACCTGGAGACGGCAAAGAAGCACTTTGACTAAATTCAAAATACTCGCTGTAATGTTTGATATAAAAACCTTAACGGTTTCTCTATTAAACAAACAATAAAATGCCTTGGTAATTCAATAGGAGTTTTCGAATTTCAATATTCCGCTTAGCCTAAAAAAAAGGTATTTGCATCATAGTGAGTCAGCGATTAAAGCTCACTGATGAGATGTTGCCGGGAGGCTGTCTGAATAAACCAATCTGCAGTGCCGTATGTACAAAAATCTTTGTTGATTTCTGTTGATTATTGAATTATAATCAATCCTTGACTAGGAGACGGCTAACAAGACCTGCGAGTAATTGCATTATGCTCAGAAACTTTAAAAGATTGTTTTCCTATACCAGCTGCATCCGAGTCAAATGCCTAAGTTCTGGTTTATTCTCCCTATTTTGCTTGAGCTTTTCTAGAAATGAGCTTATTCTAATCAACCGATGTTTTGGCACTTTTTCGCATTGGCCTTTTATTAATGAACTATAAACTAGTTAATTTTTTTAAACTTTAACCTTGGATATGGGCTTATGCTACATGTTGTTTGAAAAGTATTTTCTTTGTTTTTTAACTTATTTTAGAAATGAACTAGTTCTTTTATTCTAAATTAGTAAGCCTGATAAACTTACATTAAGGTTTTTTTGAATTTAAGATGATTTTTTAAAACTTTTTATAAACTCTGCTATAGCTGACCAGAAGAACAAGTTCTTCTTTTTGTCACTTTAGAAGCTTAGAACTATGTAGTTCCTTAAGACCAAATTCCACATAAAGAAAGATTAACAAAATCTATATTAGACTCTTTTTGTATTTCATACGATTCTGAAACAAATTTTCACACTCTTCTCTTATTGAGCAGAAGAACTAGTTTATCTTTATGCAACCTTCGTAGGGGAACTAGTTCATTTTTAGTAGCTTTTGAAGTGCAGAAAGTTTTCAAAGAAAATTTGTCCATTTAAAGAGATTTTTTTCTTCATAAACTCCCACTCTTAACTTTGATCCCCCACTATAATGCCAAAGTCCACCCCATACTCACGGTGTGGTACCCACATCGGACACACAATGCGCCGCCGTCAACAACTGGGTGGTGTTTATAATGCAAGCGGAACATAAGTGCGCCTTCTTGTAACGCAACGAGGCCGACCAGGGAAACTCTCCCGCGGTGGCATCCTCTCCGCCCAGTAGGCGATTCTGTGGTGGCGAGGCCATCACCACACTTAGCGCACCAATTGTGAGCACCAAAATCAGCGACAAGATCGCACGTTGAGCAGCCATGGCGTTGAATCTTAAACTGAATCGCTGGACACAAAACAATTGGCACAATTGCTGGTCACTTGGACTCCAGCTAATCTTATCGCTGACAATTTACAAGCCAATTCCCTTGTTGCGTTCGATTAGATTGCTTGCATGCCTGTTTTTGCTCCACTAATTTGATCTTAAGTATAAATGTGACCAGAGCCAGGAGCAGGCTTCTCAGTTACCAATTTAAACACTATGAGGTCAGTTCCTGTGCTGGTATTACTTGCTCTCCTCTGTCCCAGTTGGGCACGTCAGTTGGCGTCGGTGGGTTCGCATCCGTACAGCGTTTCGGTGCAACGCAATGGTCAACACATTTGCAATGGAGCCTTGATCAGTGATCGGCTGGTTGTCACCGCTGCCCACTGTGTGGCCGCTGGCCAGGGCATTGAAAGGTAACACGACGTTATCTCGCTTGGGAATACCCGCTAATCCGATCCACTAATCTTTACCGTATAGCTATCCACCCCGTAACTTTTATGTACGTGCGGGCAGTATACAGCGTTTGGTGGGTGGTCAACTGGCTCAACTCTCTCGCATTGTGATTCATCAAGATTATGCCAATGGTGTTAACGATTTGGCTCTGCTTGAGCTACATTCTCCACTGACCCTCAATGAACTTACCCAACCCATTGCGTTGGCCACGGAAACGCCTGCCGTGGGTGCCGAAATCACCTTCTCGGGTTGGGGTGCTGATGTGCTATATGGCACGCCCAGTCAACGTCTGCAGTTGGGCACACGTCAGGTGATTAGCAGTACGGATTGTTATGAGGAAACCTATTTCGAGCAAAAGGGTTTGCTCTGTCTTAAGCCCCAGAAGGACGCTACCAGTACGGAGGGTTTGTGTAGCGGCGACGCTGGGGCTCCAGCTGTCTACAATAACAAGCTGGTGGGCAGCGGTGTTTTCTTTCACAACGATTGCAGTACCACTGCTCCAGATGGCTATGTCGATTTGGCGCACTATGTGGATTGGATCAATGAGCATAGTTAAATGAGTATGGATACGTGGTACATGTTACTCAGGGAAATAACTTAAAGTCTAAGAGTTCTATCAATAAAAAGTTAATAGTCTTTTCATAACAGTTGTCGAAGTCACTTTCAACGTATAAGGATATTTTGCTTGGTGGCCATTGGAAGCCGGCAATGCTTAAATGTCACATAAAACATTAGAAAAGTTTCGACTTCAAGCTGTACCACTTGATGGGAAACATTCCGGTCAAATAGTATCGGTCAGAACACAATCAAAAACGAGAAGGATAAGCTAACTTCGTCTGTGCCAAAGTTTTAATACCCTTGCAAGTTATCGTTTTGATATACTGATTTATACATACCCAGTAGTTCAGCTGCGCCGGTGCGGCATTAACGAATTCTCTAACTCTTCGTAGTGATCACTCGCCACCAGACCAACCACCATCCAAGTATTTGCCTAACGAATTTTGTATGGGAATGTCCGGAAAACGTACCGATCGGTACGACCCTGCATTACCAGTCGTTAGTTGATGGGTGTCCACCATAGTTCACGTACTAGACTACAGTACCTGTCGTTAACGACGCGACTGACACCAGTGATGCATCAGGTCGTTAGGCCTGGTAGTGCCTTGACACCAGCTGAACTACAGGGTTGTTTGTTAACATTGACTAATAACACAGTTCAACAAATATTGGGTCACCGCTGGCACTCGAATGAAAACAATTAGACACTGATTTTAAATAGATCCTACTGACACACAGCTATTTTAGGATGTTTACACGCACACGAGCCGAGCGCATGCCGAAGTCAGGCATATGAGCTCTCTTTGCTTGCATTCGATGCCCAGACGTCGAGCAGGGCAGTTCAAAGCTGGGCTGTGTCGCTTTGTTATCGCACACCAATACACCCTCACTTTTTGGCCTCGCTCTTCTTGAACATCGCTGATCTAAGTTTTCAAGCGCATCGTTCGCTTCACGATGGCTTTTTAATCAATTTTTTAAAAGTGCCATTTTATACACTTTTAACAACTTTGACCATTGATTTCGCAAAAAACTTGACGTGCTAGATAAATTCTGAAAACTGACTTGTGTTCAGCTTCATAACCTCCATCAAACGGTATCAATTTCAAATCCCCGGCACGCATGGAGCCAATATTTGTTGAGCTGTGTAATACATCATTATATTAACTGGCTTTACAAGGTTATTGACAATCTTTAAACAAACAAAAAGTACGTACGAGTATACTCAGCTGCTGCAACTTGATTTCTGACTAATCGTCTGTTGAAGTGTACCGAATAAAGAAATTAACACTATCTTAAACTGAAGGTAAGTGAAGGTGATTTCCTAAAAGTCCCCATTAACAAATCCCCACCGGTATATAGTAGCCTCCTCAATAAATGCAGCCAGTGCAGCCCAACTCTCTCCATTTAGGATTCCTTAAGCCTCCTCGGCTAAGAGGGTTCTTCGATTAAAGTGTAGCATCCGAAGCTCGGCTAAAATAGGACAAATTGCCAAAAAGTGTTGGATGTTCTCTCGTACTCTCAGATTAGGCTATCTCGCCTTTGTGGCGTTGCATTTAGGCTAAGCGATTCGCACCTGGCTCTGCAAATTGCACTTACGTATTTTAGAAATTCCGAATTTAGTCCCATACACGTCGAACCACTATCTCTTACCATCTCTGAGATATGTTTGTTCATACGGACAGACAGAAGGACAGACGAACATGGCTAAATTGACTCGGCTGTTGATGCTGATCAAGAATATATATACTTTATAGGGTCACAAATACTTCCTTCTACCTGTTACATACTTTTGCACAACTTCATGATCCCCCTTTTCCCATTTTCAATGGGAACAGGGTATAAAAACATGATGTTAAAGCGAGACGGATGTGGTCAAAAAAGAAAAGCTCAGAGAGCAAAACTTACTGCGAACAGCTGACAAATTTCTGATTAAAACGTTGAGAACGCAGCAGGCTGTTTCACTTTTGCTTGATGCATCCACAGAGTAGGCTTTGCATTTTAGATACACTAAAGTAGAAGGAATACAATTTCATTTTTCATTAGGCTCTTCTGTTGAACACATCAAATGTTCAAATGTGAATTATTTTCTTTTTTCTTTAATATTTTACCTGCAATTACTCTAATCGACAAGCCGCAAATTCTGCAGGAATTTAGAATGTCCAAAAAACCTAAGGATGTCTTAAAGTTCTATTATTCGCTTGGACTTTAGTCATGTTTTGAAGTCTTGCTATAACAAGAAGAGGCGTTGGCCCTAATATCTATTATTTGGACATTTGCCATTAGAGCACATATTTCCACCGAAACCGAATAAAATGTGCTCTATATATTAATAGTGAATGTGCAAAGGCTGTCCCAAAATCGCCTGGCGGACGGCTGTCATTTCATGTACAGTCTCTGTTAGTCGTGGCCGGTTGTGGTGCAGTGGGTAGGGTGAATGGCTGCTGTGCTGTATTTTATTTTAAGTACGAATATATAGGGATGACGGTGCTGTTGGCGGGCTTCCCAACTATATGATCGATTGCTGCACAATACCGAATCTTTGGAAAATCACTGATGCAAGATATAAAGGAGTCAGAAAGAGCAATTATCGGGATGTACTTTTTGTGGCCTGGTGTGGTGCAACGGGTAGTGTATCTGCCTGCTGAGCAAAAGATCATAGGTTCGATCCCGCCTCGGGATCGATAAAGAAACGGCAAAAATGAGAAACACACAAGCCAAAAGATTGAGAAGGAGATAGCTCGGGCTGGGTATACGATTATCCCAAACAAACTGCTGGGCGGTTAACGAAATTACCCAAGTCGATGGCTGCCTGAAATCGCCAGACGGATGGCTGACATTTAATGTACTGGTACTGCTTTGCGGATCGGGCAGGCCATTGATTATCCTTAACTGACTGCCGGATTGTTAACAGAAATGTGCTGGCCGACGGCTGTCCCAAAATCGCCTGTCATACGGCTAACGTTTCCAGCACAGTTTCAGGTAATACTGAACCGATCTACCGGTTCGATGGTTACCTTAAACCGGCTGCCAGGTGGTTAATGGAAAAGGGCCTGACCGATGGCTGTCCTAAAACTGTCAGTCGGTCTTCATGTGTGAGCTTCTGTGCTTGATCGGCTTGATGGTTAACTATATTTGTATGAGCGTCCGGGGTACTGTGCCGATTCGGTCACCTGACAGCTTGCTTTCGGCAGCACCTGGCACAGAAAAAACTACTGGGTTCTTTCAGGTTTCGAGAAACTATTTAATTGATGCTAAAGTGAAAAATCTTAATATAAACAATTTTCAGACTGCAAAGAGAGTTCAGACTCAGAATAGCATTGTTATACTCTAAACCTTTGGGTTCACAGAGTATTAAAGTCAATAGGGGTTTAACGTGAGCACCTGTCATGATGGCTTAATCCCACGGTGTCAAGCACAGGGTTGAAACGTCCACCAACGTCCACAGTGGAACTTCATAAGAAGCCCCAAAGGTACCAATTGGAGCCACTACTGCATGGTCGTGACTCCCTCCTTGGTGAGGAGCGAGGCCTACCTATACCTCTTCCGATCTCTGGGTCACGGCACCCGGTTGAAACGCAACTCTATGTCGAGCCCCTAAGTGACTCTACTCGCATTTGGGTGTTAAACCACAACCACCACGATACTCCCCGAGGGGCCGCACCACAGCCAGACGGAACAAGTTTCGCGGGCTCTGGCTCCCGTGGTACCAGAATTAAGCTTCCGGTCAAGCTCCGTGTCTGCAAGGACACTACCAATTTAAACTCCAATGCAGTTTCGGGTTGGTATACCAACGGATAACAGTAAACAAAGCTGTTAGGAATAGAGCGTAAGCTGACAAACGCCAGCTCACAGATGAAACAGTATACACCACGATTCATGGTCGTGGTTTTCTCACTGGTGGGAGCGAGGACTATTCCTTCCTCTTCCGCAAGAAGCGGCTTACAATCATTAATCAGTGATCAAACTGCAGTAAACTGCAGCCGGCTTATGTCCCCAACACCCCTAAGGGCTTGACAAAAGGGCAGAGAGTTGAGACCGTCTCTGTAATCCCAATCGCCTGTGGTACCAGAAAAGACCTCTGGTCAGGCTCGTGTACCCAAAGGGAACACTTCCAGTTTTAGCACCATGATGCATGGGGACTGGTGGCCACCGGGGTATACAGAGTATATTAAGTTTGTGCAAAAGTATATATCTGCCAGAAGGAATCATTTCCGACCCTATAAACTATATATATTCTTGATCAGTATGAACAGCCGAGTCGATATGGCCTTGTCCGTCTGTCCGTCCATATTAACAAACAGATTTCAGAGATGTCAAGAGATAGAGGTACGTTATATATATAAATGGGGCATATACGAGGTGTGTTCAAAAAGTATCGCGAATTTTGTGTTTTTTCAAAAATTATTTATTTATTCATGAATATCTATTTTGTCCCCTTCAAAGTAATCCCCATGAGATATTATACACTTGTGCCAACGGTTTTTCCAATCTTCGAAGCACTTCAAAAAATCATTTTTTTTTATCTTGTTCAGATCCTCCTTCGATGCCGTCTTTATCTCGTCAAGCGTAGCGTAACGTCGTCCTTTCATGGGCCTCTTCAGTTTAGGGAACAAGAAAAAGTCACAGGGGGCCAGATCTGGGGAATACGGTGGCTGCGGCATCATTAGTGTGTTGTTTTTGGCCAAAAAGTCGCGCACAAGCAACGATGTGTGAGCAGGGGCGTTATCGTGGTGCAAAAGCCAATTTTTGTTCTTCCACAAATCCGGGCGTTTCTGGCGGATTGCTTCGCGCAAATTGCGCATAACTTGCTGGTAATATTCCTTATTGACCGTTCTTCCCTGTGGCAAGAACTCATGATGCACCACGCCCCCTGCAATCGAAGAAAACTGTCAGCAAAACTTTCACATTCGACCGAACTTGGCGCGCTTTTTTCGGTCTTGGTTCGTGCGGCAGCTTCCATTGAGATGATTGAGCTTTGGTTTCCACGTCATAACCATAAACCCACGATTCGTCACCAGTTATGACCCTCTGGAGCAAATTTGGGTCGTCGCGGACAGAGTTTAACATCTCATTAGCAATGTTCATGCGATGCTGTTTTTGGTCGCAATTGAGCAATTTTGGTACGAATTTCGCGGCGACCCGTCTCATGCCCAAATCATTGATAAAAATCGAATGGCACGAGCCAATCGATATGTTTAGGTCCTCAGCAACTTCTCTAACGGTGATTCGACGATTGGCCAATACCATTTTCTCCACTTCATTAATTTTTTCGTCCGTTGTTGAAGTGCTCGGGCGTCCGGCACGCTCTTCGTCGTTCACATCTTCTCGGCCTTCTGAGAACATTTTGTACCACCGATAAACGTTGCTTCGGTCCAAGGTAGCTTCTCCGTATGCCACAGTCAACATTCGGAATGCATCCGCGCACTTAATTTCGTTTTTCACACAAAATTTGATACAGGTTCTTTGATCCATTTTTTTGAATAGGTAAAAATCGAAGACGATCCAAAACACGTGCAAGCAAAGCAGCTGTCAACAATTAAGTGAACATTCAAAATGGCCGAGCTTGTCGGCATAAGTGAGAGACATGAGTACCAACATAACGCCACAAAAAAATCGAAATTCGAATATACGTAACCCGCGAAAATTCAAAATTCGCGATACTTTTTGAACACACCTCGTACATACTTTTATACTAGCCGGCTGATCAAGTTTATTCTCAATATTTGCCACGCCCCCTCCGACAGTTTTATAGATATATAGTTTGTACCTTTTGGACTTATTTAGTAATCGGTATTCTTTATCGATCGATTATCGATTAGTAAAGATAGGATGACTGATAGTCAAGTTATAAGCATAAGAAACTTTGGTACTACAACGCAAAAACAGCGCTGCTTTCAACTGCTACTGCAGCATATTAATTCACACTAAGTATACACCTTCGCTGGTACAGAGTATATTATAGTCGGGCTTGACCGACTTTCTTACTTGTTTAGTTGGAAGCCAAGTTTATTTAAAAGGAAATTGTTCTTCATTTGTCTTCTGTCAGTTCTTTTGTCATGCTTATAGAGTTTGCTAGAACTTGGATTTACGTATGATGATTATCAATCGACTGCACCGATGAATGGGAGAATAATATAACATGATACCATAATATTCTTCAACAATTCCTTATTTCATTTGTAAAAAAGCATATCTTATGTATACAAAATAGAGGAGGGTCTTCTCCAGATACCAGATGGTTTAACTGCTGGGAGTTTCGGAGCTTAAATTCACGATTCTAGGTCGTTAAGTTTCAGTTCTGTGCACGCCTCTGATTCGATCATGAATGATAATGCCACTTTCACTTTCGCAAAAGTTTTGCAAATTTGAACCACTTTTTCGACCAACTTTGGATTCCAAATCGCAAAGCTTTTGCAAGTAAAAATGGAACCAAGCTCCATATGAAGCATCTTTCTTTGTTGGTGTTTCCGAATTTTTTTCTAAGTTGTTCGCAAGGTTTGGCTGATAGAAAATGCCACTTCGAGCTACCACTTTTAATCTAGAGCCAGTAACATTCAGAATTTTATTGGATCTTTAAAAAAAAACCCGAAGAGGTTCTAATCAATCTATCTCTTCTCTCTTCCTTGGACATTTTCAATCATTGTGTGGCCATCAAGCGATCAAAAAGGGATTATCTGTTGAACTGATTTGCCGATTTTAGGCATAAGACGAACAAATTGAACAAGGCCAAAACTTAAGTAGCCTCGTATCACATGCATTAAAGTCTTATCCTCCTTGAATTTTTTGGCGAATGGCATACAGTGGCCCGTTGCTCCCTTGTAACTAAGCTTCCCCCATTTGTCCATTCACTTTGCTCTTTAAACAACACTTTATTCCATTTGCTGCTGAATCCATTCATAGTTGGCTGCAATGCTAATGAAACGTTCGGGCAACAAGCTGCCACATTGGCCCAATAGTTGGGCTCCCAGTCCCACCAGGGTTTGCTCATAAACCGCCGGTCCACCCAAATCGCCACCACAAATGCCCTGACGACGCGGATGACCCAGACACAGAACTTGTTCATTTGGCACGCTGCCGGCATACCGGAGGCACTCGCTCTCGGACATAACCTCAGCGGCGCCAATTTGCAGTGTACGGTGCATGTTGGTTTCCGTTTCACTGGTGCGTCCCCAGCCAGAGATTTCCACTTCGGCGGCAACGGGAGGATCCACTCGGGCCAAGGGCAAGGCACTGACATACTCATTAAAGACCAAAGGTTCGCTGAGACGCAGCAGAGCCAGGCCGGTGTTTAGTTCGTTGTAGTTGGGATTGATGGTGATTTCCTCCACGCGTATGCGTTGTCCTCCATTATAGAGATCCACGGTGCCAGCAGAGACCATAAACAAAGTGGCTGGCCAGCTGGAAGAGAGGGAGCATAGATTAGAGGTATTTTTGTGTTAACTTTGGATGGGTACCCACGGAGTATCTTTGCCCGCGGAGCAGACACAGGTCAAGGCCGTTAGCGCATAATTCTCTGATATGATGACGGCGCCACAATTGTAGCTGCCTCCCACGGAGAGGGCCGCCTGATAGGGCAACTGTCCCAACACCGCATCCTCTCCACCCACTATGCGCCCCTGGGGCACAGTTAGGGCCTGACTTATTAGGGTAAGCACCACCAGCACGAGGAACTTCTTCATGGTCAACTTAAACTGTTTGGACTAAGGTCTGCTCTGGGCGATTTTATACCCCTTGCCCGTATCTTATCCGACGTTCCCACATTGACTAGATAATACCCATCCGCAGTGATTAGACAAGCCCCAGCGCCATCTACTTATTTCTGGGAATTCGCTGGGCATATCAATGAACCCTGATTGCCACGCGAACACGTTTCCCAGAGTCCAATGCACCGCGAATTGAGGCACGTATGCCGCCGCATTGCCATTCGTTTTGGTCAGCCGCCGCACAACCTGTTGTGCTCATCACCAGCCTCCAGCCTCCAGCCTGCAGTCGTCTGCGATCTGCGATTCACTTAAATTGTGGGGCCTTTCTCAACATTTGATGCATTTGCAGGCCTGACTCCAGACGAACATGATCTTGCGAACGACCATCGCTGGCCAGCTGCTGGTGCTGGTGCTGATCTATGCCTGCCACACGTGGGCCAAAACGGTGCTGTCCACCTCAGCCTTGGATCAGCAGGTGTTGCCGGAGCCGCGTGCCTATTTGCCGGATGCGCAGAACCTGGACTTTGTCTATCATGATCACGAGGAGCTTACGCGATTTCTAAGGTAAGCGGAGCGCTTGGAGCATGGTTCAGCTTGGTGACTTCTTCTTCTTCTTCTTTTTGCAGAGCCACCAGCGCACGCTATCCCAATCTGACGGCCCTGTACTCCATCGGCAAGTCCATACAGGGACGGGATCTGTGGGTCATGGTGGTCAGTTCATCGCCATACGAACATATGGTGGGCAAACCGGATGTCAAATATGTGGGCAATATCCATGGCAATGAGCCAGTGGGTCGCGAGATGCTGCTTCATTTGATACAGTACTTTGTGACCAGCTACAGCACGGATCAGTATGTAAAGTGGTTGCTGGATAATACGCGAATTCATATATTGCCCACCATGAATCCGGATGGCTATGCCGTGTCCAAGGAAGGCACCTGCGATGGCGGTCAGGGCAGGTGAGTTGATAATGAAAAAGATTTGTGGGAATTTTGAAATTTTATTAAGTGTGCGTAAGGCCATCAATTGGAAGGTAAAGGTGCAGTTGAAGAGGAACTCACTTAATCTCGTTTCGGAAGATTTTAGTGAGAGTAAAATTTAACATCACGCGATACGCTGTTATGCCATATATTGTGGGATTGTTTGACGGTTTATACCAATCATCGAAAACTTAGTATCGAGTACTGAGCATTGAGTACTGGGTATCGACTACTGAGTACTTAGTCAGTGGCTCGCGAGACCCTGTAGAGTGTAGAATACTGAGTATCGAGAACTTAGTAGCGAGTTCTAAGTATCGAGTACTGAGTATCAAGTACTTAGTATTGAGTACTTGGTATGTAGCATTAAGAATAAATTACTTAGTATCGATTAATGAGCACTGAGTCACGACACCTGAGTATCGATTACCGAGTACTGAGTATCGAACTATAAGTTAAGAGTATGGAGTATAAAGTAACAATCACATGATGTAATAATTACATGTAAGTGTAAGAAAAACAGAAACTTAAGAAAGCTACAGCAACAATGCACGCAGCTTTTGTAAGCAAGGTGCTGTCTTTTAACGTTGAGAGTCTATCAATTCGATCTTGAATCTTTACTTAGAGAAAGTAATATTCAGAGAAACTAATTTCTGCCTGGGTAGTCAGCTGTTCTTGCTCACCTCATAAAGTTGAACGGAAATCTTGCCCTTAACTTATCTTTGGTCAATTTGTGCATACATTCAAATAATAGGAAATTGCAACACTGATAACCATAATCTTCAGTTTGTTTTGAGTTTTGATGAGTATCTTGAAAATGCTATCTCCAATTGGTGACTCAAGTACGCATTTTTCCATTTTGGATCTAATCAATAACACTTGACACTGTCCCATACAGTGGAGACATATACAACAGTCTTTACTTTCGCTAATCAAAAATGGTCATTAAAGAAGTGGGAGAGATTCGATAAAAAGAGAATAAATTCTTTTAATATAATAGATTTGAATAAAAGTAATAAAAACAAAGATAAACTTGCTCATGAGTTTGATTACTTAATTTGTAATGCTCTAAGAACAACTTTCTGCCAAACCTAAAGCTCCGTGTAGACAGAACAGCTGTAAGTTCATTAAAGCGCTCTAAAATTATTGGATAGTAAAATGGAATATAGCCTTTTCTTGCGACAACACCACTCCTCTAGCCTATTAACTAAAGCTTATTAAAAAAATAGGGCAAAGTTAACTTCGGCTCGGCCTAAGTTTTGTATACCCTTGCAGCTTCCATTGAAAACAAAATAGTTTTTCTAACTAAGACTACTTTTTGGACCTTACTTTTCTATGGAATCAATACTATATAGATTTCTGATTTCGACGAAACTTGGTGAAATCATGGAAAAGCATAATACACTATTAATTACGAAATTTGGAGGCGATCCCATTTAAAACTAAAAAGTTTTTCTCACTAGAACTTCTTTTTCGACCGATCATTCATACTGCAGCTATATGCTATAGTCATCCGATTTTGATAAACTTTGTAGAAGTAAAGTAAAAGAGGTTTTTAAAAAAAAAAGTTTCACTTTAGTTCGCGTGTCTGGGGCAGCATCCGATTGCAAACTTTGTAGAATTGTGTAAAAGTATATAAAATAAGTGTATGCCAATGATAAGGACGTTTTCATTAAAAACAAAAAAGTTTTTCTCACTAGAACTAGTTTTTCGACCGATCGTTCCTATGGCAGCTATATGCTATAGTCATCCGATTTCGACCAAACTTAGTGAAATCATGGGAAGGGATAGTAAACTAAGAAATACGGACTTTGGAGGCGTTTCCATTAAGAACAAAAATGTTTTTCTCACTAAAACTGATTTTTCGACCGATCGTTCCTATGACAGCTATATGCTATAGTCATCCGATCCGGCCAGGTCCGACAAATGTGCAGCGTATATGTACCAAAAGACTTCCTGGAAAGTTTGGTAAGGAAAGCTTTAAAACTGACGGAGGAAATAGCATAGAAACAGACGGACAGATGGACAGAAGGTCACACGGACGGACAGACGGACAAGGCTAAATCAACTCAGCTCGTCATGCTAATCAAGAATATATATACTTTATGTGTTCGGAGATGCTTCCTTCTATGCGTTACAAACATCCGGACAATTTTATAATACCCTCTGCAAGGGTATAAAAAGTTTTCCTTACTAAAAGTGAGTACTGAGAACGTTCGAATTTTCCTTTAGCTGTCAAATTCCATATACAAAATTTACTTAAAGAAATTTTCCTTGCCTAATTTTGTTGTTTGCAACTCAGAAACAAAGCAACTCACAAAAGTATTTTGAAAATTGTCACCAGAGCTGACTCGGCTGTTGTGGGGTGGTGTGCATTCTGCGGTCGAAGCGTATTCTTTTGGCCCTCCTTCACGTGAAAAAGGAATATCTAGTTAATTTCTTGAAGAAGAATTTTTTCAGACTTATCTTTGGTAAAAGAGCTTTACATACAGCTTGCAGTAAAATGAAATTTTTTGCAAAATTTCAGCTCTATAGCCACAAAACTGAGAGTGAGGGCTCAATATAGTCACTGTTTGGTCACAATTTTGGTGACTGTCTAGTCACTGTTTTGGTAACTGTTTCGTCACTGTTTTGGTCACTGTTTGGTCACGGTTTCCCTCCCTTTTCCCCACGTACACACACACAACCCCCCTACTGCATCTATAGGTTAGCCGCAAAGACAAATTTTTCCTCGCTTTGATCCCACAGTCAAGCGTCGGTAAAAGACCTTCGCTCTAAAAAATCAAACTATACCAAAATCAAGTAACAGCTTTAGAAAAGGGGTGTGGGGTGCGGTGCGCTCGTGTGTATATTGAGAACGAAAATACACGTTTTCGGTACATTAAACCGATTTTTTTCCGTAGAAGATATCGTCATTCACCCAATTTGACTTCGTTGGAAACTGAAGTTGCGAGTGGAACCAGACTAAGAATGCTTAGCCACCTCGTAGATATCCGAGCAAGAGTGCACAGCTCTAATAATACTTATACTGTCCAAGGCTTTGAATCTCTAAGAACTACTTCAGATGGTGCTTTAAGGATTCCTTAAACCTGACAATGTGTTAAGTCCTTAAAATAATGATTGACACAAACTAGCCCTAAGAACTTTTTTTGACAAAAGCCTATACAAATTTGTGGGAAGTTCCTCGGTTGTAGTTCTTGTATAGCCAAGTTCCGTACTAACCAGATGACATAACTCCTTAAACGTGCCGCTTTCTGAGACTTCACCTCTGGTCCTTCTTCAAAATAAGTGTTTGGTATTACCCACAGAATATTATTCATCGTTTCCCCGTCGCTATGGATCAGAAAAGTGTACAATGTACGAGATTCAAATCTGGCAAATGTCCAGAGTTCGATTTCAAGGCAAAGAGACTATAAAAATAGCTTTTCCTGGTGGTTCTGTAAGTTTCTTGTCAAATTCTAATTGCGAATGACTCTCAAAGTTCGAAGAACATTTATTAAACAGTGCGCGGGTCTGTGGGTTTTGGGCCCTGTCACTCAGCAACAATTTGGAGCAAAAATGATGAATTGTTGGAAGATTTTTGAAGTGATCTATCGAATTCTCTTCACTAAACATCAGCCAACAAGAAAATAATGAAAAGAATGAAACAATAAAATCAAATTTACCATTTTGATTATTCAGTCTCCACCACAAACTGAACTTTTGAGTTACTATGCCATCAGCCTGGGAGTGGTTTCGCCAATTTTATCCCTCATCCAGAAGGACCTGCAACCTGGGTACTGCAACCAGGTTCCACCACCATCAGTCTTCGTAATCCAGGAAATCCAATCCGCACTCAATATGCTCATCCAATCCAACGACACCAATATTCTGGCGGATACAGCTTGGACCCTAAGTTATTTATCCGATCGCGATGACACAAATCCAAATAGTTGTCGATAGTGGAGTGGTGCCGATGCTGATACCATTGATATCAAAATGTAATCCGTATAATATATGCACTAGGATAATCTCCAAACGGCGTCATTGGGATGCTCCAGGTGAGGTTTGATATATGACAGCGCATCACAGTTTAGCACCACCTGTGTCTGTGTATCGGTTCCCGTGTCAACGTTGACCACAGCAGCCATTGCAGACGATTTCATTTAAAGAACACTATGCCCCATAGTGTTCTGGAAACAAAATCGGCTGCATTGGCCGCTGTGGGCAACATTCTCACGAAAAGCGATACACAGACACAGGTCGTGCTAGACTGTGATGCGCTGTCATATATGAAACCTCACCTAGAGCATCCCAAACACGCCGTTTGGATATTATCCAAGTGCACATATCTTACGGATCACATTTTGATATCAATGGTATCAGTATGGGCACCACTCCACTATCGACAACTATTTGGATTTGTGTCATCGCGATCGGATAAATAACTAGGGTCCAAGCTGTATCCGCCAGAATATTGGTGTCGGTGGAATGGATGAGCATATTGAGTGCGGACACGATTTCCTGGATATCCTTGATATTAGTTGCAAGCAACACGATGGCAATGCCAATAATCCAACTGGCCAACGAGGAAGCTGGGGAACATTGGCCTGCGACTGATTCGGGAACAACGGCAGGCCCAGAATGGCATGGATAAAGCCTGCAAGGCCAACAGCCCAATATGAAGAATTTTTAAATTATTATCAAAAATGTGTTTTCGTTTCAACTTGAAACTAAAATTGATACTGAGACTTGAAAAGTTGATGTACTGAATGGAAAATTTCAAACTAACAGTAGAAGAAAAGGCAATCAATAGAATTGCCTTACAAATGAGACTGATTTTGTGGCACAGCTTGAAGTCGAATGGGAAACTTTAGGTGCTCCAAAGATCGCGCTCATATGTAACGAAAAGCTTTCATAATTCATTTCGAAAAGCTGAAAATAATCTGTCATACTTTCAACCTCAAAGAAAAGCCGACTGACCATCCCAACCCATTCCTGAGGAGAATATTATTTGCTGAATAATAAAACGCAAATACTCTTGAGAGTGACCTGTTCATTGAACAATTGCATTTGACCACAGGTACCTGAATCGGGTGCAAGTGCGCGTACATCCATAAATAATCTAGTCCAAACAATCATTATAAAAGAACACATCCGTTAGCTATAAAATCCCCCACGTGACACAAATATTGTATTGAGGTGCGTGGAGGTAAAACAAAATTGTACGAGGTGTGTTCAAAAAGTATCGCGAATTTTGTGTTTTTTCAAAAATTATTTATTTATTCATGAATATCTATTTTGTCCCCTTCAAAGTAATCCCCATGAGATATTATACACTTGTGCCAACGGTTTTTCCAATCTTCGAAGCACTTCAAAAATCATTTTTTTTATCTTGTTCAGCTCCTCCTTCGATGCCGTCTTTATCTCGTCAAGCGTAGCGTAACGTCGTCCTTTCATGGGCCTCTTCAGTTTAGGGAACAAGAAAAAGTCACAGGGGGCCAGATCTGGGGAATACGGTGGCTGCGGCATCATTAGTGTGTTGTTTTTGGCCAAAAAGTCGCGCACAAGCAACGATGTGTGAGCAGGGGCGTTATCGTGGTGCAAAAGCCAATTTTTGTTCTTCCACAAATCCGGGCGTTTCTGGCGGATTGCTTTGCGCAAATTGCGCATAACTTGCTGGTAATATTCCTTATTGACCGTTCTTCCCTGTGGCAAGAACTCATGATGCACCACGCCCCTGCAATCAAAGAAAACTGTCAGCAAAACTTTCACATTCGACCGAACTTGGCGCGCTTTTTCGGTCTTGGTTCGTGCGGCAGCTTCCATTGAGATGATTGAGCTTTGGTTTCCACGTCATAACCATAAACCCACGATTCGTCACCAGTTATGGCCCTCTGGAGCAAATTTGGGTCGTCGCGGACAGAGTTTAACATCTCATTAGCAATGTTCATGCGATGCTGTTTTTGGTCATTTTGGTTGAGCCATTTTGGTACGAATTTCGCGGCGACCCGTCTCATGCCCAAATCATTGATAAAAATCGAATGGCACGAGCCAATCGATATGTTTAGGTCCTCAGCAACTTCTCTAACGGTGATTCGACGATTGGCTATTGGCCAATCTTCTCCACTTCATTAATTTTTTCGTCTGTTGTTGAAGTGCTCGGGCGTCCGGCACGCTCTTCGTCGTTCACATCTTCTCGGCCTTCTGAGAACATTTTGCACCACCGATAAACGTTGCTTCGGTCCAAGGTAGCTTCTCCGTATGCCACAGTCAACATTCGGAATGCATCCGCGCACTTAATTTCGTTTTTCACACAAAATTTGATACAGGTTCTTTGATCCATTTTTTTGAATAGGTAAAAATCGAAGACGATCCAAAACACGTGCAAGCAAAGCAGCTGTCAACAATTAAGTGAACATTCAAAATGGCCGAGCTTGTCGGCATAAGTGAGAGACATGAGTACCAACATAACGCCACAAAAAAAAATCGAAATTCGAATATACGTAACCCGCGAAAATTCAAAATTCGCGATACTTTTTGAACACACCTCGTATATAAACAGATCAGAAATCAAATAAACAATCATCCAATACCGAACTGTGGAGCGGATCACTCGCAAGAGTATTTGCGTTTTATTATTCAGCAAATAATATTCTCCTCAGGAATGGGTTGGGATGGTCAGTCGGCTTTTCTTTGAGGTTGAAAGTATGACAGATTATTTTCAGCAGAACTCAATTATGAAAGCTTTTCGTTACATATGAGCGCGATCTTTGGAGCACCTAAAGTTTCCCATTCGACTTCAAGCTGTGCCACAAAATCAGTCTCATTTGTAAGGCAATTCTATTGTTTGCCTTTTCTTCTACTGTTAGTTTGAAATTTTCCATTCAGTACATCAACTTTTCAAGTCTCAGTATCAATATTAGTTTCTAGTTGAAACGAAAACACATTTTTGATAATAATTTAAAAATTCTTCATATTGGGCTGTTGGCCTTGCAGGCTTTATCCATGCCATTCTGGGCCTGCCGTTGTTCCCGAATCAGTCGCAGGCCAATGTTCCCCAGCTTCCTCGTTGGCCAGTTGGATTATTGGCATTGCCATCGTGTTGCTTGCAACTAATATCAAGGATATCCAGGAAATCGTGTCCGCACTCAGCATGCTCATCCATTCTACCGACACCAATATTTTGGCGAATACAGCTTGGACCCTTAGTTATTTAACCGATGGCGATGACACAAATCCAATTAGTTGTCGATAGTGGAGTGGTGCCCATACTGATACCATTGATATCAAAATGTGATCCGTAAGATATATGCACTTGGATAATATCCAAACGGCGTGTTTGGGATGCTCTAGGTGAGGTTTGATATATGACAGCGCATCACAGTCTAGCACGACCTGTGTCTGTGTATCGCTTTTCGTGAGAATGTTGCCCACAGCGGCCAATGCAGCCGATTTTGTTTCCAGAACACTATGGGGCATAGTGTTCTTTAAATGAAATCGTCTGCAATGGCTGCTGTGGTCAACGTTGACACGGGAACCGATACACAGACACAGGTGGTGCTAAACTGTGATGCGCTGTCATATATCAAACCTCACCTGAGCATCCCAATGACGCCGTTTGGAGATTATCCTAGTGCATATATTATACGGATTACATTTTGATATCAATGGTATCAGCATCGGCACCACTCCACTATCGACAACTATTTGGATTTGTGTCATCGCGATCGGATAAATAACTTAGGGTCCAAGCTGTATCCGCCAAATTATTGGTGTCGGTGGATTGGATGAGCATATTGAGTGCGGATTGGATTTCCTGGATTACGAAGACTGATGGTGGTGGAACCTGGTTGCAGTACCCAGGTTGCAGGTCCTTCTGGATGAGGGATAAAATTGGCGAGACCACTCCCAGGCTGATGGCATAGTAACTCAAAAGTTCAGTTTGTGGTGGAGACTGAATAATCAAAATGGTAAATTTGATTTTATTGTTTTATTCTTTTCATTATTTTCTTGTTGGCTGATGTTTAGTGAAGAGAATTCGATAGATCACTTCAAAAATCTTCCAACAATTCTTCATTTTTGCTTTCCAAATTGTTGCTGAGTGTAAATGTTCTTCGATTTGAGAGTCATTCGCAATTAGAATTTGACAAGAAACTTACAGAACCACCAGGAAAAGCTATTTTTATAGTCTTTTTTGCCTGGAAATCAAACAAAGAAATCAAACAAATTGCAATTTGTTTAATAAGTTTCAATTTGTTGGATTAGACTATATAAGGTACGAGAACTTTAGAATTAAGGCACTAATATTAATTATCCATCGTGGTAGAGGAATATATATGGCAAAACGAAAGGCCGGGTCGATAAAAATCCTGTTAAAATACAGACCCAACACCGATTTTATCATGATAATTAATTGGTCTAACAAATTTGCTCGTGTTAACAGGGAAACAAACATTTATACCAGTCAGCATCGGTTGCAGCGGCGATCGGCAGCAATATTGATCAGATATGTTTATACAAACATCAACGTGATAATGCCATTAACAGGTCTAACAAATTTGCTGATGGAACGTCTGAAGTTCCCCATTCGACTTCTAACTGTGCAATTTGATCAGTCTTAGTTGAACAAGCCACGATCCAGTTTTGTATATATAGATAGGACTAAGTTTTCGATCCGCGGTTTGGTTTAAAGCCGCCTTACAGCTTTAATTTACAAATGTAGCATGCAGCTGTCGCTGAAAAAGCATGCAAAATCAGCAGTTTGGTTACGGACACAACTAAAACAGGCAGCGAAAGACAGTTTCAGTTCTGTTTTTGCTTAATTCTGTTGCGCTCAGAGCAAAGACCTTTTTTTCGTTCCTGTTTCTCTTTTGTCTTTTACTGAAACTTTTGCCGAGAGTAAACTTCCAAAATGTCTTTTGCGTATGTATGCTTGGCTGTGTGTTGCGCTCGTGTGTGTCTTTGTATAACGAGCGTCGCACATACAAACAGACGCACAAAACAAAAACAAAAACAAACACTTAACAGAAAACACATGAGGTGCGAGAAAAAGTGTTCCGCTCAGTGAGAGACCACTTGTGCTGCGTTTGTTTCTGTTTTTCACTGAGGCTGGTCGTATTGAAAAAAGGGTTAACAGTTTTTTGCGAGCTATGTGCATAATCCTTTTAGTCATAACTTCCCTGTTTTTGTCTGAATTTTACTAAAAAATAAGCACGCCTAAATTCTCATATCTCGAATTCAGATTTTATTTCTAAAATCAAAATCTTGTAATTGCAGGTACAATGCCCGTGGTTTTGATTTGAATCGCAATTTCCCGGACTACTTCAAGCAGAACAATAAACGCGGTCAGCCCGAAACGGATGCGGTCAAGGATTGGATATCAAAGATCCAATTCGTTCTGAGTGGCAGCCTGCATGGTGGCGCCTTGGTGGCCAGTTACCCTTACGACAACACGCCCAACTCTAGTAAGTAGTCTCCTCCTCCTCCTCTGTTCCGCTCACCCTCAAAAAGCTGTCCAAGCCGAAAGCTATTTGAACTTCCCCTCTTACTCCTTGCTTTTCCTTCGCACCAATATGGCTGCTTAAAGGAATCTGCCGTTCGTCCGCCCTGTGCGCGAGTGAGTAAACGTAGGCTCAACTCTTACCAAATGGAAGCAACTAACCTGGTTTTCCGTTTCTCTTCAACATGTCCCCTGGGTGCAGTGTTCCAGACATATTCGGCGGCTCCCTCGCTGACGCCGGACGATGATGTGTTTAAGCACTTGTCCCTGGTCTATGCACGGAATCATGCCAAGATGTCGCGCGGAGTGGCCTGTAAGTCGGCCACACCGGCCTTTGAGAATGGCATTACGAATGGAGCGGCCTGGTATCCGTTGACGGGCGGAATGCAGGACTATAATTATGTGTGGTATGGTTGCATGGAGATTACCCTGGAGATCTCTTGCTGTAAGTTTCCACCTGCCTATGAGCTGAAGAAGTACTGGGAGGACAATCAGCTGGTGAGTGATTTTTAAGGGAGAATTTCTTTTCATTAAACTGTGTAAGCTTTTTGCTTAGTCTCTGATCAAATTTCTGGCTGAGGCGCATCGTGGGGTGCAGGGATTTGTATTCGATCCGGCTGGCATGCCCATTGAAAGGGCCTCGATTAAGATCAAAGGACGTGATGTGGGCTTCCAGACCACCAAATATGGAGAATTCTGGCGCATACTGCTGCCGGGATACTACAAGGCGGAGGTGGGTCTACTTTATAATACAATGTAAGCTTCTACTTAATCTTTCTTAACCATTTTTGAAGGTCTTTGCCGAGGGCTATGCCCCTAGAGAAGTGGAGTTTGTCATAGTGGAGCAGCATCCCACGCTGCTTAATGTCACTCTGCAGCCCTCCAAGGTAGGTAGAAACTAACCTAATTAACAAAGGTGTTTGGTTACTAACCTCTCTAACAGTACCAGCTGATGGCGTCAGCCTCCTCCTCCTCCACCACCCAGGCGACGGTGAACAATAAACTGCAGTTTCCCACTGATTAGACTTAATTCTCTGATGTGTAAATAGTCGTAAAAGTGCTTTAACTCCTCTTTGCCTGCTTTTGATTAGTTCTTAGCAATTAAAGTGTTCTTCTTTTTAACAATAAAACCCAAGGTTGACACCAAATCTTTTGAATTCCCTAGCGCATTGAGGGCCTTGGTCCAGCAAATCCCTCATTCTATCGACCCATGCAGTCGCCGCAGCACTATCGACCCGGTGCCCCGCCCTATGCGGCGGCTTCCTCGAACGACAACGGCATCTTCTCGACCATCAGCAATGGCCTGAACAGTTTGTACTCAAATATCTTTGGTTGAGTTCTAATTTGTATAAATTGTAAGACTCTTTTTAGCCTTAAATTATTGTATTTAGCATTCTTAAGAAATAAACGAAAATAAATATTTTCAAGAGCAATTGGATTGGCCAAGAGGAGATGTGTTTTGTTTCGGGGCAAATGTTGTAAGTTTCGAAGCACTAAGTGCTTGAGTGGGATCTTTCAGCATAACTAAATACATGATCTGTGCTTCGGCATTCAAGCAATCTCTTCTATATTCCGTGCTCGATGTAAGATGCACAATCTCAACTACAGGTCTCACGTAAGTTCAGATAATACTGATGACACACTGTGCAACCTACGTGTAACTGAGAAGGACGCACATGGAACCGATTTGTTCGCCGAAAGGTTTCATATAGCAATTGACTGGGACCGAGTGTCCGCCGAAATTTATGATTAGAAGCTGGACCGAGTGTCCACAAAAACTTCCAAAATGCAACTAAACAATGCGTGTGAGTTGGGACCGAGTTAGACTGAGAACGACTAACTTTTTAAGGTCAAATTATAGACTGATTTTGATTTTGGAATAGCGATAGATAAGCGCGTTACAGTTAGAACAGCTTATGCATAGAGCAAGAGAATGCAATCAGCACAGACGCTGCCGGCTATAAGTTTACAATTTGTGTGTGTGTTTGTGTATATTTGTGTCTAAAAATCACCGTGGGCAAAATGCAAATCAAGACAATGAATTTTAGCTAAGTTAAGTTGCGCCACTGGATTAACCACAAATGAATGCTTAGGTTGTGTTGGCTGAGTGACCCGACAGCTATAATATCATCAAATTGGAAATCACGAGCAAGTCGTGAAACAAATTCTAATTTCTTCGTTGGAATACCGAAATAGAAGAAATATCCTATTATCAGGAGCGGTTAGGACCTTCTGTTCGAAAAAAACTGTCTGTCTTTCTTAACTGCGCCTTGGACAGTAGAACGCATAACGCCGGTACCCTAAAACACCCTAACTAATGGGTTTTCTTGACAAGCAAGGGTTATGCTTGTCACGGAAACCTATCTGCGAATAAGCAAATATTGTGTTCAGTCAATATCGACCATATTTAACAGGCTCCAGTATCAGTGCTGTTGACAAAAGGGAGAAGTTGTGATCGCTGTTACCTACCTTGCAACACAAATGTCACGGTCGCAAGCTGACTTTGTCCGACTTTTGGACTGAAGTTTGTTGTAGGAAATGACTAACTTTTTGATGTGATCTATCGAACACTCTTCACTAAACCTCAGCCACCAAGAATGATAATGAAGATAATGAAAAGAATATCAACTTTACCATCTTGATTATTTGTATACCCTTGCAGAGGGTATTATAAAATTGTGCGGATGTTTGCAACGCATTGAAGGAAGCATCTCCGACCACATAAAGAATTTATAATCTTGATCAGCAAGACGAGCTGAGTTCATTTGGCCTTGTCCGTCTGTCCGTCCGTCCGTCTGTCTGTTTCTATGCTATCTCCGTCAGTTGTAAAGCTATCCTCACCAAACTTTGCACGAAGTCTTTTGTACATATACGCTGCACATTTGTCGGAATCGGCCGGATCGGATGACTATAGCATATAGCTGTCATAGAAACGATCGGTCGAAAAACTAGTCTTAGTGAGAAAAACTTTTTTGTTTTTAATGGAAACGCCTTCAAAGTACATATTTCTTAGTTTACTATCCTTTCCCATGATTTCACTACGTTTGGTCGAAATCGGATGACTATAGCATATAGCTGCCATAGGAACGATCGGTCGAAAAACTAGTTCTAGTGAGAAAAACTTTTTTGTTTTTAATGAAAACGTTCTTATCACAATTCGTTGTGCAATACAAGGAAATACGAACTTTCTTTACAACCCCAATACTTCCTCGAACATGAAAGTAGGTTGGCTACTACTTAACATACCAGGCCTTTATTTGTGTACGATGAATAGTATAACTAGACGCTGGGTTTCACAGGGTAGGGTACGCTATGCTACCTATTTACTCATGAAATGCCCAGATGCAGGAGTATTCCGCTTGAAAACTCCAACGACCTGCTTATCGCTACTTGTCTGCAATCAATGCATCTAATCAGCTACTTCAGGAGTACCTAAAAAGGTTCTTCGACTGGGCTTCTATATGGAACATTGCTATAAATACCAACTCCACTCGCCCTGTGATATTCTTACACGTCATAAAGGAGCATATGAATATCTTGGGGTCACACTGGATAGATGACTAACTTTTGGGCAGCATATCAAGACAACAGCTTAGGCTGAGGCAACCAAAGCCCTATAAGAATAAGTTGTCACTCAGAAACAAGGAACTGAAATACAATGTCATTCTGGTTCCGGTATGAAGTTAAAATTAGAATGGTCCAGGCCAAAATCCTAAGACGTAATATAATGCTGCCCGAAACCGAATGGTACCTGAGAACCAAGGACATCGAAAAGGACCGTGCTGTTCCCATGGTTGGGTATGTTATCAACAAGCAGCACGTCAGATACCTTGACAAGGATACCACCCGAACAAACTCACGAGCAACTTGCTAAGAAGACGGTGAGTTTGAGGAATCCTTAAAAGGAGAAGACTTCCTAGTAAGTAGGATAAATGTTGGCTCTTCACACCAGCATGCATTAGCTTGTACGAGTTCTTCGTGTAGCCTTCGTCAATGTACAGAGCTAAAGCTTCTTCTAATGTGTACTGAATACTGAATAGGAAGTTGTGGGTCGGACTAAACGAATTTCTTAATTTTGGTTCATGAACTCGAATCTGTGTCTAGCATTGTCATAACTTGCGATGCGCTTCGTTTTCCAGCTTTATACAAGCTCGATCCGATTAGCTCCGCAACGTTTTTCGCCTTATGTTTCATGTGGCATTCTGCCTTCTGCCAGTCTTTTTCTGGTCGCACAGTTGAAATATTTGTCTCAGAAAATACGAGCACTCCATCCAACCAATCTTTGTTTTTTGTCTCATACCAGATACTACACCGATAACACTGCCTGTTGCTGTTGAAATTCCTTAAAAGTTTGCCAATTTCTTGCAGCTTTTCATCAGTATGATTTGATTTCTCGATGACGTTTGCAAAAACATACGCCTCAACTGCCGAAAATTTATGTGGTGGGACGTTTTCGGCGAGCCATACCAAAAAAAAAGAGTGCATTTGCAACCAGACATAGTGCCGACGATAATAGCAGGTGACTTCAATGCATGGGCAGTAGATTGGGGAAATAGCAGAACAAACGCACGAGGAACCATGCTACTGGATGCTTTTGCGTCCCTCAATGTGGTGCTACTGTAAACTGGAAGGAAACAAACCTACTCAAAGGCAGGACGTGGTTGAATAATCGACCTCACATTTGCTAGTCCTTGCCTAGCGAGAAATATGACATGAGAAGTCTCAGACGGGTACACCCACAGCGACCACCAAGCTATCTTGAGCAACACAAGAATGCGGAGGATCCCTCTGCACATAGACCGCTATGTATGATTGACACGATAGGCAAACTATTCGAGAGAATTATTGGCAATCGAATGGAGAAGGAACTGCTGAACAGACAAGGTCTCTCAGACTACCAGTTCGGCTTCAAAAAGGGTCGAAGCACAATTGATGCCATTTCGACGGTGGTAAAGATAGCCCGTGAGGAATCTTCAGGCTTAACACGCCGGCAGGAGTGCAAATCGTAGGGTTCGCAAACGACATTGCCATCACAGCAGTGGCTAAAAACCTAGTAGAGGTAGAGGAGAAAACCAATGAGACTGTGGTACTAGTCACCGAATGGCTCGACGCGCCTGGCTCCCCACAAGACTGAGACAGTCCTCATAAGCAGTAGGAAGCGTGGAGAGATGGCTAACGTGAGAGTCGGAGACCAATTAATTCAATCGAAGGAGGCCATCAAGTACCTGGGTGTACTGTTGGATCACTGGCTCACCTTTAAAACTCACCTGCAGTATGTAGAGGAGAAAGCCGTAAGAACCATAAATGCATCTCTATGCATCGCCCATATGGGCCCCTGCATTAGCAGTCCGTGGTTGCAAAGGCGCTTACAGAAGATGTGCGCTAAGGGTGATAAGCGGCTTCCGAACAGTATCAGATAACGCCGCACTAGTCCTCGCGGGAAGGGTCCCGCTCGACCTCCTTGCGATGGAAAGTAGAAGCCCTCCTACAGACCATTGGCGGCGGGAGCGTACGTTGGTACAATGGCAAACGAGATGGATGTCTACCACTAACGGCAGCTAGACAAGACGACTGATAGCAGTCATACGGCCGTGGGTGGGTAGAAAGCACGGACAAGTCGACTTCTATTTGACCCAATTATTAACGGGACATGGATGCTTTAAATCTATCTTTATAGGTTTAAGCACGGAACGGATCCGTTTTGCACACACTTTGCGCGGACTATGGAAGACGCAGAGCATGTCTTTTTTGTCTGTCCGAGATTCTCTGCTGAACGGGAAGAGCTAAACATAGGCATTGGGAGGCCATTCCCAGTCGCTGACTTGATGGATATCCTACTTAGCTCGCAAAACAATTGGGCTGCTATTTGCACCTTGCGTCGCGCTGAAAGAATGCGCAATTCAAATTCAAATCCTAGACATGGATCTAGTTGAGGCTTTCATGCCATCTCCCCCTTGTAAGGTAATACTTAGCGGTGGTTTCGTGAGAGGGAATCGGAGAATAGGGGTGGTTTTAGTGGGTGAGGAATTCCAAGTCCCACACTTTAAGGCTTTCAACGCTTTCCCCACTACACAAAAAAAAAAAAAAAAAAAAAAATAGGGGAAAGTTAACTTCGGCTCGGCCGAAGTTTTGTATACCCTTGCAGCTTCCATTGATAACAAAAAAGTTTTTCTAAGACTATTTTTGGGACATTACTTTTCTATGGGATCTATACTATAAAGATGTCTGATTTCTATTAAACTTGGTGAAATCATGGAAAGGCATAATACACTGTTAATTGCGAAATTTGGAGGCGATGTCATTTAAGACAAAAAGTTTTTCTAACTTGAACTTCTTTTTCGACCGATCATTCATACTGCAGCTATATGCTATAGTCATCCGATTTTGACCAATCTTTGTAGAAATGTGTCCAAAGTAAATAAAATAAGTGTATGCCAATGATAAGGACGTTTTCATTAAAAAAAAAAGTTTTTCTCACTAGAACTAGTTTTTCGACCGATCGTTCCTATGGGAGCTATATGCTATAGTCATCCGATTTCGACCAATCTTTGTAGAATTGTGTAAAAGTGTATAGATTAAGTGTATGCCAATGATAAGGACGTTTCCACTAAAAACAAAAAAGTTTTTCACTAGACTAGTTTTTCGACCGTGTAGGGGCTATCAGAGCGAATGAGAATTGGTAAAAGTATATAATAAGGTAGAAGATAAGGACGTTTCATAAAAACAAAAAGTTTATAGAATATTTCGACCGATCGTTAGATACGCAACTAGATATAAGTAAAGAAGGACGTTTCCAAAAAACAAAAAGTTTTTCACTAGAACTAGTTTTTCGACCGATCGTTCCTATGGCAGCTATATGCATAGTCATCCGATTTCGACCAAACTTAGTGAAATCATGGGAAAGGATAGTAAACTAAGAAATACGTACTTTGGAGGCGTTTCCATTAAAAACAAAAAAGTTTTTCTCTTTAAGACTTGTTTTTCAACCGATCGTTCCTATGGCAGCTATATGCTATAGTCATCCGATCCGGCCGGTTCCGACAAATGTGCAGCGTATTTGTACCAAAAGACTTTGTGCAAAGTTTGGTGAGGATAGCTTTAAAACTGACGGAGGAGATAGCATAGAAACAGACGGACAGACGGACAGACGGACAAGGCTAAATCAACTCAGCTCGTCGTGCTGATCAAGAATATATATACTTTATGTGGTCGGAGATGCTTCCTTCTATGCGTTACAAACATCCGGACAATTTTATAATACCCTCTGCAAGGGTATAAAAAAAATAGTGCCTGAAAAGTATTCTGTTGTTAGCAGATGCAGGTTGCTGCAGCCAATTATAGCCATTTCACAAAGATAACGAATCATATCAACAAAAACAAAAAGAATTAGATCGAATACTGCCGGATTAAAAAACTTACACTTCACGAAAGTATTAAAACAGTTTTTGAAAAGAGATAAATTCGACCACAATTTACCATTACAATAGACACGCACATGTCACGGAACAATTTTTCTCGTTAATACTTGCCTTTACCTTAATTAAAACCAAATATATCAGCTGGAAAAATAAACATTGGCAATTTGCAAGCCAAATCTGTGCTTATTAAAAAAAACGGGAAAATAGTTTGCTGCAGCTGCTGCAACATATTTTATGTTTGATAGCTCACAGCTGAGCGAATAAAAACCACAAAAATAAATTAAAAGTATCGATAGGCTTAATAGTCTGTTGGTAATCGATTGCAAATCAAAAATTGTCGGGCTTTCATTTTTTAAAAATTGCTTTTTCTTCCGCTAAATCGGCTGTTTTGCCCAATGTGCACCGGTGGCTTTGAACAGGCCAGGTGTGCTTTAGACATCAAGAGGTCTGAAAAATGTGCTTGTGTTGGTGAGCACGAAGGACTACAGCTGATTTACTTGCGTTTTTGTGCTCACCGAATCAACCAAGTGACACAAACACAAGTAACTTTAAAAGCACCACCCTTATAACTAACCTTATACCCAAAATCACATCAATTGACTCAAGCAATAAATTTCAAAAATTTCTCTACCTTTCTGATCATTTTCGGCCTTACAAGCAAATCACAAAATTTCTCGCCTGGTATCAATTTCGTTTCTCGCTTTATTCCTAAAAATACAGAAAAACTTTGAAAAAATCTTAAATATTTGTATACTTAAACCAATGTTTAAGCTAAACAACCACGATGTGTATGGGGGGTTGTCCCCTGACAATGAGGGGTTACGTGGTGCCAATAATTTCGAATTTCGGGTAAGTAAAACGAACATCAAGTTCTCCCAGAATGAAAGCACTTTTCGTATATAGTTTGCGGGTCCCGAGTCCATACCGAATGCGGTGAAGCGCTACAATGATCAACGTGCCGCTGAGTTGGCACAGTTGAAAAAGGAACGTGAACCACACAAGCTACATATGCCGCGTTTCTGTAAGGTACGCCACACGGGTCATGATGTATTGAGCAAGGTGACGTGTAACGATGTGGATGTGGAGACACAGCTGTCGCTGCTAAGAGAGGAGGAGGAGGAGCAGCGTCTAAGCGGTGGAGCAGCAGGCAAAACCAAGTCTCAAAAGAAGCGTACTAAGACCAAGAAGAAGAACAAGAACAAAGTGCCTTCAGAGCCCTGTGAGCGTCTGGAAGAACTGCATCGTGAGGTATGTGACGAGCTAAAGAGCATGGAGCAGCCAGCAGAGATTATTAAGGTGTCTATAAAAAATAAGAAAAAAGTAAGGAAATCTGGAGGTGGGGGTGATGCAGCTGAACCCAAGCCCATCTCGTATGAAGACTATCCCCAACAGCAGGCCAAGTGGGTGGATATCATGCCCTCGGCCATAATGTCGCAGGCCATAGCTGTGAATGTGTGCAAGGCACCAAATGCCAGCTCTATGGAGGCCTATCAGTTCATGGAACAGCACAGTAGCCTTGAGCCCGAACCCATGACGCCTTTTTTCCAGGAGGATAGCGATCTAGAGCACGAGATTAAGGATCGGGAGACATACTTACGTTACCTGGAGCCACGCACCAAGTTTGAGAGCAGCGAGCAGGAGGAGCTTAGAACGGAGCCGGAGCCTTGTTTTGTGGAACTGGAACAGCGTCCGTATAGCATCAGTCTATTGCGTAGTCTACAACCCATGCGCTATACCTCACAGAAATCCGACGATACGGGACGAACTTATACAGTATGGGAAGAGGAAGAAACTTTGACTAACTCAAAGGTAGATGAAAAGCCCAACAAAAAGCCAGCCAAGCCCTTGAAAACCTTAAAAAAACAGCAAAAATCTAAAGTAAGTCAGCCCTCGGCAGTAACCTCACCCCCCGCACCAGCTGCACCAGCCGCACCAGCCGCACCGCCATCACCACAGCCTTCAGACAAGCAATCGACGTCGCGTCGACGCAAACCACGTGCCAAGCTCATCTGCACGAAATCCCTGGAGCGTTTGAAGCATGAGAAACTTTCCATTTATAACAAACTCTCCCTGAACCAGGAACGCCTCATTGCTGCCCTGGATCGGCTGCAGGTTAGCCTGCTCCAGCTGCAGGTTCCACCCTGCAACAGCCTGGAGAAACAGCGGCGCGAGCGAAATGCCTTTGAGTTTTGTGTGCGCTTCTCGCGCAACTTTCTGTATCCCCTCAAGGGAATGATCGATGATGTGCGCTTCACACCCGTTTCCAGCTACAACAGTGCCCACTCCAACGAGGCCTGCCAGCGTGTCGTCTGTGTCTATGGCCTGATGCAGCAGTCCATGCAAACCTATCAGCGTCAGTTGCGTTACTTCCTGCTGGACAAAGTGCCACAGAAATTGAGTGCTTTGATCGAGATGATCTATACGATGACCAATGTTTGCTTGGACAAGGGCATACTGGATCGTCAAGATCCGTTGGTGGAGTGTCTGCAGCAGCGTTGTACCAAATTCTTAACATTCATTGAGGACATGCAGGAGGAACGTTTTCAGTTGGCGCGTGAGTCCTTCAGGCGTCTCAAGAAGCGCAAACATACGCAGCATCATCTGCATCAGCCTCAGCACCATCAGCGTTACGATCTCAAGATGTGTCTGAACGAGCTCAAGTTCTATGAACCCAAACTGGTGCCCAAGGAGCGCAAGAAGCCGCTGCTGCGTGTGCGCAAAATGAGGGGTACACGGGGTACTCAGGTTACTCAGGCTGCAGGCTTGGCGCCTAACTCAGTCAGTGGCCAAGCTGTGGTGGAGCTTCCCTCGGATATGAAAATACCAGCACCACACTTGGACCGGCAGCTGGTGAACACCCAAATCGAGAATGTAGACTATGCCAGCAGTGCGGTAAGTCTACGGGATCCTGCGCTGCAGGCTCTGGCTCAGCTGGCCCAACAGCCGGAGTACAGCATGGAGAAGGAGTTACAACAGGCCCTGTTGGAGGCGTTGAAGCATGTGTCCAAGTCGCAGGTACAACAGGTGTTGGATCCCATCATGCGTTCACTGGGTGCCATGCTGGACAAGAAGGTGAGATTGCATTAGCCAGAGTATAAAATAACTCAAAAATTTATCTCACTTTGTAGCCCACCAACTCGGACTAGAGACTTGTCAACGTTATCAAAATTTTATGCATTCCGTTTCAAGAGAAAGAAGAACAAATTTCCAAATTGTCAAGTGTTTAGAAGAAGGGAAATATGAAATTAATGTTTTAGAAACGATTTGAAATAAAGAAAAAATATTAGTTTTCAGCAACTGGCGTCAGCTAGGAAAAAGCTTGACAAATCTACAAATGTCAAGCAAATCCCATGTTGATATCAACTGGTTTGGGGTTGTAGTTATCTATTTTTCTATAAGCTTTCTTTATTTTTCCACCAAGATCCACTTCGCCATCCGATATCGTTCACGACTGACCAGGAATTATAGTGATCTTCAACCTCTGCAGTCTCTCCCACAGTCGACGTAGATGCTTGCGTTTAGCCGAGGAAACTAAATATTCCTAAATAAATATTCCTAAATAAACTAAATAAACTTCAAATAGAAAAAACTGTGCCAAAAATTTTTAGTTTACCCTTACGCTTTGTGTATGCAGCAATATAAACGAGATCCAAACTTTGTAAAGATAGCGGCCTATCGATAGCGGCGTATCGAATGCGTGTGCGGATCGAGTAACAGCTGATACACAGCTTAGGAATATCAATGCAATCAATTGATATTGATTGTATTTATAAATAGAATAAAAGTATAAATTAATAAGCGGTTTCTATTTTGTAATAGTTTTATTCTTCATTATAGATTCACAAGCACCAGATTAACTTTGCCAAAGTGCTGACCCGCTTGCTGAGTTCTTCTAATCTTGTACTCAAAAATAGAAGACTTTATTTAATTGACGACCAACCATAGGGTCTTACTACTTTGGAATCACACGGGCTCTTTGCGGGCCACATAGCAAAGTGTCTTGCTAAGGCATCCCAATAATTTGTCACCTTCCAGCGAACAATGTGAGACCAATGTAGCCGTTTGTCTTTCTATCTCCTCCCTCAGCTCAAAATGAAACTAGGCAGATGGGCTTATTTATGTGCAAGCTGCGCAGATGTATGTATGTATGTCGGAATCAGCTCACCTGGCTGCTCAACTAATCGCTTCTATAAGATAGCTAAAAAAAACTAAACAAACACAAAATCAAAGACAAAAGCAAAGACAACAACAAAGACAAAACAAAGACAAAAACAAAGACAAAAACAAAGATAAAAACAAACAAGAACAAACAAAAAACAGACACAAAAACAAAGACAAAAACAAACTCAATAACAAACACAAAAACAAACACTAAAGCAAACACAAAAGCAAACACAATAACAAACATACAAACAAAAGCAAAAACAAATACAAAAACAAATACAAAAACAAAGACAAAAACATAGACAAAATCAAAAACAAACAATCACATCAGTATCTAAAATGTATTGTCGAGTACTTAGACCCGAATATTTAGAATCGAGTACTAAGTACCGAAAACTTAGTCTCTAATACTTAGTATCGAATACTTAGAATCGAGTACGGAGTGTCGGGTACATGGTATCGAAATATAAATATCGAGTACTTAGTATCGAGTACTAAGCAGGGATGCAAACCACTCGAATATAAGTACTGGTTCGGTTCAGTGGTTCACACAGTTTCTGTACCGTCGGTTCGGTTCATTACATGGTTTCGGTTCAGTGGTTCTTAAAGGCATATTATGAAATACAGTCGAACTTCTGTATAGCGAATTTTAAGGGGACAAAAATACACTTCGCAATATAGAAAATTCGTAATATAGAATAGTTTGAATCATGAACGAAATTGCAGTGGAAGTTAATCCGCTATAAAGAAAACTTCATTGTACAAAAGTTCGTAATAGAGAAGTTCGACTGTATTATGTTTCTGTCGTAATGAGACTTTTAGTACATTTTGGAAATTGAATTCCTATAAACCATCTGAGTATGTTGAGGATCGGATTTGGACTCGTCTATAAGTTCTAGGGATTACGTGGCCGGGTGGCTCAGCGGCTAGTGTGAGCAACCGATAAGCAAGAGGTCGAGGGTTCGATCCCGCCTCGGAACATCTAATGAAAAGGTTTTTCTTTGAATAAACTTTACACTCGGTCACCCCTCTCTGCTGTTGGCGACAGCTTTGTAGTAATTAGCCATGCAAAAACAAAAGGTCCCTTTCTCATGTGCGAAAATTAGAAGCTCACAAGCCGAGAAATTGAGAGAAGCTCGGCTATGGCCCTTTGGGGCTGTGTCAAGCCATTTTACATAAGTTCTAAGGATGCACTTCGGAAACGGAGAAAGTCGGCAAGAAAAGATGGTATGAGAAAAAACTCTCCTGGCTAAGATTAAAAGATCATCAACTTTCAAGGAAAGAATGCTGACTGGTGACAGGTATATTAAGAGATCGGCTCACAATTACGTGTTGTAAAATTTATGTCGTCATCTTCAAAGGCTTTATCTCTCCCAAGGATCAATTCGGTCTATCAGTGGTCCCTTTGGTAGAGGGTCGAACTAAAATTATCTTAGGAAATCGAAGTTAATAAGTAGGTATCATTGGCTAGAGGAAAGCGAATCACGTTTTAAAACTCATCAGATTACTGAACCGAACCGAAACGTTTTTCTTTGTGGTTTTCGGTTTGGTTCAGCATTTCTGAAAGGAAGCCTGTTCGGTTTGCGGTTCGGTTCACCAGCTGGAAAAAGCGGTTCGGTTCGGTTCGGTTCAGAACCGGTTTGCATCCCTGGTACTGAGTGTCGAATACTTAGAATCGGGTACTGAGTATCGAGTGCTTGGTATTGAGTAATAAGTATCGGGTACTTATAATCGAGTACTGAGTATCAAATACTGAATATCGAGTACTCAATATCAAGTACTTAGTATCGAATACTTTGAATCGAGAACTGAGTATCGAAAACTTGGTATTGAGTACTTAATATTGAGTATCAAATACTGAGTATCGAGTACTTAATATCGAGAACTTAGTATCAAATACCTTAAATCGAGTACAATTATCGATTACTGCGTATAGAGTTTTGAATATTGCAGTATAAAGTAACGCACAACCGCAAGAATGTAAAAGGCGGAGCATATCGTGTACAACTTGTTTCACATCAAGGGCCCGTGAGTGTAATCCACACTCACACCTTTTTTTTGCCAAGTCGTGATCATTTTGTGTCGATAAAGAAGCTTGTGGTACTGCCGCATCGACGGAGTAGAGGACTGGTTGAGTTACAGATAACAAGTTAAACGCAGTGTCCACTTGGCGCGAAATGGCCACGAAATGAAAAACCCCTGCGTAGATTTTCCGTGTCGCGATTCCGTAACCAGTTTCCACTCCACACGAAAAAAGACTACGTATTGCCACTACGTTCTGTTACCAATTACGTAGCGAGTTAAGTGCTGTTAACGCCTCATTTCGCGCGAAATTATGTGAGAACGAATCGAATCGATAATTCGCACGGAATTGTAAGTAAAGCGCGGTTTCCACTCGCCGCGGAATATTACACGCGAAATAGACAATGTTTCGCAGATTCTTAACAGAGTCTGCAAAACTGCTGTTATCAACATGATAACCGAAATTTTGCCGTCGATAGTCTTTTCAAAGTAACCTTGCACTGTTATAACGCTGTTAACATTTAAATATGCTGTTGGTAAACAAAACAAATTGAATGTTATGATTTTTAATTGATGATGCAGAACTCGCACAAAAAATATTTTATGTTCTGTTTTTATATATTTTTTTTTTATTAAAAAAAAATAAAAACAAATTATTATTTCTCATTATATTTGGGAGACCAAGCTGTCAATGGCACACAAATTCCTGTCGGCTACTAGTGTTCTTCGGCGGTCGGTTGCGCCCGCGAACTTTTAATCAATGGTTCTGGATTCCGTCAAAGAAGGTTAATCCAATGGAACGCCACCTGAGCTAACTTTCAGGAAGCGCTTTGCAGATGGCATTTGGTGTGGCACCGGTTGCTGTCCTTCAGCGCTACCCAGACAGCCTTGCATTCCATCACTTGAAATATATAAATTTAATTATAAGTAATGTGTCAACATGTAGCGGCATGATTTACCACTTTTGTCAAGCTTCCCACTCGCTCTTATCTTTCACTGCGTTTATTAAATAAAGTTTATCAACATTAGAAAAATGCCTGTGATCGTCTCTTTCTGGCAGATTCATTGTTTTGGTGCGACTATGTTTGTGCTTCTTACTTACAATTCCGTGCGAAATATCGATTCGATTCGTTCTCACATAATTTCGCGCGAAATGAGGCGTTAACAACACTTAACTCGCTACGTAATTGGTAACAGAACGTAGTGGGATTACGTAGTCCTTTTCCGTGTGGAGAGGAAACTCGTTACGGAATCGCGACACGGAAAATTTACGCTGCATATTGTTTTATATGGGGTTTTTCATTTCGTGGCCATTTCGCGCCAAGTGGACACTGCGCTTTAGGGTAAAATTATTTCGACCGGTTTCTATTATTTATACCGTTTATGTCAACCACTGAAAAATAACAATCATCTTGTTGATTTTATGGTTCCTCCCACATCATTGGTGTTTGATACTTAAAATGGGGTCTTTTCTTATTCGCTCATTATCTCAAAGACTCCACACATGTTTTACATACCATATGATAGACCCAGTACTTGTCACGGGTAATCAAAATACACTTGTCTTATGAACTCCACTACACTAAGTCTACAATTTTTTTAATGCATATTCACCACAAATGTTACAAAAAGGTTGGGATCGGTTTTTACACATATTTCTCGACACGGACGTTGTTAAATAAACAACTTTTTAACAAAAAAAAAAAAGCTCGGTTAATTTGAAGTTTAAATGTGACTAAAGTTAAGTTCTACAATAGTATGTCAGAAAGCAGTGTCTCAAAAACTAGAGCTGCTAGAAAAAAGATGAAGTCAGCGACCTCAAGTTAGTAAACAACAGGCATACAAAATTGTTCCCTTGTGTAATCATTAACCATTGAGCAATAAAATTAAAATCAGAATATAAAATTCATTGCGGAAATGCATAGATTATCAAAATAGAATCGTATTTTATTATGATTCATTTTCCCATACGGGTATTCCAAGTTGATAGTTTTTGTGGATGGAAAAATTTAGAAATAATAGTTATTGACGGTCCATCGCATTGAGAGTTGACGAATGGCGAATACTATTTAAAAATTGAGGTTTCTAGGGTTGCGAACTGCTAAAGATCCAGTACTGATTGGGACCAAATACACCAATCTTATTTCCATTTAATGTTAAGTGGTTATTAATAATAAGGACACTTCATACTCTCTCATCTTTTGGCTTAACGACTTTGGCTTTGATGGCTGTTTTGAACTCTAGTCTTTTTGTTTCTGATTAACTTGCCCTTTCTTCTCCACAAATAAACCAAAATCGTTTTAATTTCGATTAATTTCTTTTTATATTTTAGAATTTCTTTTAACATTTTTTGTGCAGTACAAAATTAAGACAAAAAGAGCGGGAGATATTAGCATAATAGCAGCAAAGAGATAGAGAGAGAGACTTCTTTATATTCTTTTGTGCACATCAACTTATAGGAAGTGTGTATAAACACAGACATCACACCGCATCAGCCCCTGGGACAGGTGTTTTAAATGCATTTTTCATGTTTTTGCATTTTTTCTAATTTTAAAATTTCTTTTTTTCGGGGTGACGGGGACGGGAGTCTGTCTAATTGTTAGCATTTTCTTTTTTAACTTTGTTCAACAATTGCATTACTACAAATACCATAATAATAATAGATATAATATACATAAGTTGGTTTCTTGAGAGGATTCATTCCCTTCTAGCCCGAGCAGGCGGTGCACAGGGGTTTATTCTCCTCCACAGCAAACGTGCTGGCCGTGATGGGCGTAGCGCATTTCTAGGGGGGGAAGAAACGATGTCAATCAGTGGCCTCTAACTAGAGAGTAGTCCCATACTCACTCACCTTGCACTTGAAGCAATCCCGATGCCATTTGGCATTCAGCGCCACAATGGCATTCTCCGTAATCGGCTGGGCACAGCCCGCACATCGTGCGGCAAACAAATGCTCAAAATCCACACGACAATAGGGAAGATTATCGCGCTCATAGAATGAGGTACCCACCAACGGTTTCTTGCAAGGACCGGCACACACAAAGCAATCCTCATGCCAAGACTGTTCCATGGCCTTGATGGTGCGCTGTGGAGAAAGAGAGAGAGAGAGATAGAATAAGATTTAGTGAGAATTTTGGCATACTTTTAGAACAGGCCTGGCTTGTCATGGCCCCTGGGGCCCGAAGTCACTCGCCGATTCACAGCGAATGCTTGCCGAAGTCAATCATCACTGAGTTTCAGAGGGGGACAGACATAGTTCTCTGTCCTCTCTATTTGGCCAGGCCTGTTTTAGACCAGCGATGTTCAAGAAGAGCGAGGCCAAAAAGTGTGAGTGTATTGGTGTGCGAGATATTGAAGCGACGCAGCCCAGCTTTGATTTGCCCTCAACGACGGTTGGGCAGCGAATGAAGTCAAAGAGAGCTCGCTTACGCTCATATGCCCGATTTCGGCATGCGCTCGGCTCGTGTGCGTGTAAACAGTCGATTGCGCTCGGCCCCTGGGGGCTATGGAGGAACATCGCTGTTTAAGACGGAAATTCTGTTAATCAAACTGCGATTGATGCCATCCTAGAGAGTGAAAGAGAGTACCGTTTTCAAATAGAGAACAAAATGTGCTTGTGCTGGTGAGCACGAAAGACTGCTGTCGAATGAACCGATTCAAAAAGTCACACGTTCGGCTACCGAATGACTTCGGCTTACGGTGGCTATGTGCTGGTCTAGTCTGGTCTAGACTTGCTCTTGTCTAAGTCTTCAGTCAAGTAAAGTCCAGCTAATCTTCTATGCAAATCAAAGGTACTAAGGCCTTTGAAAAAAAATTTTGAGTAACCGAAACGTACCCAAAATGTTGAACTTTCAAAAACCGAGAACCAAACAACAACACACTCTGAGAGAAAAGTTCTATAATAATTTTTATGGAATTTATACCGACTTAAACTTACAATTTTACATATTTTCTTTTTTTGTTTTGTTTCTGTTTAAGTTATTCTAATAAGAACAAACAAACGTCTTTTAAGCTATAGACAAAGATGACATCCGCTACAAATTGGCTCTATTAAAGCGACTTAAAGCGACCAGTTCGGTGTAAAACATGGTTTTTGTAGCTAGATGTAACAGTTTCCGCGGTTCAGTGGTTCAAACTAAATATAGGTATCTCGAACCGTATCTCGAACTTTTTCGACTTGTCGCATTTTTAGTTGCAATTTAACTTTGATTCAAGTAGTTTCAAATCTTACTATTATTATAAATGTGAAAGTTTGAATGAATTTGAATTTCATTTTGCTAACAGATAGTAGATCTTACGGAATCGATCTAACTGTAAAGGGTAAAAGACAAATAAAACTAAAACATTCTGTAATTTCCTTAAATATGTCAGTAAAACGAAAATCAAATTGGTAGCGAACCTTTAAAAGAGCAAGACGAATGAGTGTAATGAAAAGCCAAGACACTTTTTTGCAAGCGTAGCTCTGGAGACTGTAACAGGTGAACCGTCAAGCGGATCGGAGAGCTACCAAAATGTCAACAAAGGCGAGCAATCGACGGCAGCAATTTGCTAAACTTATTGCATCCTGGAGTACTTTTTAGACTTCGGCGCGATGAACATGTTGAGCGATAGGCCAGGTTGACATCTGCAAAAACGGCAGAGCAGGAGAGCAATCGACGGCTTGTCATAGAACTGTCGAAAAAGCAGTGGAAGCAGATCCAAATGGACACTGCCAAAAACTGTTAAAACCCAATATCACACTAGCATAAGCGGCCAAAAAAGGGTAGCAGAAGGCTAGTTATTGAAGGATACTTTACCAATAAAAATCTCTATCTCCAAAAAAAAAAAAAAAATCAAAAGAAGAATTCGAATCTAAGGAAAAAGTGTCCATAAATGAGTTCTGCTGAGAACAATCTGCCACACTTTCACCCTCAAAGGAAAGCCGACTGATCATCCCAACCCAACCCAAGCAAGCTTTCGTTTTGCCATATACATATATTCCACACCGATGGATAATAAATATTAGTGCCTTAATTCTAAACTTCTGGTATATTCTATAGTCTTATTCAACAAATAGGGAGCATGGGATAATGTTTTTCCAACATTTAAAAAAAATGATTTCTAAAGTTAAGATGTGACTTTTCGACAATTTTAAAATTAAATTTCTAGACAATATTTGAATATTCGGACATGCTGGAGTCTAAAGTTGAATTGAGTTGAAGAAACATGAAAGAATAGCGACAGAGGAATGTAATCTGACAGGCGTATTAGGAGGTCAGTGGGCTAACTCGTCCGAGAACTGAACCGAACTGAACCACACCGTTTTGCTGTGTGGTTTTCAGTTCGGCTTAGCATTTTCGGTGGGACGTCGGTACGGTTTGCGGTTCAGTTTATCAACTGGAATTTGGTTCGGTTCAGAACCGGTTTGCATCCCCGATATAAACAGACCAAAAATCAAATATAGAATCATTCAGCACCGAGACGTGGAGCGGATCACTCGCAAGCGTATTTACGATCTATTATTCAGCAATAATATTCTCTTCTAGGATGGGTTGAGCTGGTCAGGCGGCTTTCCTTTGTGGGTGAAAGTATGGCAGATTATTTTCAGCAGTACTCAATTATGAAAGCTTTTCGTTGAATACCTAAAGTTTCCCATTCGACTTCAAGCTGTGCCACAAGATCAGTCTCATTTGTAAGGAAATTCTATTGATTGCCTTTTCTTCTACTGTTAGTTTGAAATTTTCCATTCAGTACATCAACTTTTCAAGTCTCAGTTTCAATTTTAGTTTCTAGTTGAAATGAAAACACATTTTTTGTAATAATTTGACAAGGCTTCATATTGGGCTGTTGGCTTTGCTGGCTTCATCCATGCCATTCTGGGCCAGTCGTTTTTCCTAAATCAGTCGCAAGATCAATGTTCCCCAGCTACCTCGTTGGACAGTTGGATTATTGTCATTGCCGTCGTTGCGTTCAAATAAGGATATCCAGGCAATCGTGTCCGCACTCAATATGCTCGTCCATTCCACGGACACCAATATTTTGTCGGATACATCTTGGACCCTTAGTTATTTAACCGATGGTGAAGCCCGAAGTCGGGCTCGACTGACTTTCTTCTTTGTTTTTTCAATGTTATCATTCTCGAGCTTGGTCACCCTCAATTAACATGAACTGATCGCTCAGCTGAGTTTTTCAGACCTGAGTGTCATAAGACTCAGCTGAGCAATATAGTTCAGCATTTACACATGTCTGAGAAGCTTAGTTGACTCAGTTTCTATTACACCTGAGCATTCAGCTTAGTAGGCTCAGACTCCTGTTTACACGGGCTGACATATACTCAGATACAAAACTCACCTGAGAGATCAGGTCGTGTAAATTGGGCTGCACTATTAATATTTTTCTCTTTCAAACATCTTTTGCAAAATAGCGTCGATTTCTAATCTTCTGCACAGAGCAATCTGTCACATAAACGTACAAATAACAGAGCAAAGTCTTAGCTTTTCTGATACATAGCAGCTATTTAGAAGATATTCTTATCAACTATAAATAGAGTTCTATAGAATATTTCTGACTGATGTGTTCCCTTTTCCACGGATTTCTGTGCACTCAAATAAATGAGGAAGAAAGTACCAACTCTGTCAATCGAAAAACCTAATCACATCATTTAACTTTTAGTGGCCATTTCTATTTTAAGCACCACAATCACTTCCTCAATAAGTACGCTCCCCCTTAACGATGATAAATACTATTCGCCTGGTGCATCTAGTATACCCATATCTGCATACATCTCTGTGCAGTTTTGTGCGATGCATTACAATCTTTATGGCGTATCAAGACAAATGTTGACAATATTAATTACATTGACGCCCCTCGGCGTCATTTGGCTCTCATAAAATGTTAAAGTTTATGACAAACAGACCCCGTCAGGCCGTGCAACTACGCGTCGCCATGTGTACTTACCTCTAGAATGGGCTGCTTGCAGCCGTAACAGGTGCCCGAATAGTTTTTCACAAAGCATTCGGAACACACCGGTTCGCCGTTCTGTATATTAAAGGTGGCCTCCGTGATCGGCCGCTGGCAATCCTTGCAAGCGAAATGCTCCGGATGCCAGGTCTTGCCCAGGGCGGTGATAATGCGTTGCTGGATGACCTCATTGCATTTGTGACACACTGAAGCTGGCTCTGACTGCGCGGAGAAGGGAGAGAAGAGAATAGACGAAGAGGAACAGTTTTATAATATTAGAAGTGAAAATCACGTACTTAGGCGGAGGGAGAGGTTGGAGTTAGTCGAAATCACAAACCGCAAAAACCGATTTACATAACTCAAAAGCCGCAACAAAAAACAAACACAAAGAACATTAATAGCAAAGTAGAGATTAATAAATAATGAACAACGGCATCAAATCATTTATAACAATCATCATATTGTTATTTGTAAAGCTGCAATCATTAAACTAAAGGGAGAGCAAACGAGTGGGTGGCCAGTACAGTTTCGGGAAGGGATTCGATGAATAGCATCCCTTTCAAATAAAAATTTCATGAATTAAATCTGCAAGCTGTAAGTCTCACCTCGAATTGAGCTTTGCCAATTGTAGGCTTTGTGTTTGTGAGAAGATTCTGATTGTACTAGTGTCGTGCCGTAATAAAAAGTTGTACATATTGTACAGTTAAAACCCTTGGGTACTAATTTCTATGCGAAAACCATCAATTACTTAAGGACGTTCGCATCATTTAGGCCAGGTAAGGAACTCCAAATGACATAAGCGCTAATAGATTCACACTCAGAAAAAAATCCATTCCAAATCTACCGAAATCAAGACCATTCGTTGGCAAAAGTAGAGTAATCCCGCCTTTTTTGAACTGTGAACCGCGGTCTGATTTCATGAACGCAATTTTAAAACCCGTTGTTTGATCTTCATCAACGTTTAGGTGTTCCATTAGTTAGTAACATTTTGTGCCCAACTTGGAAGCATTTTGGGATCGTTTTACAAACTTTCGGGCTTTTTTCAAAAACATTTTGGTAACGTTTTAAGACAGTGGTGCCCAAAATGCAGACATAGGTGTTGAGAGAGAGAATTTTGGCAATATTTTGGGAGCATTTGTGGCGCATCTCTGGAACATCGCGGTCTTATTTTGGGAAAAAAAATTAGTTCCGTTTTTGGGAAAATTCTGGTTATACTTTGTCAATGATTTTAAAAATTGTATGATACTCAAAGCAGCAAGTTTTAGTCGACTTAAAGTCATGTTTTTCACATAACTTTGAACACGCCCACACAACACCACAAAGGAGGCAGGATAATTGTACATGTGTTTTAAGAACCTCATTGCTATAACTGCTAGGGAATTCCAAGCTGCATAAGTGCAAAAACCGGCACCTCGCGATCGTTTATCGTGGTGTATTCTGACCAAAGCGTGGAAATAAGGTTTACCAAAAAGCCCAGAGTCACACAATGCAAGGACGAGCACGGAAATCTGGTCAGAAATCCGCAAGAGGCACTAGACAAATGGAGAAACTATTTCTCCAACCTGCTGGGAGCTGATGATGAACACAATGCCGCCTCTGGGGAAGTAGCGACACCACCAATTGATAACATAGAGATAGACCCGCCGGACAAAACTGAAGTCTTGTTAGCCATAAAAAGGCTTAAAAAATAACAAATCTGCGGCGGTGAGGAGCTGGTAAGTGCATACACCAATTACTATGCAGAATATGCTCCGAAGAAAGCATGCCCAAAGATTGGAATCTAAGTGTACTCTGTCCAATATTTAAAAAAGAAGACCCTGCGGTTTGCGCCAATTACCGCGGGATCAGTCTCCTTCCCATTGCATATAAGGTCCTATCATGCATCCTATGTGAACGTCTAAAGCCGAGATTGAGTGAACTGATTAAACCTTATCAGTGTGGCTTTAGACCTGGCAAATCAACCACGGACCAGATATTCACACTGCGACAAATCCTGGAGAAGATCGCTACCCACCACCTTTTGTTGACTATAAAGAGGTCAAAGTTCTTTGAAGCCCTGTCTTCTTTTGGTATTCCAGCAAAGTACGTTCGACTTTGCATGATGACGTTGAGAAGCACACGAAGATCCGTCGAAATAGGAAAAAACCTCTCCGAGCCTTTCGATACCAAAAGAGGTTTTAGGCAGACTTCTTCAATCTGCTGATGGAGTACATACTGTGCCAGTGCCCAAATGCTAACAGAACGGGCACCATCTTTACCAGAGATAACATGCTACATACTTGCATATGCCGATGATATTGATATCACCCAGGAGCTGGGTGTGTCCACCTGGTGGGATGTCGCTGGGGACAGAGGCGAGTGGCGGGCATTAGTGACAGCGGCCGAGACCGTATAACGGTTGTGATGGCCAAAGAAGAAGAAGATAATTGATTATCAGGGATTGTCAAATATACATGTTTTATAAACGAATGTGCTATAACTAGTGTTTTGCCGAGTACGTGGGGCTTGTTTGGTGAACAAAAATTCACAAACGAAATTATTCAAAGAGGAGTCCGCTTGCACAGCGTTTTGGGCCGCAGTTTTTTTCTTAAGGCTCCGAGGGACTGACGACGTAAGTAATTCAGCTTACGCCACCACATATTGCGTCAAGTGTGACCAGAACTAACAAAAAAAAAAAAAACGCCGCTGCATCACGTTGTTTTAGGTTCATGGCATTTTTAAATTAGCTGATGGTGGGTTACACCACTCAATCCGCTGTGGTTTGTTTTGATGGCAAATGATTTACGCTTGTGTTTCTGCATGCTTTCCCGCAAAGCCTTAAATCCAGTTCGGCAATCAGCAACTGTCACATATTGGTTGAAATTTTAATCAATTTATCTAAAATGTTAGTCTTTCACATATGCTCCAATCCTTCTTTTTGTGTTTGTTTTCCTTATAACTCGACTATCGTTCATCCGATCCTTACCATTCCTTGGACGGAAGGAACGAACCTTCTATCTATAAAACTGTGGGAGATATGGTGTCTTTTCTAATTTGCGGGGGCTTTAGGGGGCGTGGCATAAATTGTGCCTGCAAGTTAAAGAAGTTTTTGTCCCAGACATGTCAAACCTCTTTCTCCTACTATCTCAGAGATCTGTTTGCTCAGACGGACACTTTTGCACAAACTGAATATACTCTGAGTACCTCTGGTACAGAGTATAAAAAAGTCGCCACAGAGGCAATAAGTAGTACTTCACTAAGTTCGGCGATTGAGAGTACTTCACACAGTTTGATGGTGCCACAGCAACAATTGTTGGTAGTTCACCCAGTTCGCGTGGTGCTACAGCGGTAGTCGGTGGGGTTCGTGTGTCGCTACAGGGGGAATGGGTAGTATTTCACCAAGATCGTTGATTGGGAGTACTTCACATAGTTCGTATGGAGCCACAGAAGCAATGGGTTGTACTTCACACAGTTCCTGAGGCTTTACATTTAAAAGTAAACAGTGATGTTAATACAAACAGTGGCAGTTACTACACTCACTCGGGCTTAAACGGCGTTTTACTTGTTTTTCATTGTTGTGGTGCGACGTGAGCGGAGAGAGAGAGGCGCACCCAATTGCATTCATACATACATAAACCGAAAATTCGGAACGAAGAGGTCGTGGAAAAAAGCAACATCAACAAAGCGCTCAGTCCTAGTACTTTCGTACTTGTGCTAGTGGCCTAACTAACTATGCCTTACTTAAACATGCGTAATCTTGGCACGTTTTCGACATTAACACCTTAAACAGCAACTGCAGGTATTTTGGTGGCCACCCATGACGCAACCTTTAAGGGGTTAATTTCAAATTGTTTTCGCCATTAGCCAAGTTTCAAACTAGCCAAGTTCTCCACCCATTTGGGTTGGCTGTCGATTTTACTGATAAGCGGGGCCCAACAGCAACGAAACTCATAAAAATAGAAATAAACATAAAGTTAAATAGCATTCGATCGTAAATTTTGCCAATTTGCACGCTCACTTGCAGTTGCACCAAGGCGGCGGTGCGAGCGGTGGTTGCGGTGCTTGCGGTGTTATTGCTGATGGGGCTTACTTTATTTACATTTGGCCCAAAAGCTGCCGGTAATTTTCAAATTAAATTTGCTCAAATTAAACGCACATTAATTTGTTCGGGGCACTTTGGCTGGGGGTTGCCTTTGCTTGTTTAAAGTTGTGCGCCAGATGTAGAGGCAACAACAAGAACCACGAAGACGACGTCTCACTTAGATCATCGCTAGAGTTAGATTTGAATTAAACAAACACGCATCGCGAAGTGGGAAAGAGCAAAGGGGCGCACACACACACACACAGTTTGCTTGCCCAACACCATTTGAAAGGAAAACAATAACAAAAGCTACGACAGCAGTAACAAAATACAAATTAACAAAAGTTTCAACACTTTCAAGGGGCAACAAACAAACAAACAACAAAATCAGTAGACTGTGCGAAAGTGGGAATACTCTTTCTAGAAGTTCAAATGGTGATACTAGGTTAGAGTACAAATGAGAGTGTTTCGCAGAATCCTTATAGAGTAAGCCATAGAAAAAGTGAGACCAAGATTTGTAAAAGCTACAATAACTAAGCCCTCAGATTTTGTACAACTCTTCTTTTTGGCTCGCAAGCTACTAAGCTGCTCTGCACTTTTCTAGATTAATCATACAGCCATGATCCCACTTTCACTTTCGCAAATGTTTTGCGATTTGAAACCGCTTTTCCACCAGATTTCGTCTCCCAATCGCGAAACGTTTGCGAAAGTAAAAATGTGAGCTTGGCTAATAAATATGATTAGTTTTGCCTAAGTACAAGCGAAGCTTGATAAGTCAGTTACTTGCTCTAGTGACTATTAATATTCTTCGTCGAAAAGTGAATTTATTTCACTTTCGCAAAAATGTTGTGAATTAACATTAATCAACACTGAGCCATTTAACTTCAGAGATTTAACAACATTGGAAAGCCTTTAAGCACGTTGTATTCCTTTCGGCTAAGCTTAAAACGGAGCTCAATAGCACGTAGGGTTTTATACTTGAATGAGCAACTCTATGTAGCGTTCTTAGCAGTCAAGAAGTCTTTATTTATCTTTAGTTGATTAAAAAAGTATGCTGATGAGATAACCGGGAGGCCCTTGAAACAGTACACCTAGAGAAATGAGGGACGAATCGGCGAGAACGAATTCTTTTTGGTTTTAGTATTTTTCTTCTTGGTTTTTTTAAGAAGAAATATTCACGGATCCACGAAACAAACGTTCTCGACTTTGAGCTTGATGGCGAGGGTAGTGCGGGGAGCCAAAAATCGGAGAGCGCGAGCAACAAATGAGAAGAATTCTTTCTCTCGCTCTCAGCATGGGCCGGCACTGGCTCCGTCAATTTGAAATACGACTTAGAAGCCGCGGTAAACACCCGAGGTGTGGTGGTGTTGGCTGATCGGTGGTGTCAGTGAGTGCAGGCTTTAGAGGGCCCGAGCTCGAGTCCCAGTCAGGGTAAGTAAAAAATAAAATAAAATATAAAAAAATTGTTAATTAATCACATCAAAAGGGAGTAAAAGGGGGCACCTTGGTATTGTGCTCGATGCTATTTGAAGTTGCGTCAAATACGGCAGGGAACGACAGCCATTAAGAATGGCTTTCTGTATGTGAGTCCAATTATGCTTTCATTGCGCTTTGCAGTTTCCAACTGTTTAAAGTTCTGATTGCATGGAATTGGCTCAATGAGCAGGAGTCATTTAACGAAACGCCTTCTGATGATTGGATTGGATATCCATGAAATAGCTGTAAAGGTTTGTCCACGCTCTTTTTGGTTTGTCAATGCATAAGTTTTTTAAAGTTGTGAACAATCGCAACTTATTGACCTCAAGCCAGCGAACTCGTTACTAATTAAACATTAGAAAGGTCGCCAGATAAATTGGAAAAAAATATTCTTGATATCAAGAACAATCTTCTTGGCTTTTCTCTGAGCGTACTGTACAATTCTCCTATGATATCCATTTAAAGTATTTGATGATTTGTGTTGAATATCTCTGACCTTGAGCCGGCTAACAACTACTTTGACTTAAATCAAAACGGGTCGCTAAGTCCCATGGACCTAAATCATAAAACTTTTGCGAAAGTGGAAAGTGAATTCCTGGTAAATATGCGTAATGCATTCTCATAGTGAAAGACCACCATTTTTCTTAGCCAAAAGCTGTCGCTTTTGTTCCAAATCAATGACGGTTCTATTCAACATCTCTAAATAGTGATCACCCATGATCGCCATGATATTTCACTTGAATGAAACCAAATACATCCTAAAGACATCCTTCGTTTAGTGTGTTCGTTTACACTTTTTCTTAGACCGTGGTGGGTTCTGATGGATCTTTGGTTTTTATTCCTTTGCAGAGGGTCTTATAAAATTGTCCGGATGTTTTCATTGCATAGAAGGAAGCATCTACGGAAAGTTTTTCAAAAAAAAATACATAAAATTCAGAAAAATGCATAAAGTCATTATTTGAATCGATAGTACGGTCCATATAATTTAATGTTTGAAGATTATTTCATGCAAATGTTGACCGTGACTGCGCCTCAAATGGTCCATCCGCTTAGTCCAATTTTGGCATACTCTTTCCAACATTTCGGACGGTATCTCACGAATAAATGCTTCAATGTTGTCTTCCAATGCGTCAATTGAAGCGGGCTTGTCTGTATAGACATGAGTTTTAACATAGCCCCACAAAAAATAGTCTAAAGGCGTTAAATCGCACGATCTAGGCGGCCAATTGACCGGTCCCGAACATGAAATAAAATGTCAACCGAACTCGCCTCTCAATAAGTCCATTGTTGCGCGTGCTGTGTGGCATGTGGCACCGTCTTGTTGAAACCACATGTCATGCAAGTCAAGCTCTTGCATTTTGGGCAAAAAAAAGTTGGATATCATCTCACGGTAGCGCTCACCATTCACAGTTACGTTACGATTCGCATCATCTTTGAAGAAGTACGGTCCAATGATGCCACCAGCCCATAAACCGCACCAAACTGTGACTTTTTCTGGATGCATTGGTAGCTGTTGCAATGCTTCTGGCTGATATTCCAAATGCTTATTTAGGTTCCCATTGAGCCAAAAATGAGCTTCGTCGCTGAACACAATTTTTCGGTAAAAAAGTGGATCTTCGGCCAACTTTCCAAGAGCCCATTCACCAAAAATTCTACGTTGTGGTAGGTCGTTCGCCTTCAAATCCTGCACCAGCTGTATTTTGAAAGGCTTCACACCTAAATCCTTTCGCAAAAATTTTCCACGTTGTTGAGTAACAGAGGCCCAATTGCTGCGAACGGCGACGAATCGATAATTGATGGTCATCATTAACACTGGCCGATACAGCTGCGATATTTTCTTCAGTTCGCACTCTACGTAAGCGTGTTGGTGGTTTAATGTCCAACAATGTAAATTTGGTGCGAAATTTAGTCACAATAGCCCGAATAGCCGCTTCAGTGGGTCGATTAAACTGACCATAAAATGGAAGAAGCGCGCGATGAACTTTCTTAACAGATCACGCATTTTGATAATAAAATTCAATAATTTGCAAGCGTTGTTCGTTTGTAAGACGATTCATGGTTAAATTTTAGACCAAACTGAAGATGTTTGACAGTGAAACCAAACCCGAAACGTGCGTGAGCTGTTTAAACCAGTGTTGCCAAAACGATAATAGCTAAAAAATCACCCTTTATATAGATTATCGCTTCCATAGAAAAGTAAGGTCCGAAAAATAGCCGAAAAGTTGTAGTTAGAAAAACGTGCAATTTAGTATACGGTCAAAACTAAGCCGCAAACTGACATCGTTTGGCCTTGCCACTTATTGATTGGCATTGCGAATGCCAATCTAATAGGAATATGAACGCGCTTGAATTTAATTGGCACGTGTGTGAAATTCATTGGAATTCAGGTAGCAAAACATATTCGACATATTTGCCATTCAAAATGGTGGCTCCGATAATGTTATTCATCAATTTTTTTAATGACAAGTGCATACATGTTCCTTGAAACAGAAACGGAACTGAAAGTGGTTTTAGTCTCCTATCTATAGTTAGCTATATGAATGCTTCAAGTAGCCAGTGTAAGTAAAGTAAGCTGTTACAGTTCATAGTTCTAAGAGATCTTCTTCATTTATTTCTTGTTAATGATTAGGCGCTCTGGAACTGTTCAAAGATATCCAGGTAGCTGCATTGGGTGCACGTAATAATCTAATCCAAACAATCATTAAAAAATGGATACATCCATTAGCAATAACAGCCCCCACGTGACACAAATACTGTAATATGGGGAAAATCCAAATTGTATAAAAAGAGACCCAAAATCACATACAGAATCAATCAGCTCCAACCAGTTAAGCTGGTCACTCACAAATCATTGCATTTAATTTAGGAAACTTTAAGGACTAATTGCTATGATCACTCCCAATTCCCTTTTCGACCAAACCAGCAGCTGCACATTTATTTTATATAATTTCTTTTATGACCTTATTTGCTCCAAAAAAGAGAAGAAAAAAAAACTAGTGCCATTATCTTGTATGGCCAATGTTATGGCATTCAAATGGCCATTAAGTATACGCAATGTGAAACGTTTTTCTGGCAAATTTGTTCATTGCCGCCTCGTTGATTGACAACCCCACTGATTGATGGCCACAGCCAGCGGTTTTATGAGAATTTTCCGCCTACAACTCACAGCACATCTCCTCCATTTGCCATCTCCCAGCTCCCATTCTAGCCTCCATGATTCATGCGTACAATATTTTAATTATCGCAAAATGAATAAACAGAAAATACAAATTGAAATTGTTTTCGACTTATTGTTGTTGCTGCTCCAATTGTTTGTTGTTGCTGGAAGCCGGCTTTTTTTGGGTTTTTGCTGTGGTGTTGCAATTAACTGATAAGAATTGCATGCAGGTGGAACGAAGTTAGCTGAATAAGCAGCAATGGCAAACGAGAGAAGGGGAAGCCGTAGAGTTGAGCTAACCGAAACTCACTAAAACAGCCATAGTCCCAGTGAAACTTGAGATTGAATAACCTTTTGGGATTCACTCATAGAAATTTGCATATCTTTTCAATTCTAAGCTGACATTTACATGGATGAACAGAATTCTCAACTGTCAAGTTAGTCATAACTAAATGCCTCAAAACGTGGACGCTGATGATAATGATATTTATGTGGTGTGGGTTTTGTGGTCTTATTTGACTCATTGAACAACCTTTAAGCGAAAGAAAGTTACAGCCCACACGGAATTGAAATTGAAATTGAAATTTTGTTGTTTTTTTTTGGTGGGTAATTAACATAAATACTAATAAGGCAGAGCCCGCAGACCATTTTAAGTTTTTCTTTAGTTGCTAACACTCCGAAATTCCACGCACACTCGTCTGTTATGAATCTTGCACATGGTTAGACACTTCAACATAGAAAACTGAAATGAGCCATAAAAGCGTTTTTGGGAAGGCGGCTGCCTTGTCGGCCAACGCGGCGTATGAGCAACACAATCGCAACCTGTTTGCCTACGCCCACGTCCGGAGATCGGTTTTTCGTTTGTTCGATTTTGGATCAAGCCAGCTGGGAGCAGACAGACAGTTAGGCAGCCAGCCAGCTTTCGGTTTTGAATTCAACCTTCTCCGCCTCCTCCTCCACCTCCTTCTACTCGGGCTAAGTTTGTTGGTTGATTTATGTTTTGACTTACCATTTTTATGATGATTTTTTGTTGGTTTTGTGTTGAGATTTATAACTTGAAAAAAAATTAAATAAAAACAAATGATTTATTTTTATAAGCTGCATAATATATAACTTTCCAAGACAAACACTCAAATTGGAAGAATCACCATAAAAAAATATTAGAAAAAAATTGCATTTAGTTATTGGTTTGATTTATCAAGCGAAAGGACTTGGAAATTGTTTAGCTTTCTTTAAAATTGTTTTCAACTTAAACTTATCTAGCACACCTCGTCTAGCTTTGAATTAAAATCTCCCTTTTTGCCTAGTTTGTTTTTTGAATAACTTAAACCAAGCTTCTCTTAGCTTTTGTCCGAACAGTTAGGTTAAGAGACGCTTTTTTGAGTACTTAAATTTATCTATAAACTTATCAAGCACGCCTCGCTTAGCTAAGCCTCAGAAAGACTCTAACTGCTATCTGCTTTTCTGCACACTCTGGGCTGGTGTACGTTTACTTTAATTACTTTAACTATCTGGTCTGTTCCTGTTTTCGATTTCAGTCAAATCTTATGGAATCTGAATTGTTGTATACACCCATATTCACAATTCCACTTAGACAAAAGTTTTGTGATTTTAAAACGGTTTTTGGTGTAAATTTGGTCTCCGAATCACAAAACTTTTGCGGAAGTGGAATTGAGAACAAGGCTGATAGTTTAATTATAAAAAGCTGACTGAGTTATTCAGCTTTTAGCGAGTTCGTACATAAGCCGTGTCGGCTTAAGTCTATAGAATGCTCAGAAAGCTTTAGTTCCAAGATACTCTAGCAAACTAAAAAATTTCACCAAATTGCAGGACTCCTATTTCATATATATCCGAACTTAAGTCAAGAACTCTGAAATCACTGGAAAAACGTATTATACCACTGATCTTCAAAATTGTAAATAGTCTAAGTCATGAAAGCTGATTATTCTATGGATAAAATGGCTAATAGATGCACATTACACACAAAATGTCAAGAAAAAACCTTAAAACCTAAAGGTGAGTACTGAAAACGTTCGAATTTTCCTTCAAGAAATTTACTAGATATTCCTTTTTCGCTTGAAGGAGGCCCATTAGAATAAGCTTCGATCGCAGAATGCACACCACCCACAACAGCCGAGCCAGCTGTGGTGACAGTTTTCAAAATACTTTTGTGTATTGATTTGTTTCTGAGTTTCAAACAACAAAATCAGGCAAGGAAAAATTTCTTTAAGTTATTTTTTTATATGGAATTTGACAGCTAAAGTAAAATTCAAACGTTCTCTTTACTCACCCTTAAACTTTAAAATTAGTTGAGTTGGGCTACGGAATTTTTGAATTGAGAAGCATTAATTTTTTTGCAAACATTTCAGAAGTGTTGGTATATTTCTTCTTTTGCATTCAAAAATTTCGTAGCTAAACTGGGGGTCGTGAACACCCTGGAAGCGTGACTTTGTTGGAAAGAAGGTAAACAACTTTAAACTGTTGCTAAAGCTTTCGACGCAAATTTTATATGTTCCGATTAGCTCCGACGAGACTAAGAGAGTCTTTTCCACTTCGGGATACATATCAGGCCAGCGGCCTACTAAATTATTAGGTGAATGTCATAAAGAAAAAATAGGGGAACGTTAACTTTGGATCGGCCGAAGTTTTGTATACCCTAAAATAAGACTATTTTTCGGACCTTACTTTTCTATGGGGGCTATACTAAATAGATATCGGATTTCTACCAAACTTGGTGCAATCGTGGAAAAGCATAACAAACTGATAATTATGAAATTTGAAGGCGATCGCAATTAAACCAAAAACGATTTTCTCTCTAGAACTTCTTTTTCGACCGATCATTCATACTGCAACTATATGCTATAGTCATCCGATTTTGACAAAACTTAGTAGAATTTTTTAAAAGTATATAAAACAAATATATGCCAACGTATGGGACGTTTCCATTACAAACAAAAAAGTTTTTCTCACTAGAACTAGTTTTTCGACCGATCGTTCCTATAGCAGCTATATGCTATAGTCATTCGATTTTAACCAAACTTTGTAGAATACTGTGGGAGCATATTAAACAAATACATGCCAATTTTGAGGACATTTCCATGGAAAACAAAAAAGTTTTTCAAACTAAGACTACTTTTCAGACTAAACTTTTCTATGACAGCTATACTATATAGAAGTCCGATTTCAACCGAATTTGGTGGAATCATGGAGAAGCATAGTAAACTAAGAAATACGAAGTTTGGAGGCGTTTCAATTGAAAACAAAAAGTTTTTCTCACTAAAACTAGTTGTTCGACCGATCGTTCCTATGGCAGCTATATGCTATAGTCATCCGATCCGGCCGGTTCCGACAAATGTGCAGCGTATTTGTACCAAAAGACTTCGTGCAAAGTTTGGTGAGGATAGCTTTAAAACTGACGGAGGAGATAGCGTACAAACAGACGGACAGAGAACTAGTCTTAGTGAGAAAAACTTTTTTGCTTTTAATGGAAACGCCTCCAAAGTGCGTATTTCTTAATTTACTATCCTTTTCCATGACTTCACTAAGTTTGGTTGAAATCGGATGATTATAGCATATAGCTCTCATAGGAACGATCGGTCGAAGAACTAGTTCGAGTGAGGAAAACTTTTTTGTTTAAATGAAAACGTCCTTTTTATTGGCATATTCTTATTTTATATACTTTAACACATTACTACAAAGTTTTATCAAAATCGGATAACCATAGCATATAGCTGCAGTATGAATGATCGGTCGAAAAAGAAGTTCTAGTGAGAAAAACTTTTTTGTTTTAAATGGAATCGAATCTACCTCCAAATTTCGTTATTAACAGTGTATTATGCTTTTCCATGATTTCACCAAGTTTGGTCGAAATCAGACATCTATATAGTATAGATCCCATAGAAAAGTAAGGTCCAAAAAGTAGTTTTAGTTAGAAAAATTTTGTTGTTTTCAATGGAAGCTGCAAGGGTATACAAAACTTCGACCGAGCCGAAGTTAACTTTCCCCTATTTTTTTACTTAAAGAAAGTCGTATGTTTCGTGTCGTGTTGTGTTTGCTTTTGGTGTGCGAGATTTAAAAATGCCATTCGGCTTAGAATTATCGACACGCTCCCATCTCTATTCCGAATACATTAACTCATATAAAGCAACCCTAGCAGCTATCGACTGAAGGTTGAAATCGACAAAAAAATAAAGTGGAATTCTGTTGGGCTCTCGGCATTGCTTTTCATACAATATTCTTTTGATGGTAATAAAAAAATTATTTTAAAACATATCTAAACTTACCTAACATCATTTCTTAAAAAATGTAAAGTTTAGGTATGTTTTAAAATCATTTTTTTATAAACATCTTTAGAATATTAAATGTAAATCAAATTGGAGATCATTAGGTAAGACTTTTAAAAATGTTCTACATTATTCGAATTTTTAGTCTATAATTTTGGGGATTTATTTTAAGGCTTTTAATTGCAGTTTTTACTGGCTCGAGGTCTTGCTATGTTATTGACATAACTTTAAACAGAGGCACACAACACAACAAAGGAGGCATCAGGTTGATCGGACGACGTTTCATGAGGGACCAACCTCACTCATCAGCGATCTTGAGCCTGAAATGTCTGTCCAAACAGCAGTCTCTCCATGCCCGCGACGGCAAATAGCAATTACACTAAATTCCGATGACTCTACAGCACAGCTTTTGAAATCAACAATACCTGTCGATCTGCGGAATTCGGAACAGGCCCTTTTATATATTAAGAAATGCAGCATTAAATGTTATTGTAGTTTAAAAATGAATAGTTCTTAAAAACACAAGGCAACAGAATTAGATTTGTCTCAGTGTATTTAAGAGTTCATGGTGATGTTAGATGATTTTCGTGTGCTGAATACGAATCCTTTTTCATAAATGGTCCATCACGTGTAGATTTGCTGTAGTTTGAGCTTAAAGTGGCTAAAAATGATTATTTTGACCTCTTTTTAAACACGTTTTAAAGAGAACTTTTTAGTTCTCTATGAGATTGGCGTTCTTAGCTTTAAAAAAAAACTGCGATTCTTTTTAAGCAACGATATATAATTTTAAGTACATGTGTTCAAAATTATAAAACTGTCCACTGCCCAAAAGTAAGCTTAAATAAATCACAACAACATCCATTGCATACTTATGGGCGGTACAAAATATGGTCATTTTGATCATGTATTCAAAAATTGTATATCTTCGCTTAAAAAAATCGCAGAATTGTTCGAGATGGTGTTTTTTAAAGCTAAGAAATAGTACCTTACGATAATGTAAAAGTGAGTCAAAACAAACGAAAATGTTCTCCTCAAAACGAGCATAAAAAGGGTAAAAATATGCATTTAAAGCAACTTTTAGCTCAAATTAGCAAAAATCTAGACGTAATGGACCATATCCGAAAACAGATCCGTGTTCAGCGTACAAAAATCATCTAGAATCAACACCAATCACCCATTGCAAATTTGAATATTTTAGAAAACAAAAACTTTTAGTACAAAATTCTTCAATTTGTATGAATTTTATTTCAATAAGTGAACTTTATTTCAATTAAATGAAAGAATTTTGGAAATGTTTTTAAAAGTTTGCACTGTTGGCCACATTATAAACTCAAAATCTTTTACAAAGCTTCAAAAATTAAAAATTTTACAAAATGTCTAATTAAAAATGCAGAAATTTTGTATACTTTTTACTAAATTATTTCAGTATTCCATGTTCAAAGATTTTCAAAACTCTAGCAATTTCAAAAACAATGCAAGCTTAACTGTCAATTTCATTTATGACAACTTCTCTAGCACACCTCTCACCCTATGTTATTTCAAGTCGCTTAGCAAAATCCCTCAAAACAATTTTACCAAAACTAACCAAATAATATTAAATTTTGCTTAATATTTCTTTTTTTCGTACAAATTTCAGTTGGAAACAAAAAAAAACGCACAGAAATCGAAACGACGCGACGAAAAACCGCGAACCGCGAACCGAACCGGCGAGCGTCGACTAAGAAACTAAAAACCAAAGCAGAGGCAGCAGCAGCAGCGGCAACAGAGCCGCAGCCACCGCTGTCCGCAGAGCGAGAGAGAGAGAGAGAAAGAGAGAAATGGCAGCAGCAGCAGCAACAGCATTTATGGAGTCCGCTGAGACCGCTGAGCTAAGGTACGAGGGTCGCAACCCAAAGGCGCGCAAGCGCCGCGAAACCTTCACCCACAGAAGCTGGGATAACAGTCCCCTGGGCAAGGGTAAGTCGGTGGTCCAAAAAAAGAAAGAGCCCACCAGCACCACCGGCCAGACCCTGCGTGCAACGCGTCAGCTGATGAAACACGTCAAGGCCAAAGTGGACACACACCTTTGCTCCCGAATGCCCAGTGCGGGCCACAATAAACCCCTAGCCGAGGCACATCAGCACTTGGAACTAATGCTGAACAACATCGAGCAGGGCAGTGATCCGGTACTACCACGTCGCTCCCCCAAGCCCTTGCGTCGTGCCCACGAACGTCCCACCCCACCGGCTCCTGCCGGTTCACCCATGCTGAGCGCCCGACGCAGTCAACTGAAAATTCTCGATGTACGCAGCAATTCCTTCATCAGCTATGAGGAATCCCAGCGCAGAGCCAGCTCCAGGGAGCGCTGCTCCAGCATACCCCTCAGCCAGAATCCTCACCTGCTGCCGCCCGGCCAAAAGGACGCACTCATTGAGCTGCTCTCACGTGCCGAGCAGCATGACCAGAGCATTGTGGACATACTGAAGGGTACGCCGGGTGATCCCTCGCGGGATACCATGCGCATGATGCTGCAAATGTTGTGAGTAGCTGGAAATGTTGATGTAGTTTCTTTCGATTTGGTTTTGTTTTTGTTTTGATTTTGTTTATGGGGTTAACCAAGCGAACTGAATCCAAATGATGTCATCGGTCGCTCGTCAGCTGCCTGAGCGAAGAGCGAGCCCCGCCATAACGTGGCAGCGCTCTCAGCTGACGCCATCGTCGCTGCTGCCTGGTTGTGGGGAGTTATTACTCACCCGGCAACGCCGCCGACGACGACGACGACTCCCAAGTTCGCTGGCGTTTGCAAAAAAAAATAACAAAATAACAAAATTTGCCTTTAGTTGTTTGGTTTGTCGCCCTCAGCCGCTGCAGCAGGCGATTAGAAGCCACATTTGCTACCACTTTTTTGTTAAGGTCTATGTACGCCCTTTAAGAGCCACATTCCAAGCACTTTGCTCCATATTCTTTAGGGATTCAAACTTTTGAAAAACATAACCGAAAGCGTTTCGGTATATAATATGCCTATAGCTCTTTCAAGAGCCTCCGATGCTTACTTTAAATAGCAGATTTTGGTATCAAAATATGGGCTGCAAACCGGTTTTGAATTGAACCGGCTTGAACCCGGAATTCCGACATATAGCTGCCTGTGAACCGAACCTCAAGCCGTTGTTGAATCTGAACCTGTTGCAAAAGTCTTAGGAACTATTCTGTTTGACTTCCTTTTCCCCAAACTTTGGAAGCTTAAGATCTATCTTTCTTCAAGAGATTTTTCAAACAGTCGTTAAAAAAAAACACTAAACACTGACTAGAAGGTTCAATCTTAATGATACCTGTTCCATTAAGTATCCAGTCATAGTGTGATTTAGTATTTAGTTAATCAGCGGAACTTAAGTACAGGCTCATCTCTAATGTAATGGTTAAACCTACCTACAAAAACTTCTGGAAATCCACTGGAGAGGAAAAATAAATTCTAAAAGTTATATGAATTTGTCATTGTCATTTCATCTGAAACAAGTATACCTAGAAAACGACTTACAGAGTCTCTTTTGATTGTAATTTTGACCCATGTACACTATCGCTCAACTGAATAGATTCAACACTCAAGGTAAATTGTCATATCTCTTCTCCTCCGTAAACTTAAGGGTAGTGTATACCTTGAGGTTTTTTTTATTTTTTTTATACCCTTGCAGAGGGTATTATAAAATTGTCCGAATGTTTGTAACGCATAGAAGGAAGCATCTCCGACCACATAAAGTATATATATTCTTGATCAGCATGACGAGCTGAGTTGATTTAGCCATGTCCGTCTGTTTCTATGCTATCTCCTCCGTCAGTTTTAAAGCTATCCTCACCAAACTTAGCACGAAGTCTTTTGGTACAAATACGCCGCATATTTTTCGGAACCGGCCGGATCGGATGACTATAGCATATAGCTGTCATAGGAACGATCTGTCGAAAAACTTTTTTGTTTTTTATAAAAACGTCCTTATCATTGGCATACACTTATTTTTTATACTTTTACACAATTCTACAAAGTTCTATCAAAATCGCATGACTCTGCAGTATGAATGATCGGTCGAAAAAGAAGTTCTAGTGAGAAAAACTTTTTTGTTTTAAATGGGATAGCCTCCAAATTTCGTATTTAACAGTGTATTATGCTTTTCCATGATTTCACTAAGTTTGGTCGAAATAAGACATCTATATAGTATAGATCCCATAGAAAAGTAAGGTCCAAAAAGTTAGTCTTAGTAGGAAAAACTTTTGTGTTTTCAATGGAAGCTGCAAGGGGTATACAAAACTTCGGCCGAGCCGATCGATCGCTTAAACTAATAAATATACATATTTTAGGTTAAACAAGGAAGATAGTCGGTGAAGCCCGACTTTAACGTACTCTGTACCTGTGAAGTGCTGCCCATCACCGTTGCGGCCGGTAAAGTAAAATGGCTTGTCTAGTTGACACAGCCCCAAAGGACCAAAGCCGAGCTTCTCTCAATCTCTTGGCTTGTGCGCTTCTAATTTTCGCACAAGAGAAAGGGACCTACAGCTTAACGCCGAATCCGAACGGCAGCTTGAGAAGCTTTTCATGGCTATTTACTACAAAGCTGGCGCCAACAGCAGAGAGGCGTGACCGGGTGTAAAGTTTTATTCAAACAAAAAAACTTTTCATTAGATGTTCCGAGGCGGGATCGAACCCACGTCCTCTTGCACAGCGGTCGCGCACACTAGCCGCTGAGCCACCCGGCCAATACTAAATATGTCCAGAAGGTTCGAAGCTATCTATAAAACTGTGGGAGATATGACGTTTTTTGATATTGCTGGGGTGGGAGGGGGCGTGGCCAAAATTGAAAATAAACTTGATCTGCCTGCAAGTATAAGAAACATATGTTCCATACATGTCAAACCTCTAACTCTTGCCATCTCTGAGATCTGTTTGTTCATACGGACAGACGGTGAGAGAGACAGACGGACACATTTACTCAAACTAAATATACTCTGTGTACCTCTGGTACAGAGTATAAAAATATTGATAGTATCGATATTTTCAAAAAAAGGCATTTCTTTAGAATATTTGGGTCATTAAGATAATTTAGATGTCATCTGACACGTTTTAAAAACTAAAATCTAACTGAGTTCAAAATCTAGTAATCAAAGCTTCAATATATTACAAAATATGAAGGCGGCAAGCCCCTGAAAGCTCTAAAAAAACTACCTCATATCAAGCTGGCAAAGGTTTGAAATTTTGGCGATGGTTCGGTGCGGGGCTCGAAGCCGATGGAAAGTCCAAGGTTCAGTTCTTAGACCAGTTCCATTACTTATCAAACCTAGATTTTGGTTTAAGTCTCGGTTTACGTAATCGTAGATTGTAAAGACAGTTTTTGGTAAAAAAATAAGATATATCTATAATTAATGAGAAGAAAAGTCCAGCTTAATAAGCTAATTAAAACATTAACCAATACCCGAATGGACCTCATTCGTTATATGTGTAATTTCGCTTCTTTCTCTGTCTAGTACCTAGTGCCTACGTCACAGATTCAAAAACTTCTCCATTTTTCCATTCTTCTTTTTAAATTCGTAAAATTCCGAGCTTGGATGTGAATTTGAAATGATTATATGCTCCTTTTCAGCACTATAAAATTATTTTTTGTCCGGTTAACAAATTGTGATAGTTTTATAAGCTCTATGAAAACGTTCTAAAGTTATTCTTCGAACCAATCCTTTTTCCAAAAAGAGGGGTCCGTTTCGGGAGATTAGGTTCTGGGTCCGGTTTGATAGACTCAAAAACCCGAGACGAAACGGTTCTCAAGCCCGGATTGCAGTATTGCAAAATACAGATTAAAAATATTAATTTTATTTTGTTTATAAATAAACAAACCCTTGTTCATGAATTTATATTGAAGAAAACTTCAGTGAGTTTTAATTTTGAATGAAATTTTTGGAAATTTTAATGATATGAAGCACATTAATCGTCGGCAAATTTGGATGTAGCTCACAAAATCATCATATCATCAATTGTAGCTCAATTTAGAGCTTCCTGCTCTACCGGAGAAACAAAGAACAAGGAGAAACTACAAGGTGATCGATCTGGTATCTGGGAACGACCCGGGCAGCCAGGTGTATTAGCCAAAGTAGTACTGGATAAGTGTAAGGTGATCGACAGACGGTTTAAAACCAAATTGATTCCTTGTTTGTTTTGTTTTAGTTGTATAATATTATATATTACCCAAAATCTGAACTGAAAATAAAGATGCTACAACTACTACTATAGATGTCATATGAACTATCGATGGAATAACAAGTTTTATTATTACAAACTATTTTGTTGTCCATGAAAATATCTCCAAAATTTGTATTTATTAATTTTCAATGTTTTTCAAAATCAGACAACTATAGCATATACTATAGCTGTCATAGGAAATATTGGTCGAAAAATTACTTTTATTAAGGAAAACATATGTTTTCAATGGAAACGTCACCAAACTATGTATTCATTAGTTTTTTTAAGCATATTCAGAACTCCACAAAGTTTGATCAAAGTTGGAGAACAATATAATATAACCACCATAGGAACTATTGTTCGAAAGTCGAGTTTTAAGGCCAGTATCCAGATGTGAATTAATTCGATGTGAAGTAAAATTTTTAAACAAAAATGACAAAAGAAAAGTAGAAATAAAATTTTGATTCAAAAATTTGTGTGAAAATTTTACTTTACATCGAACTAATTCACATCTGGAAACAGGCCTTTGGTGAGAAAAACTTTTTCGTATTTACTATTTTTCAACGCTTTTCCATAACTCCTCAAAGATTGGTCAAAATTTGCTGACTATAGCATACAGCTGGCGTAGAAATTATCAATCGAAAGACTAGTTCTATATATTCCACATATGCTTAGCCTTTTTTTGTGGCTAGCCTAGCATTCGATAAGGACCTTACATTCATTCACTCACTTTTTGCTTCACTTTTTTTGGGTGGGGTTAAGCCCTCGTGATTAATATGACACAATCAAACTGGGGAAATGGAGAAGCCAAACAAAAAATAAAAATATAAAAAAACTCTGAAAGAATTAATTAATAAACACCGTCAGCTACTATGTGATGAGCGTAGTCGATGAGGCAACCACTTTTTTGGCATAGATAGCAGAGCAGAGGCAGCGGGGGGAGGTGCAAATGTATTGATCAAACAAATAATAAAGAAAAGAAAGAAAAACAGAAATCGAAAAGGGCAAAGCAGTGGCGCTGGGAACTGCATGCTTAGGTTCGTACATATTCAAAGCTTGGGTAAATTTTTTTTTTATCAAAAACACAACGCAAATTCCAAAGGCAAACAGTTGTCGATTAGCGATCGTAGTATTTGATTACGAGAGCTCTTCATATCAGCAACAAAATAAAATGCAAAAAGCAAACAAATCAGTTGCAAATTGTTAACCTGAGAGCGATTAGGTTAGGGAGGATGAGCTACCTACACAGCCATTTGAGGCCAGCACTCAAGCGTGATCAAGAAATATTAGACAGAGAGAGAGAAGGGGGAGGGGAGGGGGAGGGAGGGGGGGGGTGACTTTTGTCACTCACCACCAAAAAGTTGCATATCGAACCCGTCAATAGATAAAGCTTAAGCCTCCAGTTGTCTTCACTAAATGATAAGACCTTCACAAAACATTGGACAGGTTAGGCTACACTTAAACAAAACTTTACAACTGCTTCTTCAATTTGAAGGCAAACCCAAGTTCGAACAGAATCATACAATTTTCCAGCTATTCTGGAAAATATTTTTAGATTTTTGGCCATAATTTGTTAGGAATTTATCGTTGCAAATAAACATACACAATGATGTACTTAAATTTGTTTTAAATTACTTTCTGTTTCGCTATAAAAGTGTAATGCGTTCAAATGACATTTCATTCATATTCATCAGTTCAAGGTCCCAAGCTCAAGTCTCAAGCCACATGATTGAGATGACGAGAGACAAATTTATATACTTAATGGAAAGAAAGCACTTAATGAGTTTAAATAAAATGAAGACAAATATATGTACTAAACTGTACAATTTACAGTAAGAACATTTTTGAAATTTGTGCTAATTTTATAAAGATATTAGGAATTCAATCAAACCTTATCAAACGAATCACTCAAGGACTCGGAATTTACCGTTCCCAGTTAGTAAAAGAAGTGGCTAAACATGAAACTATTTATAAAACTAATTCATCACGTCGCGATTGAAGAATGTTTAAGCTTGAAGTTGCTTAAAATGCCCACTTAGATACACCAATCTAAAGTCTGTTCCATTAAATCATCGTTACGTACTTTTTCTTAAGTATTTTATACCAAATGATAGAATATCTTCGCTTTAAAAAGTCGTAAAACTGTTTGTGATAATTTATATTAAAGATATGAACTACTTACAATCAGAGCTCCCAAAATATCCTCAACCAAAATTTCACAAGCTGTCTGCTCACTGAAATAACAGGGAAAAATTAGACAGACTCGCTCACTCTCTGAACAGAACACTTGAAGTTTGTGTCTCTCGTGTTTTCTGTTTTATGCTGATCGGTGAGAGAACACACGAAGCGCTCTTGCGACAACAGTTTGAATGGGATATTTTTGCTCGGCGCTCCTCAACTGAGCCTCGGCAACTGAGCAAAACGATTTGCGTTAAAGCACAAAGTGTCTTTTTTGTTGTTGTTTCGTTAGTGCTTTGTTGTTGCTTTATTTCATCAGAGGCAAAGCGCGAAAGAGTGAAAGAGAGAGAAATGGTCACTTGCTGTGACGTTAATCTATGCGTTCTGAAACAACACAACTAAAGCGAACGCGCAACACACATACATGCACAAAAGACACTCACCGATTTCAAGTGTCTCGAGTGAGCGCGTACATAAAGAGAGCGACAAGAAGCTCTCACTGATTGACCAAAGAGCACGCTGAGTAAAAACAGGTTTAAAGTGTCTTTTTGATCCCGTTTTCAATTGTGTCTGCGAGCAACAGTTCTTTTTGGGACTTTCTGCAAAAAGGGACCACTTCTTGCGAGCTCTGCTTACAATACAATGATTTTATGACGAAGACTTTTAATAGTGTAGAGATAAAAGTGGAGCCTCTATGAATTCTGAAAACCTCTTAGTCATACAATTTAGCAGAGACTTAATTAAAAAGTCAATTTTAACTTAGAAGTAAAAGTGGAGACTTATTGAAAAATTCATAGCTATGAAATATAATTGGACACTTTTTTATCATGTAAAATATAAAAGACTTTTGAAACCTCTTAAATATGTTTTAAGTAGTTTTGGAATGTAGTATTATGCTGTGGAGACTTGGGTAGAGTCTAGTTTTGTGAAAACATCGATAGTGGGCACCATCGATAGTGGAAACCATCGATTGTCTCGATGGTACTATCGAAAAATTCCATTATGCATCAATCAACAAATAATTAACAAAAACCTGCTGGTCAAATGTAATCTTTGTTGATTTTTCTGATGATTATTGAATTATAATCAATTCTCGACCTTGAGCCGGCTAGCAACCACCTTGACTAAAAACCAAAACAAATATTTTTATTTCCAATATTTTTCAAGGAACTGTAAATAAAGAGATTTAACACTTTTATGGGGAACTCATCGGAACTTAAGAAATTAATAATATCATTGGTAATTCATAGCAAACTTAAGAAATAAATTTATATCATAAAAGCCTGTGTCCAGATGTGAATTTAAATTCGATGGAAAGTAAAATTTTCATACAAATTTTGAAGCAAAATTTTATTTCTACTTTTCTTTCGTCATTTTGGAATGAAAATTTCACTTTACATCGAATTAATTCACATCTGAATAGAGGCCTTTGGTAATTCATAGCAGAGTAATACAATAAATGAATAAATTTAAATATATATGTTTTTGCTTAAAAATAACGCTGCCTTGCTGAACATTTGTTCCGATTCGGTCGACGTCCCGGTTTAGATTTTAAAAATCTGAATAGTTTATTGGTGGAAGAGTCGTTCGGCCGAGCCGAAGTTAACTTTCCCCTATTTTTAATTTTGTTAAAATGACAAAATGGAAAAGCTTGTAAAATATTTGTTTAATTGTTGTTTGTTAGCCCCCTGAAGACGGACCACGATGTGGGCTCGAAATATATTGGAAAAATATCAACAAAAAGGCCGTTTTATTTTCTGATGAGACGGATGGCCTCGAGCCAGCCAAACCAAAGCTCTTAAAATATTTATATCGAAATTATACTTTTTTAAATATCCGGCAACACTACTTGGGGTTCCCCACTAAGGCTCCACTTCTTGTTTCTTGCCTGTCTTCCTCGGCCGTTTCTTATCATGATACGTAGCTATTTGCTAGAGTTGTAAGATTATGATCAAATTTTGTGAAACTCTAAAAGAAAACATAGAAAACTAATAATAACGATGGTTGGTAACGTTTCCGTTGAAAACAACCAAGTTTTCCTTACTAAAACTCCTTTTTCGTCCGATAGTTCCTATGACAGCTAAATGCCATAGTCAGCCGATTTTGACCAAACTTAGTGAAATCATGGGTAAGGATAGGAAACTAAGAAAAACGTACTTTGGAGGCGTTTCCATTAAGTGGGAAAACCTTTTTAGTTTCCAATGGAAACGTCTCCCAACTTTGCTTCTAAGCTTTTTTTAGAGCACTACAAAATTTGATCAAGATCAGATTTAGTATAGCTATATGCTAAAAAAAAGTCTTCCAGTTTTAATCAAACCTTGTAGAATTGTGTAAAATTTTCACACATAAAACACTCAATGTCAAATTAGGGTATACCCAAGTCAATGTTATAGAAATTTCAAATAATGATTTATACTTTTGCTATTTTTGGCATTGGCCTTGTGTTGCCCCTGCAGAGTTAGTGAAGGAGTGGGAGGGAGGTATGAGGAGCAGTGGGAACGCATTGCGTGCCATTGGCTCATATGAAACTCAATACTCGGTAGTCTATGCTAATGATGACTCTTCTGCTACCTTTTTAGGCCCCTCAAGGCTGGCGATTCACCCTATAGTGAGAAATTTTGGGCCGGCCATCGTTATCTAAAGGAACGTCAGGAATTGCATCAGCAGCTCAAACCCGATGACATACGCTACAAGGAGGTAAAAATTATACGTGGATCGAATGGACAAATGTTCTTATCGCGTACGCTGGAGGAAGAGCTGAAGGATGAGAAAGTGGTGTTGGATTTTATGGAGGCGGAATTGCAAAGAAATGAGGAGCCTTTAAACGAACGCCAAGAGCAGGCGATGAGAGAGCGAGCCGAGCTGGATGAGCATAAGCAGCAGGTGAGAGATTGGCGGGCACGTCGTCGACGTCAAGAGGAGGAGGAACAGAGGAAGGAGCAGGAAAAGGAAGACCAAGACGAAGACGACGAGACCACACCACGTGCCGATGACACCAATAATCTTTCCCTTGTGCTCAAGCAGCGGGAACAATTTCAAAACCAATGCCAACGCAGTTGCCTTTACAATAATCCTCATGATCTTAAGCCTTGGAAATTGTATGCCAAGTAAGTTATTCATACTCTCTCTCCCTTTTACCCTTGCTCACTCTTGCACTCTCTTCCAGTGTGGCCCATAATCTTAGCTCCGATCTGTTGAACAGCGTGGATGCCGATTTTAATCGCAGTGTGGCCAACTATATCAAAGATTTTGTGGACAGCGAAACACGCCTCTAAGAAGGAAGAAGAGGCCTTTTTATTTACTTAAATTTTAGCGTATTTATTGAGAGAGAGAGAGAGACGGGCGTAAGTGTATACCGGAGCGCTGGACTTGAAACGGGCGCCCCTGCACACATTTGCGTTAATCTGAATGGAGAAAAATTCGAATAAAGTAAAAAATAGAAGAAATTCGGAGATTCATTAGTACCAACAAACCTTAAAGAACCCAGTCAACTATTAAGCTCTCAGCTTGCAAAAAGCCCCGTGGTGCAGATGGTAGAACGTCACCTTAGAACGTGGAGGTCGTGAGCTCGAGTCCCACAGTAAGCGTAGATTTAGTTTGTAGTTTATTTGACATCCAAACCACTTCGAGGAAAGTCAAATTCATGTCTTCAAGGCGAGTTTGGGGAAATTTACCGATTCAATGAGAAAAATATCACATCACTTATCGTTAACTTATCCCTCTTATGATAAAAATGCTATACCCAGTGCATATCCCAGCGGCGCAAAAGCACATTACAAGATCGATGTTCTCTTTAACACTTTAAAGGCAGGCAGCCTTCAAGTATCGATTACAATCCTATATACTTTTACATAAGCTTGGCCGTTTTCGTAGGCTTCCTGACTTTAAAACAGAGTTCGATGTAATTGGAAAAATGGGCGTATAACAGAAAACACTAGGGCTTTAGATTACATGTCAATATACTATTGAGAAAATGTTGGCGGGAAAGTATGCGTTCAGCTCACAAGACGATACACCATTTGGAAATTTGTATGTGGACTTGTGGACTACTGTACAACTCCACATATAGACTCGTACAGCAGCTACGTTACAACCTGGCACACATTTTTTAGTCCTAGGTGTATCGGATTGTAATGAGGGTTTCAAATACATGTGCTGTACAACTTCACACACTTGGTATATGAAGTTGTAATGTAACTGGATTACTACTTTGGCAACAGTGAATATATGGAGCTGTAATGTATCTCTGTTTAAGACAGCCATGGGCAAACCCTTGCTCCCATTGCTCCGAGAGTTATTTTACGGCAACTGGCGCCTGCGTGGCATTAAAAATTGCCTCGGTTCTTGGCGCCAGCCGCACACAGGGTGAGTTAATTTACAGAGTGGATTATGTATTTTGAAAAAAAGTGATAAAAGTCTGGAAAAGTCTGTAAGTCACGTCGAAATATTGACCGATTTCAAAATATTTTTTTTTACGCATAATAGCCACCATTTTTGTACCGGCGTTTGGGAACCGGGTAGGTTCAAAAATAGCGAATTTGGACCGATTTAACGAAAAAAAAGTGGTAGATTTTCGAAATTCTGACCTTGCTGCCCTATATCTTCGGTGTTTTTGAACCTACCGCACACGTGGAGGCAGGTGCGAAAACCACTTCAATTCTGAGCAGATCCCATTTTATTTCATCCATTTCAGACTTTTAAGTTTAGCCCTACTTTGAAGGGCGCTACAACAACAACCGAAACAACAAAAAAAAAAACAATTTAATTTCTAGTTTAATCAATTATCTATCCAATTATAAACCGTTTGTCAATATCTGTTATAGATTTTGTGTAATTTACTTGGGTTAGAAACTACCTTAAAGCTATCTTTACACTTGTTATATATCTGTAAAAAAAGCTTATCTGACAATAGTGTAATAGCAGAGAAAATATCTTAAAAATATTTAGAAAATGTTGGAATAGAACAGTTGCTTTTTAAAAAATTTGACAACCAACCGACTATTTAGAGATATTTATATGACAAGTGTAAAGGCAACTTTTAAATTACTTAAATTGCCTATTTTAACTCTTTTCACACGCTTTCTGTGGGGAATCTAGACTTTTGTTTTTACTCTTTTTAATATTTTCGTAAAGTTCTATTTCTTAACTTCAAAACAAAACTATCCAAGCAACTCTACAATTTATTTAAATGAAGATATGCCATCTTGAATACATGTGCTCATTCTTCATTTACCCCATAAATTTTGTTGCAATTTTTCGCCATCAGCTGAACACGAACAGCTAAACTACCAGGCGAACAGAAATCAGCAGGCATTACTTATTTGCATTTGGGTGTGAGTAGTCATTGAATAAAATTATTGTGGCATACTTTCAGGAGGGTGCTAGAAATTGATGTTTATGTCATATTAAAAGCACGCCATGATAAATGCAATCAGTTGCTGCAGATTTCTGTTTGCCTGGTAGTTGAGCTGTTCGCTCTTAGCTGTTTCCTAGGTACTGGCGGAAATTGTAACACAATAATTATGTGAAATGGAAGCCAAATTTGAATTCGAATGATAGCAGAAATTCGACTTAATTTCAAGCAACCGACTATTGGCTGCCCCTCAAAGCATGCTTTGAACTTTGAAGTTTGATGCCAAATTTTCCCAAAAGGCTATTAAATAATTTAGTAAATTTACAAAAACTTGGTAAATTTATACCCTTGCATTTTGTTTTTCTAAATAAGACTACTTTTCGGACTTTAAATTTCTATGAGAGCTATACTATATAGAAGTCCGATTTTGACCAAACTTAGTGGAATCATGGAAAAGCATAATACACTGTTAATTACGCAATTTGGAGACGATCCCATTTAAAACAAAAAAGTTTTTCTTACTAGAACTTGTTTTTCGATCGATCATTCATACTGCAGCTCTATGCTATAGTCATCCGATTTCGATAAAACTTTGTAGAAATTTGTTAAAGTATATACAATAAGTGTTTGCCAATAATAAGGACGTTTTCATTAAAAACAAAAAAGTTTTTCTCACTAGAACTAGTTTTTCGACCGATCGTTCCTATGACAGCTATATGCTATAGTCATCCGATCCGGCCGGTTCCGACAAATGTGCAGCGTATTTGTACCAAAAGACTTCGTGCAAAGTTTGGTGAAGATAGCTTTAAAACAGACGAAGGAGATAGCATAGAAACAGACGGACAGACGGACAGGGCTAAATCAACTCAGTTCGTCATGCTGATCACGAATATATATACTTTATGTGGTCGGAGATGCTTCTATGCGTTATATACTAGATACTATAGCGATTAAGGTTGTGCCTAATCGACTATAATATTATTTGTTTCACTTTAATTAATTAGTTTAACATTATTTGTTGATTGCAAGCTGGCCCGAGGCTACCAGCCAGCGCCAAGTTCGATACACACTCCATTCCCTGGATATGAGATGAATAGCTTAATGATAGTGTGACCATAGCCGCCAGAGTCATCGATAGTCGTTCGTGTCTGGTGGTGGCAGAGTTGCCACAATACCCTCTGCAAGGGTACAAAAATCGAAGAATTGTTTGGGATAAATTACTAAAAATCTCGACGTGATGGACAATTTCTGAATATGCAATCTTGCTTAGCACACGAAAATCATCTAGAATCACTACCAACCCTTCAAAATACTGGATCTGGTTGCCTAGTGTTATTATTACAAAAATTATCAGCTACAACTTTCTGCAAAACTTCTGCGCTCTTCTATAGTCAGTCTCAAGTTGGTCAGGCTTAGGCTCTCGATAAGAGTGGGCCCTTCGAAAAATCCTTCATGTTCTTTTTCACCGCATGCAATGCGGGAAGAATTCTTAAGTCCTTTCCCACTAATTCAAAAGCCTTGCTTTAAGAAGTCCAGTCTCGTTTTCCAAAACTTGTTGCGGCACCATCGGAGAAAACGTAATACACCACTTCTTTTCACATCCGAAATTGCTCCCTGAAAAATTCTTTACTATTGGTGGGTATGTCCATATAACAAAATTGGCTAAACCTTTCCTACAATGTGTTTATATACAATAAGTTGTATTGCAAGAGGGGAAATCTAAAGACATGAACTTAACATGATCCACACAGATCTACCTCCTAGTTGAGATTGCATTTCAATCAATGCAAGTTGGCAACCAAACTCTGTGGCTCGCATTTGTTAGACGACGTTCCAGGGTTAAGGAGAAATATTTTAAAGGGCAAGCTAAGGGTTACAATGTTAAACATGAAGTTTAAGACTCGCACATATAAGTTGATTAAAAGAAATATTGATGGAGATTGATGGATAAGGGAATCTGAAATTTCCACTTGGTACATTCAAGCAAATTCAAGCAACGCAATAGTTCTTCAATCTTCTGAAGTTGAGAGATGCGACAGGACACACCTACTACAAAACTGTGGCCAACGATCAGCAAAGGTCAGATATTAGAAATTTGTTTTCTGTAACCTATCAAGTGTCTTTATTATTTTTACTAACGTTACTTAATTTGCATTTTTAAGATAGAGACTGTTTTATGTTATTTTTCTTGTGATGTTTATCGATTTCTGTTTATCTCCAAAGTTAAGATTAGTCTCCAGATATTGCATTCTTTTACTATTAAATCAAATTATCAAAACGAGAAATTATTGAACCCCAGGGCTAAAAACTCACAACAAACATTACCTTTTTGTTACAGCGACCATGTCGGTTCATTATAAGGAACTACCACCTTGAAACCATCAAGCCAAATCCGACTGAGAATATTGAAGCTGGGCAATGAGCTACTTCTAGTAATTGTATCATGGTTATTAGATCAGCGATTGTCACGCCTGTCCCGCAGGGAACCGCGCGCTTTTTACTTTCAGTCGCAGGTCATTAAGTCGATTAGGGCAGGTCAGAGCTAGTTTTCGGCCTCGCTTCAGCACCATAAGAGGTTAAAAGAATTGGTTTCTCAGCTTGTACATTTTCCCGCCAAAAAAATATAGTTAAATTATTTTTTTCTCAAAATGAAATTCAATGTTTTATCTTTTATACAGGCAACTTAGTAACTACTAAGTAAGTAAGTAAGTTAAGTTTTAAATACTAAATGGTTCGTTCGTAAATAGCCTAGGACTACTAGTAAGAGTATACATACTCGTATATGTATGTATGCATGTCTGTAACTGTAGGTAAGTATAAACAAGCATGTATAAACAAGCTTAGGAGAGGTGGATATTATATAGCTCTTAATACTAGGTCTTTTAAGTGGAATTGTTACCAATCAAACCCCAAAGAAGCGGCTTCGTTCAGGTCTATGGTTAACTGGACAATGAACCGATCCTTCAAAACTTAAGAACCTATCAGTTGGGAAAAAGATTCGATACCAAAGATGACAAGTCAGTTTTAGAACAACTTATATGTAAAAATTTCAGTACTTTTTCTTCTGTTATATTACGAGTTGGAAAAGCAAAATAAAGCACAGTTTTGATTGCAAAATTCCAAACGTCCCTAATTAATATATTCAAAAGGTAGAGGGTACCTCACAAATTTAAAGACCACAATTTTAAGGACCGTGGAGAGAAGTCGAGGGAATAGTCCATTCGACCATTAATTGACATATCGAATTGCTTAGTAAATAAGAATTTTCCTTTTCAACATAAATAAATTCTCTTCGATTTGCTTAGATTTAATGATTTAAGCAGTTTTAAAGCTTGCTTCTAACTAAAACCTTAGCTATGGAGCCGATCTACTTAACAAACCTAAGTTTTTCGATGGGTTTGTACCCACGAACCGAACCTTATGCAGATTTTTAAGGGATTGCAGCCTTGATTGTAACATAATTTAAATAGAATAGGATAAATTCAGCTTTCACCATTCATTGAGTCTACAATAGTGTATACCTTTGTTCAGTTTGTCATTTGATCATTTAATTCACTTTGTTGCTCAATTGTTCCATGTTTTATTTTGATCAGTGGTTTACTCAATGGTTCTACATTCTGCTGTGCTTTTATGTTGCTCTTTATTGTGCAGTTGTTCAATTCGCTTAGCTTGGCTTTTTTCCTCCAAAACAAAAACTAGTAACCGTTTTGTCTTTTGTAATAGCTCTAATGGCAAAAACAGTGTTAGACAATTGTCTTAGGAGAGAATTTTATGAAAGTTTTGACCATAGTTGGCAGTTTTTGTACACTTTGAAAATATACGGCCCTGTTCCGAATTCCGCTTCGGATTTCGAGCAAACGTTAATTTTTCTTATTTAAAAAGAATGAGGAATGACTGCGGTTACTAGATCAAGACCTCTTCCTTTTGACAAATTGAATCTACTTGGCATTGAGCAATCGGTTTCAACCAGAGCTCGCAAAAAACTCTCAACACTTTCAACGTGTCGGCAAAAAACAGTTTGTCGAAAACAGGGAGCGAGAGACAGTTTCAGTTCTGTTTTTGCTCAATTCTGTTGCGCTCAGAGCAAAGACCGCTTTTTTCGTTTCTGTTTCTCTCCTGTCTTTTACTGACACTTTTGCCGAGAGTATATTTCCGAAGTATTTTTGCGTATGCATATGTGGTTGTGTGTTGCGCTTGTGTGTGCCTTTGTATAACGACCCTTTTTCATTCTTATTTTTCACGTGAGAGGGCCTGCAAACTCCTGAGCCTTCGGCTTCCTTTTGCAAAGGAAACGCCGAAAATATCAGGGGTTTCAACCGTTCCGTATGGGGTGACGTCATCAGCAGCCTTTGGCTTAAGAAATTTCTTACTTTCTCAGTACTGCAGATGTACTAACTTTGTAAGTCGTTGGAGGGAAGACCTGAGACGTTCGCTGCCAAACGCCTGAGTTTTGCATGTCGTGAAATTTCATGCCACCAGATGTACTGATTTTTCTCATGTCTGCTTCATAGTCCAACTGGCGAGAGTACATACATAATACACGCACAAAGCAAAAAACACTTTTCGCAGACACTTATTGTGTTCTGCTCATTTGAAGACAGTTGTTAAGTGAGAGCTCGCTCAAAACAGTTGCTGTCGAAGGTTGTCGGGTAAACGACTCGTTTGTTTTGCTCAACCGAAAACACGTAACAGAAAACACATGAGTTGCGAGAAAAAGTGTTCCGCTCAGTGAAAGACAGCTTGTGCTGCGTTTGTTTCTGTTTTTAACTGAGGCTGGTCGCATTGAAAAAAGTGTTTACAGTTTTTTGCGAGCTATGAACAATTTCGACTTTTCTGAAAAACCTTATCTAGTAACCGTAGATAAGCTTGGCAAGAAAAGCCATTGTTGACTCGACAACCGAAGCGGAATTTGGAACAGGGCCGATAATTAATCAAATAATTAACAGGAAATCGGCAGTTTAGATAAAGAGATAAAGAGACACTCAAGCGATTCTTTTTGAAACGTTGAGAAGGAACATGAAAAATTTATGTTAAAAAAGGATTTCAAAAGAAAAGTCTACCCCAAATCCCAGAAGAAATCCTAAAGAAAATGACAATTGATTTGAAAGAATCGCGTTTTTATGTTCGTCCTTAAAAAATTGTTGGCGAAACAACTTTACAAAAAGAAACAAGTATAAAAAGTAAGTAAACAAAAACGAGCAACTAAGTCAGTGACAAAATTCAGCAATAAACAAAAAACTTGTTAGCTTTTGTATAGAAATGCAAACCGCACGAGAATCGGTTAAGTAGAGAAACGAGGCTTTAAACCACCGGTTAGGTTTAGAACATCAATTCAATAAGCGGTTTCGGTTCGGTTCACTTTCAATTTTCGAGCATTATATTTCTATTAAATAACCTTAAAGCGACGCAAGCTTAAAGCGAAAGCAACAGATATTCTAAGACCAGTGCATTTTGATTGAATTCAGTGAACCAAAATTACGTATATTTAATCAAAATAGATGACTGGCTACCCTTAAACCGAAGAGAGCGCGTATCAATAACTGATAAATATGGAAATCCGTTGCTTTAGTTAGATTTTTCATGGAAACATGGAACAAAGGCCACAAAATCTGAAAAGCGTTGGAACCCGGCAATTTGCTGTTCCTTCAGAAGCAGTTCGGAAAACTCTACAATGCTAGAACGAAACAATTATTTTCATATAGTTCCAAAAAGGAATCTATGTAACTTAAATTAGTCGCTACTTCATCAAAATGGTTGATAAAATTAACCGAAACAAACCTTTCTTAATTGGTTGGTTTGGTTAACGAGAACGATTTAGCGGTTCGGTGCGTTGTGGTTTTGGTTTGATGCAAACATTTTGCATACCTTTAGAAAAGTTCAGGGATGCAAACCGGTCCAAACCGTATTGTTCGTGCTCTTTACATAGTGCTACACCGTACATAAAACCCGCAAATAGAAACGGTTTGATACATTCTTTAAAGTGTAAAACTAAGATATTTTTCAAATAGAAGACGAAGTTTGCTACTGACAAGTTCGAAAATCCGCAAATACGTAGGGAAAGATGGGGTGTTCAGAGCCGCTAGTGTTGAGAACGACACGAATATTGGCCAAAAAACAATTACAGCTCTTTGTTTATATCAAGTTCTTCTCTTCTCTCTTCTTTGACAACCAACCGATCAGTCAACAAGTGCTTTAAGTTTGCTAGCCAGAAAACGTGTTTTTTTTTAAATTCAAAAGTTTTTTTATTGTTTTTGACTAGTGAATATTATTCAAAATTTTCTTAGGAATCCCAAAATTAAGTATGAAACAAATATCTTTGGTCAATTGCCTTTTTGACCGAAATAATAAATATTGAAAACAAATTGTGTCACCCAAAAAAAGTGATATATGGAACATGATTTATATCCGGTTTTGACTTCCGAAGACATTGTTGCAATGATACGCAAAACAACAGAAGAAAAACGCTCCAAAGATAGCAAAAAACTACATTAAAAAAGAAAGGCAAACTAAAGAACAGCCACCAGCAAAACGTGCTCGTAAATAGAAGAAAACAAGCCCGCTGCAGACTCATCATTGATATTTTTGAATTCAGAATATGAGAAAAGTTCTTATTTTTTGATTATATAAAGAATAATTGCTAAAAAAAAACCTGAATTTCAAACTTTTAAACGGGTGGCTCATAACACACCACAAATTTTCGAAATGTCAAAATATCACTTTTTTTCAAAATGAAATGAAAAAACCACAAAAACTTGTTTCTAAATCTAACGATAAACAATGTTACATGCATTTTTTCACTAAAATACAAAATTTGCAGAACGAACTAGTATTGATTTTTGGCGTAGTTGTGTTCGAAAAACAAAACTATGTTCACAACTCCCCATTTTCCCCTATATCTTTCTGATCATTTGTGGGTTATTTGAAAGCATTTAATCTTGGGGTTAAGGTGGCTAGATATAAATTTAAAGTTTTTTTTTTGGGATTTTGTATCAACTATAGAAAAAGTTGACCCTGCTAGTGCCTTTAACCCTTTGAAACGTCATCATTTGTCGATTCGACTACCATTAGGCATGTACATCAAAATAACGATGACCGTCCAGGTTTAATTATAAGTTTCCATTAGTTCCTTGAAGTTTGACATTAAATTGATGCACTACAAGCTGTTTCGGAATGCTTATGACTCTTTTCACTTATATTTAGTACCGAAAACGCTGGTTTTAGATCACTGTAAACCATTGATCAGTACCATTTTTAGTTTTTTGACAGTTTAGTAAGCTTTCCTATAACCATTCTACACACAGAAAACAAAAACAGATTCATTAAGATCCAATTAAACAATTTTCTTATCCTTTTGATGATTTTCAGCTCTTTTGGATGAAAATCTAAGATCAATTTAACATAAAATGGATATTTTAATATCCAAATGCATACCCAAGTCATCCAATGGTTCATCTCAATTCACTACCGATTAGAAGAGCCATATAAACCCACCTCCAAAAGCCTGTCGTTGTCTGCCTGTGTGTTTGTATGTATGTGGATGTCTGGTAGTGGCTTCAACTTAAAAAATGTACTTAACTTAAGCTTAATTCAAATGTTTGTGGGTGTGTGTGTGTGTGTGTGGGAGTAAAAAAAAGTACGATAAATATGAGTGTGGCGTGGTGTGGTTGTGTGGTGTAAGAAATTGTACAAGTGGGGGCTAAACATCACGAATCAGAGCATCAGAGCAATTTGGAGCAGCTCTCTTCGGCGGCAGCGCAATTGGTAGAACGAGGCAGGAACTGTATGTGCTGCCAGGTGGCATTGAAACTGAAAGAGAAAGAGAAGCCAATACACCTCTGGTCAATTAGAAAGAGCCAGATATAGCACTCACAGATATCTTTCGGCCAGTTGACGTTCCACATGTGGCTTAATTCTGGCATAATCCTTATCCGCTATGATGGTGCTACAATGCTGTTGCATATAGGCCAAGGTATACAGCTCATTCTCATTAAAAGAACGCAATCCCGGCACACGCAGGCGTTGGTTTAAACGCAAAGCCTCATAGGTGCCAGCCTGATCAATGCCGGCTCCCTGGATGGCTGTGCCGGCATCAATGGCCGTCACAAAGGTGGTCAGAGCACGTGCTGCAGTACGTGCCGCACTTAAGGTCACATGGAAGCTCTTCAGTGCCTGGGGCGACAGCTCTTGCAGCTCGTGCGCCAAACGTGGCGGTTGTCCTGCACTCAAACAGTTTACATCTGGTGGAGCATACTTAATCTCGGGTATGGCATCACCCTGATCAATACTCTGTGCATTGAATTGTAGCAGAAAAGTGGAAAAGTTTTCTATCAAAGTCTCCAAAATATCCGTGCCTATGCGGGCAAAGTTTACGGCGCTGGAAGAAGACCAACATGTGAATGATTTACTAAGACATAAAGTCCAACTAAGCTTACACTGGATAGCGATAGTCATAGTAGTCCGCTCCCAGCATGACACGCGACACCAGCAACATATTCAGTTTGTTGGAGTAGGCAATGGCCTGTGGATGATCCCTTGTATACATCTCAGAAACAATGCTGTAAGCATAAAGAATTAGTTGCCACTTTATCCCTGCTCTATCAAATACTTACACATCCAACATGTCTTGCGTTTTCAGCTTCTTCTCCATGCGCAATCTTCGAAAGGTCCAAATCGATTCCAAATGATCCACAAAATACAAATTGCTCAGCATCAAATCATTGTAATAATCCTTGAGATAATTCGGCTGCTCCAGTACTTCACTGGGTATGCCAAACTGGAGACGCATCTCATTGAGTTTTTGATTGAGAAACTCTTTGGCCGGCGTCTCCAGCCAATTGGCCTGTCGCAGTGAATCCTGCAGCTGATTGCGCAGACTGTAGAACATTAGACGCAGAAACTCCTCATTGCCCTGAGACTTGTTGAGACCCCCCCGTTCGGATTTGAGGTGGCTACGCTCGAATTGCTGCTTCGCTGGCTGCTGTTGCAGTGCATCCACTGCAAAGGGTAACCAATCGCGCACCACTTTACTGCAGATCAACCAACGTGGATAGCTGGCTGTGCGTCCATAAATGGAATGATCAAAATGCTCAATCAGTGTGCGATAATCCTTGGAAAGATGTGGTAACATTTGGCGTGCCAGCGACCAGATGATGAAGTTGTTGATGGGTCTGAGAAGGTACATGAAACAGTTAGAGATATTCGAAAAGAGATGAGTAGGAATAACTCACTTCTTGTCCGAGGTGGAGAGCAGGGTGGACAGCTCATTTAAGACCTCAACGTCACGTACCAGAACCTCGGTGTCTTCGGTGATCTTGGTATTAGGAAATAAAGCCTGCAGTGATTCCAAAATGGGTAGCTAAAATTAAGAGAAGATGCAAAAGGGAAAGGTTACACTTTTTAAAGATTTTATAAAGACAGGTAGCTGAAATCGACGCTTGAAAGCCTCAAGCTCGGGAATCGCGTTTGCCAGGTCGCTTAGCCTGATGCCAAAGTAGACAGGTACAGTAGGAAACAGGTCGCTTAGCCTATTTACAAGGAGTCGAACATCGTCTGTAGAGTACAAATGCCGCTGGGTTGCTGTCATTGACCACCTGATGCCGCTGTTGTTGGGTGCTGGTCGAATAGTAGATAGGGACAGAACAATTCTGATCTCTCAGGATTTGTTTTACGTGGTATGCGCCATAGGTAGGCTTAAAACCACGGTACCCTGTACGCCCTGAAAAGAGCATAACGATACATGTGTCTGGTTGGGACTCCAGACAATAGTCCCAGGTGACCGAAGCACACTGGTCGGGTGTGTCTTTTCACCCTGGGTGAAGGGCGAGGTCAATCTAAGAACCTTTGCTATAATCTCGGCTAAAGCACCTTAGGTAATTTACGTACTTATTCATCGAGCCTCTAAAAGAGACTCTACCCGCGAAATAAGTATCAACGCACAGCCACCACGATACTCCAACTTGGGGGCCAACCGCAATAAGAAAAGCCTAGGGCTGCTGTTTATCCCGTGGTACCGATAAGCTCGGTGGGCTTCTCTCTTTTTAGACCCGACAGTCTTGGTTTGAGAGTACCGACTGGGGTCCGCAGGGTTGTCAAGCCCGTCATGATGTGCCTCAATCATCATGCCCCTTGCGGGAAGTAGATAGGGACAGTAGGAAAAATGTCGCTTAGCGTATTAACAAGGATTCATATTTCGACGGGTGGCTCTGCCGCTAATGTGCGTGACCGCTGTGCAAGATCCCGCCTCGGAACATCCAATGAAAAGTTTTTTCTTTGAATAAACTTTACACCCGGTCACCCCTGTCTGCTGTTGGCGCCAGCTTTGTAGTAATAAGCCATGCAAAAGCTTTTCAAACTGCCGTTCGGATCGAAGCGCACAAGCCAAGAGATTGAGAGAGGCCCGGCTTTGGCCCTTTGGGGCTGTGTCAAGCCAATTTATCATACCATATATCGCTTGCATAGTTGCTGCAGGGTTGTTGTCATTTGTCGCCTGATGCCTCTTTTATTGTGTGATGGTCGCATACTAGACATGGACAGTAGGAAAAGGATTCTAAAAGTCTTGCCAGAGCTTTCCTCTATGAGTCATACATCGTCTGTATAGTCCAGATGCCCCAGTAACATCAAGAAGTTAGTCGCAAACTTAATTGAAACAAATACAACCTGAAAGTTTGATTCTTGGAATGAATACGTGAAATTAGTTTAACTACCATTTAATCGCCCGACACCATTCCTATCCCCATTGGTCAAGATTCTGAAAGTCCTACTTCTAACGACCCGCAAGAAACACAAGGAATAAAAAATTAAAAAATATTCATAGTAGGCCTTTGAAATTTGTTTGTCAAATTGTGTGAGGCCCTTCGAATGCTTTCTCTAAAATTCAGTCTAACAGCATAGCTCGACCAGTGAACATGTTGTATATTTTTTTTTAAATTTATTTTGTTCCTATTGACTATTGTTTAATTCTTTCTCAAGTTCGCCTTCTTCAATTGTTTCATTTATCTTCTTCATCTTACGAGAAGACCCAAAAACCTCTATAGTCCTGTAAAATTTGGGTTTAGGTAACTCCGTTGATTTTACGTTGTTGTGTGAAAAATTCAGCCGACGCAAAGTGGGGTATTTGACCCCTAAACTGTAGATAAACTCCATTTTTTTTTTTTTGATTTGGAATAGCTGAGTGATGCCAAGTCAAAATTGATTAATTTCTACGTCAAAATCTGTTTTACTTACAATTTAAGGCTTAACATGAGCTGCACAATGCTCTTTCAAAGTTTCGTTTTTATTCGTAGCTTATGTTTTTGGCAAGGCTGTAAACCGGTCCGGAACTCATAAAATTCAGAAAAATGCATAAAGTCATTATTTGAATCGATAGTACGGTCCATATAATTTAATGTTTGAAGATTATTTCATGCAAATGTTGACAGTGACTGCGCCTCAAATGGTCCATCCGCTTAGTCCAATTTTGGCAAACTCTTTCCAACATATCTGCCGGTATCTCACGAATAAATGCTTTAATATTGTCTTCCAATGCGTCAATTGAAGCGTCTGTCTGTCTGTATAGACATGAGCTTTAACATAGCCCCACATAAAAATAGTCTAAAGGCGTTAAATCGCACGATCTAGGCGGCCAATTGACCGGTCCCGAACGTGAAATATAAAATGTTCACCGAACTCGTCTCTCAATAAGTCCATTGCTGCGCGTGCTGTGTGGCATGTGGCACCGTCTTGTTGAAACCACATGTCATGCAAGTCAAGCTCTTGCATTTTGGGCAAAAAAAAGTTGGATTTCATCTCACGGTAGCGCTCACCATTCACAGTTACGTTACGATTCGCATAATCTTTGAAGAAGTACGGTCCAATGATGCCACCAGCCCATAAACCGCACCAAACTGTGACTTTGTCTGGATGCATTGGTAGCTCTTGCAACGCGTTCTGGCTGATATTCACTCCAAAATCGATAATTCTGCTTATTTACGTACCCATTGAGCCAAAAATGAGCTTCGTCGCTGAACACAATTTTTCGGTAAAAAAGTGGATCTTCGCCTTCCTAGAGCCTTGACCAAAATTACGTTGCGGTGGTATCAATTCTTGCACCAGCTGTATTTTATTCAGACTCAACCTTCCGCAAAATTTTCCACGTTGTTGAGTAACAAAGGCCCAATACTGCGAACGGCGACGAATCGATAATTGTGGGCATCATAACACTGGCCGATACAGCTGCGATATTTTCTTCAGTTCGCACTCTACGTAAGCGTGTTGGTGGTTTAATGTCCAACAATGTAAATTTGGTGCGAAATTTAGTCACAGTAGCCCGAATAGCCGCTTCAGTGGGTCGATTAAACTGACCATAAAATGGAAGAAGCGCGCGATGAACTTTCTTAACAGAGCACGCATAATAAAAATCAATAATTCGCAAGCGTTGTTCGTTTGTAGACGATTCATGGTTAAATTATAGACCAAACTGAAGATGTTTGACAGTGAAACAAAACACGAAACATGCGTGAGCTGTTTAAAGATAATAGCTAAAAAATCACCCTTACAACCTACACTATGTCGCATCCCACAAGTTTTTGACTGTCTCACCGAGTTATCCGTACGTTGTTTTATTGACAAACTTGTTGTGTAATCAAATTAAGAATCATTTAGCACCGAGTCATTCGAGCCATCCGAGCGCAACCGTATTTGCGTTTTATTATTCAGCAATAATATTCTCTTCTGGGATGGGTTGGAATGGTCAGTCGACTTTCCTTTGAGGGTGAAAGCATGGCCGATAATTCTCAGCAGAACTCCATTATCAAAGCATTTCGTTAAATACTTATGAGCGCGTTCTTTGAAACACCTGAATTTCCCCATTTGACGTCAAACTGTGCTACTTGATCAGTCTCAATTGTTGGGAAATTCTATCGATTGCCTTTTCTTCTACTGTTAGTTTGAAATTTTCCATTCAGTACAACAACTTTTCAAGTCTCAGTTACAATTTCAGTTCCTAGTTTAACAGTTGAATTGAAAACACATTTTTTTGGTGATAGTTAGAGATGGCTGCTTATTGGGCTGTTGGCCTTGCAGGCTTCATCCATGCCATACTGGGTATGTCCTTTGTCCTGAATCAATCGCAAGACCACTGTTCTCCGGCTCCCCCTTTGGCCAGTTGGATTTTCGTCATTGCCGTCATGTTGCTTGCAACCGATATCAAAATGTATCCCGTACGATATACGCACTTGCCATATGTTATTCAGTTTGTGGTGGAGACTGTGGGATCGCTGGCCCTACTGGAGGTGTCCTCCCTGGTGGTATGGTGCCGCCTGGAGCGAATGGTTTACTTCTCATTAAAGTTCCTCCTGCTGGCTATTGGTATGTCAACGGAAACATACTTGGCATACGAGTATTCTCTACTAGGACTTGCGACCTGTGCCTTGGCTTGCCTATTTTGCATAATAATGAAGATGGCCATTCTGCCACAGTTTACCCTGAAGCGTGTTCCAAGGACAATGGTAACCTTAAATCAGGAAATGTATGAGAAAATGGTTCAGAAAAAAGAAGACAAAGTGGCCAAGTGGCACCGTGTTTTACGCGCCAATAGATAAATATGTCGGACCAGTTCCAGATCGAAATTCAATGTACATTCAAAAATAATCAAGATGTTCAAATTGATTTTGTTTTATTCTTTTTCATTACTTTTTAGTGGCTTTGGTTTAGTGAAAAGTGTTTAATCCATTCCGCATTATACCCTGTTCCCATTTAAAATGGGAAAAGGGGGATCATGAAGTTGTGCAAAAGTATGTAACAGGTAGAAGGAAGCCTATAAAGTATATATATTCTTGATCAGCATTAACAGCCGATTCGATTTAGCCATGTCCGTCCGTATGAACGCTAAGATCGGACAAAGAAACACCGAAGTTTTATACGATTAAATTTTGCTTGTGGGAGAGAGGGAGGTCTTACATTGTCATCGCATGCGGCCGCATGCCATGCGTTTGTGTGTATGTTGGAGTGTGTGTATGTGTCAGTGTGTGTGTATGTAAAGGAAAACACACGAAATCAAGAGAACTGGGTATTTTGTAATCGGGGCACTCGACTACAGCTCCCTTACTTGTTTATATTCCAGAATGAGAACGAATTTAGCTCTTTCCATTGAACTTTCAATCTCTATGTTGCTGGAATACCTCAACCGGCACCCGAATACAGAGGTTACAGTCGCCCTCGGATCGCCCAGGGACTACAGCAAGGTAGTTGACATGGTACTTTGCTGACACAAAAAAAAAAAACCGGCTATACCCTGGAAAATGCAGTAGTTACTACGGCTGAAGGTAATCAAATACCTTTAATTACTGAAAGTGACGATTGATAACCTCGAACAGGGTATGTGAGAGAAATAGAGCACTTGAGGCCACTGCTGAAAGCTCCTGAGGCAGAGAGAAGGCGACAATATGCCACAGAGTCTGCAATGAAGAAACCTACAACGTACCCAGACGCAAGGGACTAACTCATCCTAAGAGGAAAACAGAAAGTTGGTATACCCTTTTATCTTTCCAAGTCAGGGTAATAGTGTCACTCTATAGTAGTACTTACCGAAGGTGCATTGCTCTTCAATTCCGCCAAACGCATCATTTTATTCAATTGTCGCTCCCTGCCCGCCTTGGCTGCCTCAATATGGGTGACAATCCGTCGTTCATAATGAAAAATATCATCCGCAAACAGATCCGCCTCATGGGAAACAATACCTAAAAGAGAGAATTAGATACTCAAATCGATATTTGACAAAATCATCTTCTACTTACCCATTTTGATGGCAAAATCACGCAACAATAGTTTATAGCCCTTGACCACCTCCTCATCCGCATCGCTGCCATAAAAATACTTATCCGGCATGCCAATTTCACCCTCATCCAAGGTAATCACATAGTCATGGGGATTGCTATAGCCATTCTCCACACTGACACGATAATAGGGAAAGATGCCGTATTTGGCCTGTAGATGGACCAGGGAACGTTTATACTCCCAATACAGCAGCCGGTTGATATCATGAAAAGCCTGCCAGCCACCTGGAAAGAGGGGGGTAAGAGAAAGAATTTAGTATCAGGCGGTGATTGGGGAATGACCCACCAGAACTGGTGGTAGGAGCAAGCAAGCATTCAAACGCTAATCAAATTCCGCAAAATCACTGGTGGTGAGGGGTGGAGATGGGAGGGACAATATGATCGCAGGTTTATAACAATTAAAAGCGCTAAAATGTTTGGTTGCAATGTCTTGGAAATTTCAGAGCGCTCTCTTGCAATCATAAACAGAAATCACTAGGCATGATCATTGAAAGCAACGAATTGGCTATGCCCTTGCTATGGAATAACAATTTGGAATTTGGAATGGCGAAAACCCCTCGCTTGAGTAAGCTGAGCTGGATTGGGTTTGGACTATTCATAGAGATAATTGAACTCAGCCTGGGAACCGAAACGAAGACGGGGTCGGAAAATAGTGTACGCTGCTCGAACAGCTCCAAGCAACCTCTTGAGTATGTCCCCTGAAGAAAGCAGTCAAGGCAAGTTCTAAGATACTGAAAGCCTTTCAACGTTCGAACTAATTGATGGTGAATTCAGATAATATTTGCACTCTTCTTTTGAAGACTTCGTTTAAGTCTTTGACAGCGTAAACAGGGTGTGCATATGGCAGGGGTTGCAAAGGATACCGAGAAATGCTAATTCCCCTAATCAGTGCCACATAAGATAGAGCTTAGTGTGGAGTGCTACATGATGACTTTTCCTACTGTCCCTGACTACTATGCGACCAGCACCCAACAACAGAGGCATCAGTTGGCATTAATGACTAACAACTCTGCGGCATCTGGACTACATGGCGCCTTGTTAATAGGCTAAGCGACCTGTTTTCTACTGTCCCTGTCTACTATGCGACCAGCACCCAACAACAGAGGCATCAGTTGCGGCAATTGTCTTTGCAGACGATGTATGACTCTTGTTACTATACTATACGATCAGCAGCCAGCAACAGAGGCATCAATGTCAACCACCCTGCAGCAACTATATATTAATGTTTTCTTCTAAAAAAAAAACCTAGCGATAAGCTTCCTACTGTCCCTGTTTATTATGCGACCAGCACCCAACAACAGCGCCGTCAGGTGGCTCATGACAACAACCCCGCGGCATTTGGACTATGCAGACGATATGTGCCTTCTTGTTAATGTGGCTAGGGAAAGTGTTTCCTACTGTCCCTGTCTATTATGCTAATAGCACCCAAAAACAGCGGCATCAGGCTTAAAGACCAGACAAACGCGCAAGCCGAAATTGCCTCAAAATCAACACAGCATCCTTACCCGACAATCCGAGATCTTAAACATAAAGTCTACAATTCATAGTCCATCCAAAAAAATCTTGCAGATATTTTAATCTTCAAAGTTTTTCTCTCCAAGCACGAGAAGTCACTAAAAGTCAAAGTACTCAAATTAAAAAGGGAAAAAGAGTCACATAGAAATGGATTGTGTTTTAGTTTTGTGTGCATTACCAATTAGCGCCTATCGAATCCCCAAGAAAGCTAGCCGGATTTTTGGATTTTTGGACTTTTGGCTGTTATAGTTTTTTAACGATTTATTGCAAATCAAACTGGCCAACTGGCGACCACTTTAATTAACTTCAATTAAAGAAGCTCGAGGCTGGTATAAAAGCTGACAGTTGACACCAAACAGGGCATCAATCCAGTGGAATAGCTGAGGCAGGCAACAAGTTCACCTAAAGGTTCCCAGCAGAAAGAAGAAAACGAAATCAAGATGAACAAATTTGGGGTGAGTGTGTGCCATTCGAGTACCATGGATCTCTCTAAATCCACGTATCTTTCAGTTGGTATTGGCCTGCTGCCTGGCTCTAATGACGGGTACTTGGGCACGTCCCCAAGTGGGTTATGCATATCAGGCTGGTGGTCAAAATGGTAATGTTAATGTACCCAGCACAGTGCTGACCACATCTTACCAACCCACTGCCTCGGGCAACACCTACTTCAATTCGCTACCCTCTGTGGGTCAGTACAATGTGGGTTCAGCTGGTTATGTGCCCTCCACTCAGATCACCACAATCAGTGGTGGCGGCGGTGCCAATGGAGGTGGCAGCTACGCCTCTGGAGGTGGCAGCTATACCTCTGGATTGTCACAGTCCTTTGGCGGCAGCTCAGATGCCAGCGATAGCATTGGTCTCACTGGCATTCATCCTGGCCCCACCATCAACTATAACGAACAGGAGGCCTACATCAGCCATTTGGCCAATTTCCAACCTGCCCAAATCACTAAGCATTTCTACATTCACACCGCTCCTGAGGATCATGATGAGCAGCAGATTGTACGCTATGTGAATGTGGGACGTCCCCAGAAGAACTATCGTGTGGTGTTCATCAATGCACCCACCTCGACCACCAGCAAGGCCAAGATTATTGCCAATGTGGCTCCTGTTGAGGATAAGACTGCCATCTATGTGTTGTCCAAGAAATCTAATGCTTTGGATGTTAGCGCCGAGGTGGTTACCCAACGTCCAGTTAACCACAAGCCCGAAGTATTCTTTGTCAAGTACAAGACACCGCAGGAGGCACTGCATGCACAGCAAACTATTCAGGGTGAGTTTTGGTAGAGAAAACTCTCTAAAGTTTATGTTGCTTTTATAACACTTTAGTGACTTCATTAAGATTTTTGAGAAGTCCTTTGATTTAGGGCCGATTTCTCTTCCTTTAAATAGCTGATATTTATCGGATAAACTTACAATTTACTCTGTAATTTGTCAGTTTATGTGACAGATAACTTTAAGCAGAAGATGTGAAAATGACCTTTAGATGTGAAACATCTTTCAGCGTCATGCTAAGAAAGCACAAAGCACATGTAAAGCGATTCACGGTGGTCAAGTACTGAGTATCGAGTGCTTAGTATGGAGTACTTTGTATAGAGTACTTGGTATCGAATACTGAGTATCGAGTTCTGAGTATCGAGTACTGTGTACCTACCGAATTTTTAGTATAGAGTACTGAGTATCGAGTTCTGAGTGTAGAGTACTAAGTATCGAGTACTGAGTATAGAGTACTCAGTATTGAGTACTGCGTATCGAGTACTGAGTAACGATTACTGAGAATCGTGTACCTATAAAGTTTTTAGTATAGAGTACTGAGTATCGAGTACTGAGTATCGAGTATTGAGTATCGAGTACTGAGTACCGAGTTCTTAGTATTGAGTACTGAGAATCGAGTTCTGAGTATCGAGTACTGAGTATCGAGTACTGAGTATCGAGTACTGAGTATCGAGTACTGAGTATCAAGTACTGAGGATCGAGTACTGATTATCGAGCACTTATTGAAACATCACAGAGTACGGAATATCCAGGTCTGAGTATCGATTACTGAGTATCGATTGAGTACCAAGTAAGCTGTTTCAGCTAAGATTTCACACTAGCTGATAACACGATGGTTATGATGCTGTACCTCACGCTCCAGAAAACATAATGGTTTCGACCAAACAAAATATATTCGATTCGGTGTTTTTTATCGGATCTAATTTTGCTTTTCAGTAAAGAGGTTTTTCCGGTGAAAATCAGAACTGTATTAGAAACGATATTAAAAGACATTACATAAGTTTCACCTTTTGCTATAAGAACACATAAGCTTGAAGTAGTAACTATACAAATTGGCGTTCGTTGCAGTCATACAAAACGACTTGGACTGTGACAGCAAAAAGTCTGCTGATGATAGGACCGGGTGGTCTTTGAAACAGTACTCTTTAGAAAGGCCATGCTATTCGTTGTAATGTTTGATTTGTGTTGATTTATATTGAATTCTAATCAACCTTTGTTATTGAGTCGACTAAACTACCACTCTGATAACATTTCAAAACAGGTCACTAAAAAAAGCAACATAAGTATACAGCCATGCTCCCACTTTAAGTTTTGCAAATGATTGGCGATGATTGACAACATTTTCAGGTCAGGCCAGGTTTTCATTTAAAGCACATTCCCAGAAATTTTTGAACTCCTGCTAAACTTCTTAGAAAAATCTTTCAAAATCAGTTGGTAAAGCAAAGGTAAAAGGAATTCGTCAAAAACATCCTTAAGATGTATTCACATTGACAACAGCTTGGAAAACAAAATAGCAGTAAAAATAGAAGCTCCGAGAGTTTTTTCCCCTAGGAAATACAAAGGCCTCACCGCAGCATGCACGAGGGTAATCATGTTTTCCGAAGATTGCCAGTCGAAGCAGCGAAATCGTGCTGTATGCACTATATTAATCAGGGCTTGTGTACAAAACGCAAGTACCAAGTACAGTAAATGCTTCTTCACTCCAGAGTGAGTACTAAAACGCGCTCAATTGTAGTGTTCAACTCTACTTTTAAATATTGCTCCACTAAAGCACCTACTTCATAACAAAACTTTTAATATCAACTGCTCCACAAGAGCGTTTTTTAGAGCTCTTTTCACTTTAGGAGCGGAGCGCTTTGAAAGGTTTTTTTTGCAGTGAGAGTATAGCGTATTTTAGAGCTGTTTTCACAGAGAAAGCGGAGCGCTTTATAACGTTTTTTTCGCAGTAAAAATGTAGCCCTAACATCTAATTACATGGCAATGTGAAAGATAGTACTAGTTACAACGAGAATTACGAGATTTTTTGCTAACATTCTTAGAACGCTTGGGTTTTTAATGGGAAGTTACAAGCTGAAATTTTCAACCTTATACCAGGTTCTTTCCATTTTGACTAGAAAGGATTTCTTTTTGTTATTTTTCGAGCTATTATGATTCGTCAGTCACGGAAAAGTGGTTTGAATCATTCTCTATTGTTACAACTATAGTGAGTGGATGTGTAGTTATGAGAAGCATAATAATCCTGTACTATTTTGCGATTTAATGATTCGTCAGTCATGGTAAAGTGGGTGGCCGGGTGGCTCAGCGGCTAGTGTGCGCGACCGCTGTGCAAGAGGTCGTGGGTTCGATCCCGCCACGGAACATTTAATGAAAAGTTTTTTCTTTGAATAAACTTTACACCCGGTCACCTCTCTCTGCTGTTGGCGCCAGCTTTGTAGTAATTAGCCATGAAAAGCATCTCAAACTGCCGTTCGGATTCGGCGTTAAACTGTAGGTCCCTTTCTCTTGTGCGAAAATTAGAAGCGTACAAGCCAAGAGATTGAGAGGAGCTCGGCTTTGGCCCTTTGGGGCTTTGTCAAGCCATTTTACAGTCATGGTAAAGCGGTTTGAAACATTCTCTGTGCCTTTTATGGTACTTTGTTACAATTCAGTAGAATCACATTTGAAGTCACGCAGTTATGAGTGATCATTTGTAGTATTAAGAATCAGTTGCTTAACTATTAAGCTGTTTTCCTACACAATAAGACCTCTTATATGGATTATATGCAGTAAAGTTTGTTTGCATTGTTTTAATTTTTAGCGATTTAATGATTCATCAGTCACGGTTTGCTGCGTCTTTAATTTGCTTCAACTGCTCAAAGCTGAGCAAGCTGAGCTTCTCTGCATTATGTGGGAGAGAGCTACCCAAGAATGTTCCTTTAGTAAATCTTTCTACGCTAACTTATTTTCTCACTTTTCTTACTTTTCCAGCCAACTACGATGCCTTGGGTGGCAGTAGTCAGACCAGCGATGAGGGCCTCATTCCCGTCTCCTCGGTTATTGGCAGTTTGGGTGATAATGGTGCCTCTGGAGTGCTGACCGATAGCAATGGTAGCCTTAACATTGTGGGCACTGGCGGTGTACCCACTGTGGAGGGCAACTACAATAATCTGGCTACCATTGAGGCCGAAGGTAGCCATCGTCAGGTGATTAACGCCATTGGTGGTTCTTCGGGATCGAGTGCCCATATCGCGGGTACCAATACTCAGGTCACCTATCTGCCCGTCAAGCCTGTGAGGAAGTAAATGCCTACTAGAACACCCACCGGATGAAACTATTTTGAACAAATTGCGATTTTTTTTTCCTAGATTTTCCTTTCCTTATTATAATTTCCATTTTTTTTTTTAATAAAACTTAAGCATTCTCATAAGCATTCAAAAAATGTACAACAAACTGGCAACTTTTATTACAATTGACACCTTGCATCAGAGCTGCTAAACTGACCAACCGCAGTCGGCCAGCTCAACTCAACTCAATCGATAATAAATAAATTAGCGTCTTAAAAGAAATCCAAAAACTCAAAGCGACTCAAGGTCAGGCAGTGCATTAAAATACCAAAAAGTATTAAATGATAAATATGTATAAAAAATCTTATATATACGAGTCGCATCATGGGTGAAGTCACGCCCCTTCAAAGATCGCATCGCGCGGCGCCAGCAAATTTATTATCAATTACGGCCGAAAGCTGCCTTATCTGCATATCAAAAGATAATCACACCTACTAAATAAAAGAGAAAAGAAGAAGACGGTAGCCACCGCCGAAAGATTTGTCCCTCGAACGCGCTCAAGATACTGTCAACATCAATAAAATGTTACATAAATTTCCATTCGCAGCGATCGCATAGATATGGCTCGAATTATGGATATGGAATGCCTAATTGATAATTATCATTTTGTTTCACAAATTCGATTTCAAATTTAGTCGTCAATAAAACAAAAACCGAGAGTGCATTTCCCATTCGCCCGTGTTTCTGTCATCAATCTCCCAAGCTCATAAATATCTAAATTCAAATTATGTTTTATGTTTTATGGGTGCAATTTTTCATTTTGGCAAGCCTGGAGGTCGCGGGTGAATGGTTTGTGTCCCGGCTATAAACAGTCATAGTCATCAGTTGAGTCAGAGAGTGCCGATGATGATGATGCTTCTTGGCTTTAGGGGTCACCTTATATGGTTATTGTTTAGATGAATCAACATGGTCTTAAGCATATTGTTTATGATACTTTTAGGGTAAATTTATGGTAGAGAAAAAAGCGAAGACAACACAACTTGTTAGAGGGTTCTGATTTCAAGGACTTAAAACTAAGTAAAAACTGAAGTTCAATGTTTCAGTATTTTGTCTTAACCATAAGCATCGATCGTTGTTTTGTTATAGATAAGCATGTAACTAAATCGAGGTTTTCAGCACCCGATTTTTCCAATCAGGTGAAAGAGTTTTGTACCCTGATAAAAAGTAAATTTGATCGTTTTTGATACAAAGAGGGATTTTACCTTTTAAAGCGCAGGACTTCCGCAAAAGAGTTCCAATAAAGCTCAAATCTTGGGGTTAATCTTTTCTCTTAATAAGCTTCCTTTGGTCCAATTTTCATCCAATTCAAAGACATCATCTCAAAAAAAATATTTTTTTTTTTGCTTAGAACGCCCCATATATTCTTGATCAGCATCAACAGCCGAGTCGATATAGCCATGTCCGTCTGTCTGTCTGTCCGTATGACGTTTCAACGTGTATGGGACAAAAACTTCTTATGGCGGGTGACAACTAAATGCCGCCATAACCACAATTCTCAACGGATCTTTATGAAAAATGTCTACGCATAAGCAAATCCTGTTGGTCAGTTCTTTGATATTTTTGACCTTCCAGTTGTTTTTGTAAACTGCAGCACTCAGACTTTCAAAAATATCTTCAATTGGACGACACTGCGGGTTCCATTTCTTTGGTACAAAAGGGATATTGACAAAAAAAAGCGATATTGGTTGCACATCCACCCACATTAAGATTTGACAGTTTGTATTTGGTCAGGTGTGTAATTTGGTGCTCTTTGCGAACGTCTGGCAACAATTTTATTCTTTTTCAGCACTTTACTGATGTGTTGTTGGCTGCAATTAAATTAAATTTCTGGCTGCATCACGTTGACTTATGTTGTCTTTGTTGTTAAAAAGTTGGTTTAGCTTTCTGACAGCTTGGCCGGTCATAATCTTTGCTTTCCGACCACTTCCAACTTATCTTTTTAATATTTTTCGTTGAAAAATACTATAAATAGCGCGTTTGGACTTGCCCTCTTGGGTAAAATGGTTTACTGTAAACACTTTACCTTTGTCAGCGTGCATTTCGTAAAATTTTACAACGCGATCACGCAGACGTTCTTGCTCGTACGGCATGATGGCGACTACTTGTCAAAATTTTTGTCAGGGGGGCATGAAAACGAGTTGACAGGTGAACAAAGAGAAAGAAATGTCATCCCGAAAGCTTTTATGTAAAGCTCAGCTAAGGGCGCGCTCTCTCAAAGTTTGTGCAGATTTTCAATTGTCATCAGTTACTGACATGCATAACAGTTACCGATTTAGGTTTGCAATTCAGCCAAGCATCTTAATGCTTTGCTTTTAAATGCGCCTTTATGTTTGTCGAATTGCCACTGGTCCTAATAGTTTTATTACACAATTTGCACTGCGATTTTTGTGCATCCACTCTTATAAAATACGTTTTATGCATATTTTCTGGACATCAAAAACCCACTCAAAGATTAAGTAAAAGCCTTGACTTCAGTTGCGATTCAATTTGTTGTGACTAGGATTGTTAGCAGGACTTGTCGGCGCTGCGTTCCTTTGCATGTGGCGACATACTTATCACTGCGGCTGACTTCTGTATAGTCAGCGTTCCTTTGATAAGCCGTGCAGGTAAACAAGGGTTCCCAGCTATAGCCTTTGATTCATCGCAATGAATTTCAATAAATTTTTCGCAAAAATATTACCAGCAACATTCAATAGCATTAAAAAATCCATAACAAATATACCCAATTTGTTGACCGAGTCTGACCACGCTATTGCAGCGATAGGAATTTATCGATATCAGATGAAACTGCTTTTGAGAAAGCCAAATGACTTTACCGCTAGTCAACTGGAGGAACAAATTTGAACGGCGATTTTGCGGAAAAATATTACCAGCAACATTCAATAGCAATAAAAAATCCGGAACCTTTGAGAAATCGGGCCTTACAGAGCTTAAATTCTTGAATATAAATTTTTTTTTTGTAATTTCTGACGATTAAGATTTCCTATTCAGTTTTTTTTTTGTATTTATACCAGAGCTAGCAAATAACAATTGACCGCTTTTCGTTGTCCAAAAATAACAGTTATTTACGGACCCTTTGAGCAAAAAGTCAGAGATGAACCGTTCTCATCGGCTCATGAACGAATCGCCCAGTGCTCAACGAACAACCAATGGATTTGTTTACATTATGCTCTGCTCATTGACTGAGCAGATCGTCGCGAGCGAAGAAGATATAAGTCATTTGCGTTCATGTGTGTGTGAATGTGTGAGTGAGGTGTCTGTTTGGGCTTGCGACTCACACAAGCCACACACACATACAAAACAAATAAAGGAAAAAAAAAGATAATTTGGTTATACTTAAACTCAACAAAACTTAAGACTTATGGCTAATGTTTCTATAAGTTTATTTTTTGCTCAAAAATAAAACTCAAATTGTTATTGCGGCCTTTCTTAGGGAGGTAAGTGAAAAATGTTTGTATATCTAATCGTAACCCAAGACCAACCGTTAAAGTCCATTTTTGGAAAAAAAAAATTCTTGAAAAATTTTGTTGAAGAAAATTTAATTTTTTATTTTTATTCACGTGATCCGGCGTCGATTCTTAAGAGAGCGTTATTTCATCTGTGAGGCTGCTGTCGGTATAACTTGTGGACCGTTCAATCTTATCTCTTTCCGTTTCTGATGCTGGTTTCTCTCTTGGCTGGGGTGTTAGGGTGGCGGCCGTGGTGGGGTGGGTGCAGCTTAGTCCTGTCTGGACTTCAGCCTTTTCTTCCGCCTCGTCACTTTCTTTTTGTGCTGCTCAACCAAATGGCGCTTGAGATTGCGACATTATTTCCTTGGAAAATTTCTTACAAATTTTGCACTCGATATATTTCTTTCTTCAAGAAAAGTAAAAAATTCGTGACACACAATTACTTTGAAGACACTGAGAAAATGGATACGTTGCAACGTAACGTTATTTGAACCATTTAAACGGTTACAACTGTCAAATTTTCCGTTCTCAAACTAAAGTTTTTGCTCACCGGCTTTGAAGGACTGTTGTTTCTTATGCGTTCTTTTCCGCTGAACCATCACCCAGCTAGACGTGATCAATCTTAGTTCAATTTTAAATCAAATTTAAATTTTTATTGGTTGGTCTTGGGTTACTGATTAGGAATAAAAAAGGCCGCACAATTTGAGTTTTATTTTTGAGCAAAATAAACTTAAAGAATAATCATTATGTCATAAGTTTTATTTTTTTGCTTAAAAATAATGATTATTGATTGGTTGTAAAGTATAACTCAAAATTAATCATTATTTCGTGATTAAAACAATAAATCCCTGAAAAATCCTTAATCATGGTAAAATGATAAACACCTTACACAAAATTTTGGCCAAAAAACAGTCCCTGAAAAATGACCATTTGAGGTGAGTCGTTCGGCTTTTTGCTCACCTACTGACTCTTAATGTGCGAGCGCTCAGTCGGTTCGCTGTCTATAAATTGTTATTGAAAGAGCAAAGCAAGCAACGCTCAACTGAGAACAGTCAACTGAAAACAAAAACAAAGAGAAACGAAGTGTTCTGCTCAGAACGAGAGCAAGCGTGCATTGATTTTTTCGGTTTTGCTATTGAGCAGACCGCAAAGGCAAAAATGTTCAATTGTTATTTACGAGCTCTGATTTAAACCCTTTTCTAGCAGGAGTGCCAGCCGTTCCGGGTGTTAAGACTGGTTTGGTTTAGTGGTTCGACGAGGTTTTAAGCCTCGCGCCGGTTCGTTTTTGAGAAACATCGATATATTTTTAAGAATCGACTTAAATCGGAAAAAAGATTAAAACACTTCTTCGAAAACGCCGCTGACAAAAATCTTGCAATGGGTAACAATAAAATTATAGTTCACAGTTTAAACATATGTTAAATTAATTTATTATATTGATTTTGGATAACTAAAATGCGTGTTGGTGGAGTATAAGAGAACAATTTGAAAGTAACTGCCACGTTTTTTCATCTACAGAAGCCAAGATGACGAAATAAATAGTATGTCACGTCCACTAATAACATCCTCTTAAAGCAGGGTTCCCCAAGAAGAGAGGCTCTCTGTCTCTCTCTAACACTCACTGATGTATTACTTCGGCAAGCATTCGGTGTGAATTTCCGAGTGTGTTCGGCCACCCGGGGCATGGCTGGAGAACACTGTCTTAAAGGCTCATCCATTCGCTTCCAAATCAGTTTGCCCCATTGAATATTCGAAGAAATAAGCTATGCATTATTTATGCCTCCCAGTTTGCTCAACGGAACGTATGTTTAGCCAAGCTAATAATCAGGACTGATGCATATCTTTAAACCAATTTACGTAGACAAGCTCCTATTTACAATCAGGAAGAGTGGCTGGACAACACATGTGATTTCTAAGAAGACATTCAGAATCACAGGTATTACTTGAGTGATATAACTTGTAATCATTTAAAAGAAATAAAAAAAAAGACAAGAAAGAAACTAGGTCAAGCCCGGCTATAATGTACTCTGTACCAACGAAAGTGTAACGCTTACAGTTGATTGTTAATTTTTGCCTCGCCTCCTTCCGACCCCACAAAATATGGAAGAAGATTCAAATCTCCCACAGTTTTAAAGATAAATGGTTCGTACCTTCTGCACATATTAAGTAATCAAGATTATTTAACGGCCAATATCAGAATATCAGTTAAGTTATGAGCAAAAGAATGTTCGCTGCTTTCCCATCCAATGGTTGTCCTGGACACTCCTTGTCCAATTCTAATTGAGAATGGTTCCAATGGCATTTCAATAGGCTAAAATGCAGTTTTCGTTAAATGAAAACAAAAAGCAAAGCCAAAATGAGTAGTTAATCCAACACTCTTCACTAAACCTCAGCCACTGATAAAATAATAAAAATAATATAACAATAAACTCAATTTTAAAATCTTGATTATTCTTAACACAAATCGAATTTCGTTCAGGAGCTGGTGCGATACATTTATCTGTTAGTGGCAAGAACACGCTGTCAGTTGGATACTTTATCGTCTTTTTTCATAATCATCTTCTTATACATGTCCTGATTTAAGGGCACAATTTTTCTGGGAACACGCTTCAAGGTAAACTGTGGCTGAATGGCCATCTTCATTATTATGAAGAATAGGAGGGCCAAGGAACAGGTCGCAAGTCCTAGTAGAAAATACTCCATTGCCAAGTAGGTTTTGCTTGACATCCCCATGGACATTAGCAAGTATCTTAGGGCGAAATAAACCATGCGCTCCAGCCGGCACCATACCACCAGGGAGGACACCTTCAGTAGGGCCAGCGATCCCACAGTCTCCACCAAAAACTGAATTGCATATGGCAAGTGCGTATATCGTACGGGATACATTTTGATATCAGTTGCGAGCAACATGACGGCAATGTCGAAAATCCAACTGGCCAAAGAGGGAGCCGGAGAACATTGATCTTGAGATTGATTCAGGACAAAGGACACATCCAGTATGGCATGGATCAAGCCCGCAAGGCCAACAGCCCAATATGCAGCCATCTCTTAATATCACCAAATATGTGTTTTCTCCTCAACTGTAAAACTAGGAATTGAAATTGTAACTGAGACTTGAAAAGTTGTTGTACTGAATGGAAAATTTCAAACTAACACTAGAAGAAAAGGCAATCGATAGAATTTCCCAACAATTGAGACTGATCAAGTGGCACAGTTTGACGTCGAATGGGGAAATTCAGGTGTTTCAAAGAACGCGCTCATAAGTATTTAACGAAAAGCTTTGATAATTGCGTTCTGCTGAGAAATATCGGACATGCTTTCACCCTCACAGGAAAGTCGACTAACCATTCCAACCCATCCCAGAAGAGAATATTCGCGCCTGTTCTGAATTCCGAAAACGAGTGGCATTGCCGCAAATCGAGTTGATTGCTGTTCCGAATTCCGCAAATCGACTAAAATTGTCGTTTTTAAAACGTGCGCTGCAGAGTCAGCGGAATTAAAAGTAATTGCTATTTAAAGCATTAAAATACTTCCCCAATAAGATCGTTTAACCTCATTACTTAAACTGTTTAAAGCAGTTTTTTATAAACATCTATAAAATATTGCATGAAAAAGAAAACCGAGCGGCCGCGACCAAACCGAGCTGTTCTGAATTCCACTTTATTTTTAGTCGATTTCGACCTTCAATCGGCGGCTGCTAGGGTTGCTGCATATGAATGTAATTTAATCGGTCAGCACTTTTTATACCCTGTTCCCATTGAAAATGGGAAAAGGGGGATCATGAAGTTGTGCAAAAGTATGTAACAGGTAGAAGGAAACATTTGCGACCCTATAAAGTATATATATTCTTGATCAGCATCAACAGCCGAGTCGATTTAGCCCTGTCCGTCTGTCCGTCTGTTCGTCTGTCCGTATGAACGCGTGTTTCTCAGAGACTATAAGAGCTAGAGCCACAAATTTTTGCATGTAGGTAGGTGTATACCCGATTCAAATCGAGTTTGTTTCAGATTTGGAAAATTCCTCCCCCTCCCCCCTTTAAGCGCAAAAAACTGTTAGAGCCACAATTTTTAAGATTGACCTTCCAAACTTTATATATATCAAGTAAGGCCCAATATCTATCTATTCTGAAAAGATCAATAAGATCGGACAAAAACACCGAAGTTATAAGCGAATCAATTTTGCTTGTAGGAGAGAGGGGGGGCCTTGCATTGTCAGTTACCGCGTTTGCGCGTGCGTGTGTGCGTATGTTAGAGTGTGTGTGTATGTGTGAGTGCGTATATATGTGTATACCAGATTCAAATCGAGTTTGTTTCAGATTTGTGTGTATGTAAAGGAAGGAAGAAAGGAAGGAAATCAAGGGAACAGGGTATTTTGTAGTCGGGGCACTCGACTACAGCTCCCTTACTTGTTTTTTTCAATGAAAGTTCTTTGAGCGAGTTTGGGATATCAAATATTTTAAGGGCTTAGTACATTGTCTGGTTTAAGGGATCCTTAAATCACCATCTGAACTGCTTCTTAGAGGTTCAAAGCCTTGGACAGTATAAAATTTAAGAGAGCTGTCATCTCTTCCACGGATATCCACGAGGTGATTAAGCATTCCTAGTCAGGTTCCACTACAACTATATTTTCTATCGAAGTCAAAGTGGGTGAATGGTGTTATCTTCTACTGATAACAAATCTGTATTAAATAAAACGAAATCGTATATTTTCGTTCTTAATACACAAACGAGGACACACCACCCCATAGCCCTTTTCTAAGCTGTGACTTAATTTTGGTAATGTTTACATCACAATAAGGGCTTGAATGTAGGTTTAAGCGGTTGCTCCACCACGATGGATAATGAAAACTGTTGCCCTAATTCTGAAGTTATGCTACTTTATTTAGTCTAACTATACTCTGTTCCAAAGACACACAGAGTATATTAAGTTGGTGCAAAAGTATGTAACAGGTAGAAGGAAGCATCTCCGACCCTATAAGGTATTATATATATATATATATTCTTGAACAGCATCAACAGCCGAGTCGAGACGGAGATGCTTTCTTCTGGTTCTTACATTCATTTGCACAAACTTAATATATTTATTGTATCTTTGGAAATGAGTGTCACCGATTAAGAGACCTAGCTTGCATGTTATTGCTTGGAAGTCGCATTTGTTTTAGTTACCGCGGCCACGAGTTACAGTTTTTAGTCACAGTTTAGAAGTCACAGTTCATAAGTCACAGTTTATAAATCACACATTAAAGTCACAGTTCATAAGTGACAGTTTAAAAGTCACAGTTTATAAGTCACAGTGTAAGGTCAAAGGTTATAAGTCACAGTTTCTAAATGGTGACATGACAAAACTTCCACGGACAAAAGGCCCATATCAAAATTAATCGTAGTAAACATCGAAACTAAATTCAAAAATGTTATGGGCCTTATGTCGACATTAAATTCGGACATAAAGCCCACATTTCAGTGGACTTTTCGCCCAGTTTAATTTGAGGTCCTGCTGGGTGCAAGACGAAATGTGTGCCTTTTGCAAATCAAAGAAGAGAAGCAACTTTATAAGATCCAAGCTTCCTCATGACAAATGGGGCGGCTTTTAAAAAAATGCAAGCCAGCGATGTCCCAAAATCGCCTGGCGGACGCACGACATTTCATGAACAGTCCAGTCTCAGGTAATCTGGCCGATTCTGATGTAGCGGGTAGTTTGTATGTCTGCGATATCGTCTCGGGCCATTTAAACTGTATTTTGCGAAAATATTTCGCCGGTTAATGAATATACCGAAGCCGATGGCTGTCTGAAATCGCCTGGCGGATAGCTGAAATATAGTGCACAAGCTCTGGTAAAGCTGTGCGGATCGACCAGGCCGATGGTTACCCTAACCTAGAGGCCGTCACGTCGCTACGAACTGGGCATAGGCAAGCTCTCAAAAGCAGTCGGCTCACACACAGTATAAGCAGTATAAGCTTCGCTGCACTGCGTGTTCGGCTCTTGTTTAACTGCTTCGCGATTGAATTAGTTTTTCCGCTGCCCTCACACACACCAATGCCAAATTGGGATTGTGTTTTTTGCCGGCACCTGCCCTAGTCTAACGGCCGAATGGCCTTGCATGCATACCAAATCTTGCATAAAATTCTAGACACTCTAAATATTCTTTTATAATAAGAACATTTAAATCCACTTGTAGAACTAGTTCATCAGCATGGAAAGCATGTATTGGTCAAGTTTTATATTCATCACCGTGTGGTTAATGTCATTTAATGTCCGGATATAGGGCCCATACAATTTCCGAGTTATATTTCAAAGTAATGATTGAAATTTTTCCTAAGGGCCTCATGTCCGCGGGCCTTTTGTCATGTCACCTTTATAAATCACAGTTTAAAGTCACGGTTTATAAGTCACTGTTTACAAGTAACAGTTTATAAGTCACAGTTTCCAAGTCACAGTTTACAAATCACAGTTTATAAGCCACAATTTATAAGTCACAGTTTATAAGACACAGTTTATAAGTCACAGTTTATAAATCACAGTTTAAAGTCACTGTGTACAAGTCACAGTTTATAAGTCACAGTTTATAAATCACAGCTTAAAGTCACAATTCAAAAGTCACAGATTATACGTCACAGTTTATAAGTCACAATTTACAAGTTACAGTTTAGGAGACATCGTTTTAAGTCAGCACGAAAGTCATAGTTTGTGAGGCATAGTTTTAAGGTAACAGTTTGAAAGAAACATTTGAGAAGTCGCCGGCCGGGCGGCCTTTAAGACTAACAGTCTAAGGATTACCGTTCAACAATCTCGAGCAGTCGATACCTGTAGTGTTTTGTGGAGATCCCAAGACCAAAATCTTCGGTTCGGTAAGGTAAGAATTCCAAAATACTTGTATTTTTCAACGGTTTTGAACCGCCGGACCGCAAAGAACCTAGGTAAGAGATTGGAGTGATTGCTTTTAAGCAGCTCTCTCTGCAAAGTTGCTAAGCTGTACAGCAGTTTCAAGGACCGCGTAGATAAACTGTTTTCAGATAAATGCACTTGGGAAACACATTTTACATTTCACTGAGCACCTGGTGAGCTCTCGGTTTCCCTCTAAAAGTATGCCACAAATTCATCAATTAATCCATAAAGTGTGAAATATGATTTGTCTTTCATTCATTCAACTTTAAATGAATTTTGCAAGCCATTAAACCAGTTCGCTAGGCCTATTGATTGATACCGCCGCTGGGTGATGAGGTGGATAAGGTGCCGTTTTTTGGCCATACCAAATATAAACATACACACACACACATACACATACAAGCACAGCGGATCGATTCAAGTTCAATGTCAGAGTCATGCCAAAAGCGTTCTAATTTGAATAAGTTTTAGGTCAGCTCTCTGAAGAAGAAGAGGCGACGACATAGGCTCGAAGTTCGAAGTGAACATCAATTTGCATAAACCAAAGACGCGACGTAGCCGCCGGCAGAGGTGGAGCGGCGCCGGTGAAGCATATATAACTCAAGTGGAGCGGCGACAAATGCATTCATTGCCTCGCAGCAATTTGTCAACACAGCAGCAGCATCAGCAACTCCAAAGCCAAGCAGCCCAAGGATTACCCATCTAGCTCATCACCAAAACACCACACTTTCCATACAGAAAATGTTGTCCTTCAGCCTCATCGGTATGGTAGCCTTGCTGGCTGCCGTAAGCCAGGCGCGTCCACAGTATGGCTACGAGCCAGCTGGTCCCGGAGATTTACTACTCGGCGGTGTAGGTGGCGGCGCTAGTGGAGGCCACCGCGGTGGCGACAAATATCTACCCCCGGCCAGCACCACACCCGCTCCCATTATCAACAAAAAATTCTATTTGGTCTCAGCTCCCGAGGATCATTCCAATGATGGCAAGGTGAAGCATTTGGTCTTGGGTCGCCCGCAGAAGAACTATCGTGTGGTCTTCATCAAGGCGCCGGCCGGTGACAATGCCAATGTCAAGTACTCGGCCGAGTTTGCTCCCCAAGAGGAGAAGACCGTCATCTATGTGCTGAGCAAGAAGGATAACGATGTGGATGCCAATGACATTGCCACCCCAGCGCCCACTCAGCCCAGCAAGCCGGAGGTGTTCTTCATCAAATACAAGACCGATGAGGAGGCACAACAGGCCCAGAAGGAGATCCAGGGACAATACGACAAGCTGGGCGGCACCAACGAGTTCCAGGAGGACACCAATGCGCCCATCACCTCGGTCATTGGCAGCCTGGATGGTCTGAATCCCGATGGCAGCTACAACTATCGTCAGATTAACCGGCCACAGGTGTCGTCGCCCCATTCGCAGTATCTGCCCAGTTTGCTGAAGCACTAGAAATTCCTTAGAAATTGTTGTTGATTGATTTTTTTTTTTTAGTTTTAAGCGCGAACTTCGATTTTGTTATGTTTTTTTTTTGTTGTTTCATTTTGTTGTTAATAAAAAATGTTTTATTTAAACCTTCGCTTTGATTTCTGTTTTTCCCGGCCATCAAACGGAATTAAATCAACATGCAAAGTGTCCAAATCGAATCGATTGAAACAAGAAGAAGAAAGAGGAAAACGAGTCGAAATTAAATTCAAAATTAGCTTAAATGAAGTGAGAAATCAAAATAAGCTCATCAAATTTAATTAAATGGAATAAAACTTTTGGTCGGTTTGGGCCATTAAACTGACGCTGCATAAACGACAGCCAAGCGGAGCGATTAAAAGAGCCGGCACAGTCACGGATAAAAGTATGCGCCTTTGAAGTGGAATTAGAGTTAAGGGAAAAGAAAGATGTGGTTTTTTGCAGAAAAAGAAGTCAGTAGGTCCCACGTTGTTTAAACAGAAGACATGGACAGTTAACTTACTAAAAAACACAACTTTTGACAGTATCCATAATGGCCAGACTATATTCGGCAGTTGATCACCAAAGACGCAGAAAACGTTTTCTATGTCTATGCAGCATTTCACTTAGAACGAACTAACTTCAGCTGGCGGTTAAGAAGGACTCCAGCCGCTGATGACCTTATGAATATGATGCTACAGTCAATGAAACGAAAATTGGTCTGCTGGGTGCAACTTGGCCGTGATAGACTTCAAAAAACTGAGTCCCACAGAAAGACTGCACAACAATTCACATAGAAGAGAAACCTAGAAGGAACAGGTGAGTTTTTTTCTTTATTAGCAAATTTGCGATTGGGCTTCAAAATTGGCCCTACACAGAAAATAAACCAGGGAACTGTAGTCGAGTGCTCCGACTACTAAATACCCTATTTCCTTGATTTCGTGTGTTTTCCTTTACATACACACACACACTGACACATACACACATGGAAGGCCTTTCTGATCGCCAATTCGGATTCAGAAAGAAGCTGAGCACTACTGACGCAATTTCGACATTCGTAGGCATAGCGCAAGAAGCTATTGAAGGCACCAGGTGGCGCGGCGGACGCAAGAAGTACTGCCTTATTACCACGTTGGATCTCAAGAATGCCTTTAATATGGCTAGCTGGCACAGTATTCTTGAAGCGTTGCAGCGGCTTCGCGTATCCGAGTACCTCATCAGGATCATATGCGACTACTTCAGGAACAGAGTACTCTTGTATGATACTGCAGCAGGAGAACGGCAACGCAGGATTTCTGGAGGCGTACCGCAAGGATCGGTGCTAGGTTTCAACACTATGAAACGTCATGTACGACGCAGTGTTGCGCCTGCAGCTACCTGATGGCTGTACAATAGTGGGATTCGCTGATGACATTGCAGTCATCTCAGTCGCTAAACATGTGGGAGATGTCGAAGCCAATACAAACGCAGCCATCCGCGAGTTTATCTCATGGCTCGGGGAAAACGGGTTAAGTTTGGCTGCCCACAAGACGGAAACAATGCTGGTCAGTAGCAGGAAAAGATCGAAGCTTGATAAGATCGAAACCTGCCATCAAGTACCTGGGCCTAATATTGGACCACAGGTTAACCTTCAAGCAACATCTTGAGTATGTCGGAGAGAAAGCAGCCCGGATCTCAACTGCTTTAGCGGGAATGATGTCCAATATTGGCGGACCTCGTCAGCGAAGTATGATGCTGATCGCAAACGTGGTGAGGTCAGTCATACTCTACGGAGCACCGATATGGGCAGCTGCAATGAAAGTACCTTCGTACAGCCGGGAGTGCAAGTCTGCATACCGCAGGAGCGCACTCAGAGTGTTGTGTGCTTTCCGCACCGTCTCTGAGGACGCTGCGCCATGTCCTAGCAGGCATGGCCCCGTTGGATTTACTCGCAAGAGAAGCCTGCAGAAGAGATGCGCCCGCTGATCGCCGGGAAGAGACTCTCGCACACTGGGAGAGAAGATGGAGAACTGCTACAAACGGTCAATGGAGAAGACGGAGAATACCGGACTTATGCCGGACTTACGACCGTGGGTTTGCAGGACGCACGAGCAAATCGACTTTTACATGACGCAAGCACTGACGGGACATGGATGCTTCAAGTCCTACTTGTTTAGGTTTAAGCATGAGACGGATCCTTTTTGCACACACTGTGCAGGGATCCCAGAAGACGCTGAACATGTCCTTTTTGCCTGTCCTAGATTTGCTGCTGAACGGGAAGAGCTAAGGTTAGAGAGTTAGAGTCAATGACTTGATGGGTATTCTACTTAGCTCGCAAAACAACTGGTCTGCTTTTAGCAACTATGCAGCACATATAATCATATCCTTGCGTCGCGCTGAAAGACAGCGCAGAATGACTTCAAATCCTAGATAGGAATCTAGTGGAGGCTTTCATCCCAGCCCCCCCTCGTGAAGTAATACTTTGCGGTGGTACCGCGAGAGGGAAACGGAGATTAGGGGTGGTTTTAGTGGGTGAGGCAGTCCCAAGTCCCACACTATCCGGCTTTCAATGCTTTCCCCCCCATAAAAAAAAAAAAAACACACATTCCAACATACACACAAACGCATGGCATGCGGCCGAACTCGATGTCAATGCAAGACCTCCCTCTCTCCCACAAGCAAAATTTAATCGAATAAAACTTCGGTGTTTTTTGTCCGATCTAAGCGTTCATACGGACGGACAGACGGACATGGTTAAATCGAATCGGCTGTTAATGCTGATCAAGAATATATATACTTTATAGGGTCGCAAATGCTTTCTTCTACCTGTTACATACTTTTGCACAACTTCATGATCCCCTTTTCCCATTTTAAATGGGCACAGGGTATAAAGAGGAATCGATTAAAACCTTTTCACTAAACCAAAGCCACTAAGAAGTAATGAAAAGAATAAAACAAAATAAATTTTACCATCTTAATTATTATTGAATATACATTGAATTTCGATCTGGAACTGGTGCTACATATTTATCTATTGGCGCGTAAAACACGATTCCACTTGGCCACTTTGTCTTCTTTTTTCTGAACCATTTTTTCATACATCTCCTGATTTAAGGTCACCATTGTCCTTGGAACACGCTTCAGGGTAAACTGTGGCAGAATGGCCATCTTCATTATTATGCAAAATAGGCAAGCCAAGGCACAGGTCGCAAGTCCTAGTAGAGAATACTCGTATGCCAAGTATGTTTCCGTTGACATACCAATAGCCAGCAGGAGGAACTTTACTGAGAAGTAAACCATTCGCTCCAGGCGGCACCATACCACCAGGGAGGACACCTCCAGTAGGGCCAGCGATCCCACAGTCTCCACAACAAACTGAATAACATATGGCAAGTGCGTATATCGTACGGGATACATTTTGATATCGGTTGCAAGCAACATGACGGCAATGACGAAAATCCAACTGGCCAAAGGGGGAGCCGGAGAACAGTGGTCTTGCGATTGATTCAGGACAAAGGACATACCCAATATGGCATGAATGAAGCCTGCAAGGCCAACAGCCCAATATGCAGCCATCTCTTAATATCACCAAAAATGTGTTTTCAATTCAACTGTTAAACTAGGAACTGAAATTGTAATTGACCCTTGAAAAGTTGTTGTACTGAATGGAAAATTTTAAACTAACAGTAGAAGAAAAGGAAATCGATAGAATTTCCCAACAATTGAGACTGATCAAGCACAGCTTGAAGTGGAATGGGGAACTTATATATGAGTTCTGCCATCCTCAAAGGAAAGCCGACCCTTTCCAAGCAATTCCCTCAACAAATTTAATAGACCAGTTAATGGGATTATCGTGTTGATATGGTGTGGGCTAAACTATGGCTTCATATTCGGGGGTGTCCTGGAAATCTCTAGAGATTTTGGCTTCGGTTGGTTTGCAAAAAGGCTCGAAAAATCCGTCGGTGTCCCAGAACTTGGAGAGATTTCATTTTCTTATTAAAAAGTCTAGTTAGATGGTGTGTGTATAAGATTATGGTCCAACTACAAAAACAGGGCTGCGTCGCTCACAAATAATTGATAACAGATTTTGTTCATAGCTGTATTTATGGTTACAGACTTTCCAGCCCTGTTTGTGTCTTTGCTAAGTTCGCTAAGTTTGCGTAGGTTAGCGAAGTCACACTGATTGGTTTGTGTATTGGATTGGGTTGGTTTCTCCAAATCTCTTAACAAAATACTAGAGGTTTGAAAGCAACCGAAAGAGATTTCTAGGACACCGAGAATTGGTTTTGGGTTGGAATTTGGTTGGAAGTGATTTCTGGGACACCGCCGATTAAGTTACTTTGTTAAAAATTCATTTTAACAGAATTTTTATGGGCTTTCGTTTTGCCACATTTATTGCTCCACCACAGAGGATAGTAAAAATTAGTGCCTTGATTCTGATCAAAATTTGGCTTTTGGTAAGTTATGATGTGGTCGGGTGGCTCAGCGGCTAGTGTGCGCGACCGCTGTGCAAGAGGTCGAGTGTTCGATCCCGCCTCAAAACATCTAATGAAAAGTTTTTTCTTTGAATAAACTTTACACCCGGTCACCTCTCTCTGCTGTTGGCGCCAGCTTTGTAGTAATTAGCCATGCTAAAGTTTCTCACTGTGTCAAGCCATTTAACATTTTACATATGGTATTTTATGTGTTACAGTTTAACACATTGAAACATATTAAGCAAATTGCAACTACTCAAAGAACAGTTGCATTTGACCAAAGGGTGCACATGTGCGGACACTTGTATAATCCAGTCCAAACAACCATTTAAAAAGGGCACATCAGTTATCAATACAATCCCCCACGTGACACAAATATTGTATTGAGGTGCATGGGGGTAAAACCAAATTGTAAATAAATAGACCAAAAATCGTTAAATACTTATGAGCGCGTTTTTTGAAACACCTGAAGTTCCCCATTTGACGTCAAACTGTGCCACTTGATCAGTCTCAATTGTTGGGAAATTCTATCGATTGCCTTTTCTTCTACTGTTAGTTTGAAATTTTCCATTCAGTACAACAACTTTTCAAGTCTCAGTTACAATTTCAATTCCTAGTTTTACAGTTGAGGAGAAAACACATATTTGGTGATATTTAGAGATGGCTGCTTATTGGGCTGTTGGCCTTGCAGGCTTCATCCATGCCATACTGGGTATGTCTTTTGTCCTGAATCAATCGCAAGACCACTGTTCTCCGGCTCCCCCTTTGGCCAGTTGGATTTTCGTCATTGCCGTCATGTTGCTTGCAACCGATATCAAAATGTATCCCGTACGATATACGCACTTGCCATATGTTATTCAGTTTGTGGTGGAGACTGTGGGATCGCTGGCCCTACTGGAGGTGTCCTCCCTGGTGGTATGGTGCCGCCTGGAGCGAATGGTTTACTTCTCATTAAAGTTTCTCCTACTGGCTATTGGTATGTCAACGGAAACATACTTGGCATACGAGTATTCTCTACTAGGACTTGCGACCTGTGCCTTGGCTTGCCTATTTTGCATAATAATGAAGATGGCCATTCTGCCACAGTTTACCCTGAAGCGTGTTCCAAGGACAATGGTAACCTTAAATCAGGACATGTATGAGAAAATAGTTCAGAAAAAAGAAGACAAAGTGGCCAAGTGGCATCGTGTTTTACGCGCCAATAGATAAATATGTCGCACCAGTTCCAGATCTAAATTCAATGTATATTCAAAAATAATCAAGATGTTTAAAAATATTTTATTGATGTACTCTTTTCATTATTTTCTTGGAACAGATCTCGGAGATGGTAAGAGATAGAGGTTTGACATGTATGGGACAAGAGCTTGTTATACTTTCAGGCAGATCAAGATTATTTTCATATCTCCGGCAGTTTTAAAGATAGAATGTTTTTGCCTTCTGGACATATTTAGTAATTGGGTTTCTTTTTCGATCCGCCAAAAGAATGGTAAAGATCGGATGAATGATAGTCAAGTTATAAGAAAAACAAACAATTTTATGGGCAGCACCGGCCGCAACGACGACGGACAGCACTTCACAGGTACAGAGTATATTATAGTCGGGCTTGACCGACGTTCCTTACTTGTTGTTTTCCATATTGTTGCTGAGTGTCTTTAAAGGCTCTTGAAACCATTTAGGAGTGCTTCTTAATTAGATTTTGACAAGAAACGGATCATTCGCTTTCTCTACATCACCAAATGGAGAGAAATGTCAGTTGCGATAGACACCAGCCTTTCAAATGAAGTTTCCAATAAGAAAAAGCAAACAAATCCAAAATCTTGTTGAAATTATAAATTAAATGATCATTAAAACTGCAAACTCAATTAGTTTTGGTTTTCGTCGCGCTCTTTAAGCGCTTTTCCCGCCATTCAAATCGCAGCGAGATCATTTATCATTTAAGCTCAGCTGAAATATTATTGTGTGGCCTAGCGCAGGGCGCATCATTCAACGCCCTCGCACAGGTTGACTAATGATCTCGGCTCCGGCCTGCTGCTCTGTCCATTTGGTTCAGCCTCGCTGCTGATTAGTAGATTAATTTCGTCGTTGGTCTTCATCGTGGTGTGTTGTCAACAAGTCGAGGGAGACAATTAAAATATCAACACAAAGCCAACGCATTTTGGTCTTCATTTATTGAACTGGTTCGAGATCGGCAAAAGATCGCATTCGATTTGCATAAATTGACGCGTAATTCCCACACTTTCATGTCGCATTTAAGCAAAATGGTACAGCTAATTTGATTTATGATTAGTTTTATGAAGAAGAAGAAAAAAGTTTTCATGCACAATTAATTTCCCGCATTTGCAAGTTTGTTGCCTAAGTCTTTTGTTTTCTTGGGCCGGGGCCTAATTAAGGCTGATATATATAAAAGAGTTTGCTTTTACCCTAGAAAGGTTTCATTTGACGTCTTCATTTCAAGCATGTGGTATCTCATTCTGTGCCTCGTTTGGAGCCTACAGCAACAGTTGGCTCAAACGCATAGCTCCTATCTACCAGCGGCTGCTCCATTGGCTCCCGTTATTACCACACAATTCTACAGCATTTCTCCAGCTGAGGATTTGGACGATTTACCACCACAGCGCAAACATTTAGTGATTGGACAGCCTCGGCGTAATTATCGTGTAATTTTCATACGTGCACCAACGGCTCAGCAGGATCAAGTGAAATATACCGCCGAATTGGCACCACAAGAGGAACGCACCGTCATCTATGTGCTGAGTCGTAAGCCCCAAGAATTGGAAGCCCAGGATATTGTGACACCCGCACCACCAGAGTCCACACAGAAACCCGAGATCTTCTTTATCAAGTACAAAACTAACGAAGAGGCAGTCGCCGCTCAACGGGAGATACAAACACAATACGATCAACTGGGTGGCAACGCAGAGTACTTGGCACCCCAAGTGGCACCCATACACTCTGTAATAGGCAATGGCTATCATTATCAGTCACCCTTGACTGCAATGGTCTCCACCGCTTTAGCGCCACCAAATCCACGCTACGGCGGCTACTAAAACATTTCAATTTACATAAAAATCGCCAAAGATAGCGAACGCATAAATAAAAAAATAGTTTTCGTCGCGCAGTTATGTTTTTTTTTTTTTTTTTGTGAATTTTTGCTGTTATCTGATTTGCGATTTTTGGTTTTTTTTTTTGCAAAAGTGCTTTGACCCTGTGCTAAACGAGAGGAGATTCAAGATAAAATTCCATTTGAAATATGGAAATACCATTTTTAAGCGCTCAAATAGGGAATTTTGTTAAGTTGAGAAAGAAAACTTAACAATTGTACAAAAAGCTTACAAAATATAGTCAACCAATTATTTCTATGCTGTCTGCTCACCAAAATGACAGGTACAAATCAAACACACTCGCTCACTCTCTGAACATAGCACTTGTTTTTGCTTCTCTCGTGTTTTCTGATTTACACACGCCGGTGCGCAAGCGGTAACTGATAATGCAAGCAAACAAGCAAAATCTCTCCAACAAGCAAAATTGAATCGTATATAACTTCGGTGTTTTTTGTCCGATCTTAATGATCTTTTCAGAATAGATAGATATTGGGCCTTACTTATAAATAAAGTCTCGAGGGTCTAACTTAAAAATTGTGGCTCTGACAGTTTTTAGCGCTTAAAGGCGGGAGGGGGAGGAATTTTCCAAATCGGAAACAAACTCGATTTGAATCTGGTATACACCTACCTACATGGATAAATTTGTGGCTCTATCTCTTATGGTTTCTGAGATCGACGCGCTCATAAGGACAGATGGACGAACAGACGGCCATGGCTAAATCGACTCGGCTGTTGGTGCTAATCAAGATTATATATACTTTATAGGGTCGCAAATGTTTCCTTCTACCTGTTACATACTTTTGCACAACTTCATGATCCCCCTTTTCCCATTTTTAATGGGAACAGGGTAAAAAAAGAAGATACTAACAATTTAACAAATTTCCGAATATTTTGGTATGATGATTCTAGATGGGTTTCGTGTGCTGAACACGAATCTGTTTTGTACGTCTAGATCTTTAGTAATTTGAGCTTAAAGCTGCTTAAAATGCATATTTTGACCCTATTTCGGCACTTTTTGTGAGGAACCTTTACTAATGTTTTAATTCTCGATGATTAATAGCTGTAAAATGAACTATCCCGAAAATTTCTGCTATTTTTTAAACGAAGATATATCATTTTGAATACAAGCAGGGGTTAATACCGAAACGTATTTCGGTTCCGGTACAGGTACAGGTTTTCGGTTTCGATACGGTACCCAGTTTTTTATTTCGGTATACCGGTACGTACCGATATGAGTTCAATTTTTTTGATAATTTTAAATAGTAAATTGTGGGATAAGTTTTACTTTTTTTGTTCTTTTGTAATTAAAGAAACAATATTCAAAATAAAAGTTTCAGTCGTTTGACATTTAAATCGTTTATAAAAAAGGGATTTATCTCGCTTTTCTATATCCTGAACCAGTGATTTCCAATTTGCAATGCATTCAAATGGAAAAAAATCACCCAAAACTACATATCCGGCTTAAAAATGAGTTGTGGCCAACTCAGTTTTTCTAATATGCTTACAATTTAGCGATCTGCGGCCGCAAAAGTGGAGTAAATGTTAAAGACGTCTTCTGCCAGCAAATGTTTTCGCATCCTGTAGGTTGAGCTCCAACGCGTGGGTCAATCATGTGGAGGTTTCTTGATTTGCTTGTCCGCCATAAGGTTGCTGATTGATGGTGTGCTCAGCGTTTTAACAAGGGCTCTGACTGTTTTAAGATTGCATTGACTGCTAGCTGCAGTGTAAGCGCAGCTCTCCGCAAGCCTAAATGTAAAGAAAGTCACTAAAGTTTGAAGGAAAGATGAAGCTATTGTGTGCTTTATACACACCAATGTATGCATTTGCTATTAATGACTAAATTTTCTAAATTCATCGACTCTATTCTCATTGTCGTCATTCTAGTCATCGTAGTCCGAAACAGGGTCAATGCTAAGAAGCTTCACCATTTTCATTATATTCCTGCTGTTATCCAAAGTACATGAATAAAATTACATGACTTGTTGTTCTCATCATTTTGAATCCCTTCGTCGTAAGAACGCTTAATATGCTTTGTCAAATTAGTGCTATCACTTTAAAGAGAACGAATTTATTTCAACAGAAACCTTTCGATTACATACATACACATACCTTGCAAATTTACAGACATACATGAGTACATTTGTAAAAACAGCATTTGTTTTTGGCTTATGGAATTCGCATAGGACTTACGCAAAACAAAATTGTAGCAAAAACTTTGAATATATCTCTCTTCTCTTTCTCTCCTATGCTCTTGCGAAACTGAAGGCAACAACAATACATGCAGACAAGGCTGTATAGTCGATTTTGTTTTTGTAGTCGAGCCACAAGCACTCACACACCCAACCGATTGCAGTTTTTCTTCGAGTTCTTCTTTTGCTGATAAAAAACTATACATTTGTCTCTTTCTAACAATTGCGTATGCAGAAGAAGAAGCAAAAAAGGCGCCAAACGTTTGATTATTTCGCAATATCTATCGCAGTGCAGCGAAAACGACGCGTTAGTGTTTTTTTTTATGTATGGAAAAAATTTAGAAAAAATTCTTACCAAATAAACGATGAAACACAACTGAATGTCTTATGTATGTACGTATGTACGCACATTTGTAGGTATATTAGTGAGGGATACTCTACTAATACCGCGATAAGAGTACTCGTCTAACAAAGGAAGGATCGACAATTTGAACATATGTATGTATGTATTTATGTACGTGTTGATGTTCTCGGCACTTGTAAAACTGACGTCCCAGTCACTGGTTTTAATGCATGCACTTGTACAATGTACATGTACAATACATGCACATATGTTCATATTTTATTTTATTGCCAATGTAAATATGTATTTGTATGAACACGTAAAACAAATCAAACATACGTAACAAATCAAACAATCTACGAACATACGTTATTCGCCTTATAGAAGCTGCGAGATTTTCATGCAAGTCATTTAACAGAGGGGTGCTTGAATTTTACAACTTCTCAGAAAAGTGGCAAGAAAATCTAACATTGTGAAAAGGACGACTTAGGATTCCTTCTTTGCGTTACAAACATTGACCAAAATTACTCAGCTAAATTAAAAAAAAAAAAAACCGAAACAGTACCGGTACCAACGTTTCGGTTTCGATTCGGTTCTATCGATTCCAATAATAACGGTAAACGGTATTCGGTTCTCAAAAAAAAAAATAATAGGGGAAAGTTAACTTCGGCTCGGCCAAAGTTTTGTATACCCTTGCAGCTTGCATTGAAAACAAAAAAGTTTTTCTAACTAAGACTACTTTTTGGACCTTACTTTTCTATGGGATCTATACTATATAGATGTCTGATTTCGAACAAACTTGGTGAAATCATGGAAAAGCATAATACACTGTTAATTACGAAATTTGGAGGCGATCCCATTTTAAACAAAAAGTTTTTCAATCATTCATACTGCAGCTATATGCTATAGTCATCCGATATTGATAAAACTTTGTGGAAATATGTTAAAGTATATAAATTAAGAATATGCCAATAAAAAGGACGTTTTCATTAAAAAACAAAAAAGTTTTTCTCACAAAAACTAGTTTTTCGACCGATAGTTTCTATGGGAGCTATATGCTATAGTCATCCGATTTCGACCCAACTTTGTAGAATTGTGTAAAAGTATATAAAATGAGTGTATGCCAATGAAAAGGACGTTTTCATTAGAAACAAAAAAGTTTTTCTCACTAGAACTAGTTTTTCGACCGATCGTTCCTATGGCAGCTATATGCTATAGTCATCCGATTTCGACCAAGCTTAGTGAAATCATGGGAAGGGAAAGTAAACTAAAAAATACGTACTTTGGAGGCATTTCCATTAAAAACAAAAAAGTTTTTCTCTTTAAGACTAGTTTTTCAACCGATCGTTCCTATGGCAGCTATATGCTATAGTCATCCGATGCGGCCGGTTCCGACAAATGTGCAGCGTCTTTTGTACCAAAAGACTTTGTGCAAAGTTTGGTGAGGATAGCTTTAAAACTGACGGAGGAGATAGCATAGAAACAGACGGACAGACGGACAAGGCTAAATCAACTCAGCTCGTCTTGCTGATCAAGAATATATATACTTTATGGGGTCGGAGATGCTTCCTTCTATGCGTTACAAACATCCGGACAATTTTATAATACCCTCTGCAAGGGTATACAAAATTGTATCGGTTCCGGTACGTGATTTGAAACGGTTTATTTTGGTTAACGGTACCGGTTCCGGTATTAAAACCTGAATACAGGTGTTCAAAATCATTAAATTGTTTACTGCCCATTATAATGATATGCTAAATCACTATAGTTGGCTGGGCATCTTTATTAAATTTTTAAGAAAATGTTTAACAACATTCATTGCATACCCTTGGGCGATACAAAATATGTTCAATTGCAGCACATGTATTCAAAATGGTATATCTTCGCTTAACTAAATCGTAGAATTATTTGGAATAGTTTATTTTGAAAGTAAGAAATAATATTTTATGGTAATAACAAAAAGAGCGAAATCAAACGAAAAAAACCTCCTCGAAACGTTCATAAAAAGAGTGAAAATATACATTTCAAGCAACTTTAAGCTCAAATTACCAAAAATCTAGACGTAATGGACCATTTCCGAAAACAGATTCCTATTCAGCATACAAAAATCATGTGAAATTATCACCAAACCTTCAATACACTAGACCTTGTTGCCTAGTGTTATCTTTTGGCACTCACATTGAATTTTCTGTGATTAAAGTCTATTATTTTCCAACTGTGTCTAGAGATGAATTTGCAATTAAACTAATGACAAATAGATATATAGTCTGTCTGTTTAGCAAGAAACCGTTTAATTTATAGCCTGTTTTTACCATAGAAATGTAGCAACACTCTGAAATATTTAATTGAAATGAATTTATGCGAAATGTTCACAATGGAAACAGACTTTTAGTATATCAGATGGCTTATCTATGCTCTTATGTTTTGACTACAAAATACCCTCAACCCTTGATTCTAAATGTTTTCATTCATTTGCTTGCACTCGACTACATCATTCACTCATACATACGTCTTATTAAAAGCTGCGGTAGCAGTCTCTTTCGAACAGCAAAAAACATCGTATAGTATCGTTATTTGACTGATCTTTTTGAAATTTTCCTACTCTTAGAGTCCTTGATGTTGAAGCTTTTATACAGACAATTGAATTTATAGCGTGGACGATCAAACCTTTTTTCTAAAGGTTCATTAAATCTTGTTGAGCCTTTGGCGAAACTTTTACAAGTACTGTAGTTTTGGTCTAGAAATGCCTTCAATACCATTTGTCAATCTGTATTTACATGTACAATGTGGAAATTTTGAACAATTGCGAGTTGACTATTGAGATGAAAGTACAGCACAATCCCCCAAGTATGTTTAAAATGAACTACTAAGATTGGCCGGGTGGCTCAGCGGCTAGTGTGCGCGACTGCTGTGCATGAGATCGTGGGTTCGACCCCGCCTCGGAACATCTAATGAAACGTATTTTCTTTGGATAAACTTTACACCCCGTCACCCCTCTCTGCTGTTGGCGCCAGCTTTGTAGTAACTAGCCATGCAAAAGCAACCTCAAACTGCCGTTCGGACTCGGCGTTAAACTGTAGGTCCCTTTCTTTTGTGCGAAAATTAGAAGCGCACAAGCCAAGAGATTGAGAGGAGCTCGGCTTTGGTCCTTTGGGGCTGTGTCAAGCCATTCTACATTTTACCAGATTTCTATCAACTCTCACATCTGTTCGTTTGTTTTCTGATATATGTGAAAAGAAGCGTTAAAGTGTCATCCCAAATGGGTAACTCCACTTAAACTAAACTTCAATTTACATAAATTTGGCAAATCGCAACCGAAATAAAATTAAACAAAAAAATATAAATTCAAATTCCAAAATAGCAATGCATTTTTTTATGTTTTTTTTTCTCTACTTTTTTATAGATTTATTTGCATTTGCATTTAACATATTTGGGCATCAACTGGACGACCTTTTTTGATTGGCAGCAACAACTCTTGGCAGCGATTAATCTTGAATTTTTGCCAAAAAAAAAAAAAAAAACAAAAGAAATGTGATGCAATCCCACGTAGGGGCGAGGTCAGTGCAACAAAAGTGTTCTTTTGGGCTTTCCATCATCATCAACCAACATCATCATCCTCATCGTATTGGAGTCTCAAGGCCTTTGCATAAATCACAAGTAGAGTGACCCAGCCCCAAAGCGCATTCAAATTATGGCAATTATATTGAAATATTTTTTGGAATTTCTGCTTTTAAGTCTTTGCTTAACTAAAAATAGACCATGACACAACATAGTCAAAAAAGTAAAGAAGATGCGCGGTGACAACATTTGTGTGTTTGAGCTTATCAAATGGAAATGCTTTAATTTATAGACCCCGCCAATGATTAAGCAAGCCACCGACAAACGCCGTCGCCGTCTTCGTCTCTGAGTTGAGTTGCCAACGAACACACATACAACAGGCCTAGTCTGTAGACTGTACACTCAAAAAAAAAAAAACTTTTTAATAGCTATTGGATAAAAGCATCCGGCTTGAAGGACCAAGTTTTGTAGAGGTTGAGTTAACAACTCATAGATAAAACAGGCCTAGACTACAGTCTATATGCAATCAAAAAAACAGCAGTGTAAGTTCAACTACTTAATAGTTATGTACTATGGAACGACGTATTCGGCTCGAAGGACCAAATGTCTTAAAGGTGGAGTTTTCAAAGCACAGACAACAGCCTACTAGTCTACAGTCTATGTATACTCGAAAAAAAACAATGTATGTAAGTTCAACTACTTAGCTAGGGGACACAGGATCCGGCTCGAAGGACCAAATTTTGAAATGAAGTTGATTATGGGAAAGGCTTCGTTTACTTGGAAATACTTTCATAGAAGTAGTTTTAATATTGTGGTAGAAAGCTATTTTCTTCTTGGGTGGTCTTAGATGCGCTGTTTTATATGAAAAAGGCTTTCTTTATCAGATAATGATAATGTGGTAAACTAATTCGAATTTACTTGACTTTTGATTGTTGCTTCTGTGGTTTCTGATGGCATTCATTCTTCAATCAAAACAAATTTCAATTTATTTTAAATTTTCGCCTTTTGCATCTTCATCTGTTTCTTTAGTCTTATAACCAAATTTTCTTCCAGTGTAAGTTTCTTCTTTGATTTCCCTTCGCTCACTTAAAAAATCACTGAAATCAATGCCAATAAATTGTTAATATGCCTTTGGCAAATTTTTTATATAATTTTTATATTTTTTTTTAGTGATTTGTCTTAATGCTTTTGCACATAATTAAATTCTTGTTAACAAACAATGGCTAAAATACGTCAGAGAAATATTTAGACAAAAAAAAACCCGGAAGTCTCAAATTTCTAAAAAAAAAAAAAAAAAAAAGATTCACTAAGAAATGTTCTTTGGGCGTTTTGTGTTGGCCGGTAGACAGCTAACAAATTGTGTTCATTAATAAACATAATTTAGTGAAACTGAACAAAAAAAAACACACAGACAACAAGTGAGAAGACTTTGAAAGAGAAGAGAGAACTGAAGCTGAAAGAAAACGAAAGCTGAGGAGGCCAAATTGTTGAAAAAAATGAAGAGACTAGAATTGCTTGAAATTCGTCAAGAAATGTACATGACTCAAATTGAATAAGGAATGCATTATGCTTGAAAAACGCCAGAATAAAGTAGAAATTACGCTTTGATTTTGCATCTTAATTTACTTGGGAAGCCCTCGACAAGTTTCTTTGTCAAACATTCAACGAACTCTTTGGACTCCATACCTATGCAGTACAATGGATCTAAAAGGATGTAAGATCAGCAGTTAAAACAGTGTATAAAACAGAACCCACAACACTTTCTTGCATGTAAAGGAAGTAGCAAAGATCGCACCTAAAACACTTCAACAGAGAAAACTCTCACCATTCGGTTGGATCACCATCAAACCAGACTCTATCAAAAACTTTAAGAACATTCAAAAGGGCAACCAATTGTTGTCAAATTACTTATCTCTTAGGCATCAATGTTATGCTTGGACCTAAGATAAAGCCTAGCATGACAACTCAAGCTATTTATGCTTCATCCCAGCCTTTCGAACTTGTTTCATTTTAAATTTTTTTAGTGCAAACCCTTCTGGATATCACTTGCTCATAATTTAAGGAGCGAATGCAGTGTGTGCAGTGTAATGAGATACCATTCATTCGTGTTAGTGCAAGGTCGTGGGTTTGATATCCAAGGTTGAGAACAAAAGTTTTTATATTTCTTTAATTTTCAGAAGTTTTTAATAAGCCAAACCTGGTGTGGGTCTTGAAGTGTATAAGTAAGAATGTCCAAAAGAATTAGGAGGACACACGAAAAGAAAGAGATCTTTCTGGAATCAAATCGATAATACCTAGCGAGCTCAAATTATAAAAAAAAAAATAGGGGAAAGTTAACTTCGGATCGGCCAAAGTTTTGTATACCCTTGCAGCTTCCATTGAAAACAAAAAAGTTTTTCTAACTAAGACTACTTTTTGGGCCTTACTTTTCTATGGGATCTATACTATATAGATGACTGATTTCGACGAAACTTGGTGAAATCATGGAAAAGCATGATACACTGTTCATTATGAAATTTGGAGGCCAACCGATTTAAAACAAAAAAGTTTTTCTCACTAGAACTTCTTTTTCGACCGATCATTCATACTGCAGCTATATGCTATAGTCATCCGATATTGATAAAACTTTGTAGAATTGTGTAAAAGTATATAAAATAAGAATATGCCAATGATAAGGACGTTTTCTTTAAAAACAAACAAGTTTTTCTCACTGGAACTAGTTTTTCGACCGATTGTTCCTTTATGGGAGCTATATGTTATAGTCATCCGATTTCGACCAAACTTTGTAGAATTATGGAAAAGTATATAAAATGAGTGTATGCCAATGATAAGGACGTTTTCATTAAAAACAAACAAGTTTTTCTCACTAGAACTAGTTTTTCGACCGATCGTTCCTATGGGAGCTATATGCTATAGTCATCCGATTTCGACCAAACTTAGTGAAATCATGGTTAAGGATAGTAAACTAAGAAATACGCACTTTGGAGGCGTTTCCATTAAAAACAAAAAAGTTTTTCCCACTAAGACTAGTTTTTCGACCAATCGTTCCTATGACAGCTATATGCTAGAGTCATCCGATCCGGCCGGTTCCGACAAATGTGCAGCGTATATGTACTAAAAGACTTTGTGCAAAGTTTGGTGAGGATAGCTTTTAAACTGACGGAGGAGATAGCATAGAAACAGACGGACTGGGCTAAATCAACTCAACTCGTCATGCTGATCAAGAATATATATACTTTATGTGGTCGGAGATGCTTCCTTCTACACGTTACAAATATCCGGACAATTTTATAATACCCTCTGCAAGGGTATAAAAATCTTTTCAGGATTATCGAACGGTGATCAAATCAAGCTTTTCTACTTTGCTCAAGAATGTACGGGATTACCCTGTTTTTAATACCGCTGGGGATGTATATTAGCCCGTATGGATTGATATTTTTTGAGTGTGAGGACTGTTTAAAAACTTGACCTAGTTTCGGCACTATACCCATAAGTGCAAGTTGCCAAGGAGTCTGAAATCTATATACTGAGAGTGCTTTGGCTACTTTTACACCGACAGCATCTAATCCAGGAGTCTTACAGGACTTTAATCAATCGGACGGTTTGAAAAGTGGGAACCAAATTGAACTATTGTATTTCGCTCTTTCTGGCTGGTTGCAAAGTCAAAGACTTCTCTCAGTATAAACAAAATGAAGTCGTTACAACGCAGACGATGCCTATAAAGAGACACTTTCAGAGTGCAAAGCCGGGGTTCTGACAGGGACAACGGCTCTTATCTTACACCCTGTAACTCAGCCTTACTTGCAGCTAGATCGAGAGAATGACCGCTTGTGCCTCACCAGGGCAACCATTTCCGGCTTCAAATTTTCCCAGTAGGGCGAAAGCAAATCGGTTAACGTTTTGCGTTGCTGAACCAGGAGGAAATCGATCAAACGTTTTTGGAGAAGCAAAAGTCTGCTCTCAGCTGAGTCATCCAGCGTATTCCCAATGTCCCCTGTTATGTGAGGCTTACTATGAACTAACCAGATTTGGGCATTTTGCAGTAATCATGACCGTCTTATCCTTGAGCTGGAGAAATCTGGGTGGATCATAAGAAGTCTAAGCCGTCGGAATTCTCCGACCTTAAAAGTTGAAGAGTTGGGTAAAGACTGAAAAGAAGTTCTTCTTTGAAGTTGGCCAAATTGTTCAGTTACTCAGTCGTTCAGTTATTCAGTTGCTTCTTATCTATCCTCAATAAACAAACAAGAACAAGTATGTGAACAACTGAAACAAAAAACAAAACAAAAACAAAAAAATTTAAAGTAGAACTTGTTCACTTGTTAATTTAAGTACATTTTGGTTCACTGACTTATTAAGAAAAGAAGTAATACATCCAGGATGTTGGCAATGAAAGCATTGGCGATCCGAAGATCTCAGAAAGAACGAGTAACATTCAGAACATTCAATAATTCAATAAAAATAACTGAGCAAGTATACAACTGAACAAGTACGAGTTGTGTTCAAAGGAAAAGGTGAATTTTGAATTTTCGCGGGCTGTGTACATTCGATTATCGATATTTTGTTTTTGTTATATGCGGACACATATGTTTATCATATGTTTGCATTAGCAGCCAATTTCGATTAGTAGTTGGTTTTTGGCAACTGGAAAGGTTAGTCACGTTTTTGTGTGCTCTTTGATTTTGGACTTTTTTTGAGCAAAAGCAACGTCGCATTAGCATCGCTTAGGAGTTGTTGAATGACGTCAACGACGATCCGGGTTCGCTCAAACGGGTCATAACTGGCGACAAAACGTGGGTATACGGTTATGACATCGAAACGAAGGCCCAATTATCCCAATGAAAGCGGCCAGATGAGCCAAGACCGAAAAAAGCACGCCAAGTTCGATCGAATGTGAAGGTTTTTCTCACTGTTTTCTTTGATTACAATGGTGGTGTCCATCATGAGTTCCTGCCAAGAGGTCGTACAGGTTATAGGGAATACTACAAGAAAGTTATGCAACGTTTGCGTGAAGCAATACGGCTCAAACAATCGGAATTGTGGAAAACCAAATTGTGGATTCTGCATCACGATAATGCACCAGCTCACACATCAATGCTTGTTCGTGATTTTTTGGACAAAAACAACACCCTAATCATGATCAATGGGCCAAAATACTTTAGAAAAAGTTGATTTGGTGACTTGGAGGAAGATTGACTTCCCTTTTTGTCGAACAGTGTTATACAACTCAGCAAGTGAACAACTGAGCAAGTATACAGCAAATATACAACTGAGCAAGTGACAACTGAGCAACGTTCCTAAGTGAACAAAGTGAAGAACTGAGCAACTGAGCAGATAATCAAATGAGTAAGTGAACAAGTGAGTAACTACGTGGACAACTGAGCAAGTATTCAACTGCGCAATTGAAAACTGAGCAAAGTATACATATGAGCAAAGTGAATGAAAGATCAAGTGAACAACTGAGTAAGCTTACACTTAGCAAAGTGATCAACTGTGCAGTTCAACAACTGACTTAGTGAACAATTGAGCAAAGTTAACAATTCAGCAGGTGAACAACTGAGCAAGTATACAACTAAGCAAAGTGATCAACTGAGCTAAATAAACCATTGAGCAATTCATTTCCGTTGTTCCTATGGTCATCCCAAGGCACGTGCCAGTCTCTAAGCCTAATGAGGAATATGCAGGTCGCAGTGCGATTAAAATTTCAAGCTCAGCTTAATTCGATTGGCTTTTTTGTCAAGTTCTTTGAACTTGATACATACAATCAGACGAAAATTGATCAATTCATCAAACACTCAAGCTTTTTTTGGCCAATTTGCATTCATTTTGAGACAGCGAAAAATGCAACCGAAATGAAACCACTTTATTGGTTTGCCTCGATGATTTATGGCCACGCATGACCGAAGGAAGACACAGAGCGAAGAAAGAGCGAACAGGCAAAGCAAACAAGTCAAATGTCAGAGGTCCGGCATAGTCAAATAATTGAGCAATTAATTATAGAAAAAAAAAGAAACAATGTTTAGAGCTATAAAAGGCCAAGATTAGAGCTAGGAGGAGACATTAGTTAATCAACTCGGCAAGTGAAAACCCTAGAAGATGCGTCTCTTTGTGGTAGGATCCAAAGGATTATTTGTTTATTTTTTTTTATACTTTTTTTTCTGTGTTCTTTTAGACTCTGTTCAGTGTGTTGGCTTTGGGCCAGGCCAAGCCTCAGGGCTATAACTATGGCAGCGGCATTTCGGGTTCTTTGACGGGAGGCGGTGCCAGCGGATTTTTGAGTGCTCCCAGTAATACCCAAAGTGTGGCCTCGTATGGACCGTTGGGTGCTTTCCAGAGTGCCAGTGTGGGCTCGTTGGTGGGCAGCAGCGGCGGCTCCGTGGGATCCGGTGTTAGTCACTCCGCTCCCGCTCATTTCGGTGGTGGCTTTGGAGGAGTGGGACACCAAGTCTCTTCTTCTTCTTCGGGTTCCGGTGTTAGTCACTCCGCTCCCGCTCATTTCGGTGGTGGCTTTGGAGGAGTGGGACACCATGGCTCCTCTTCCACTTCTTCGGTCTCTTCTTCAGCCGGCGGCAACGGATTCAATGGTTTTGCAGCCACACCCAACATTGGTTTTGGCGCCTTGACCGGCTATCAGGCTCCCTCCTATCAACAGCAACAACAGCAGGAGGAACAGCGTGGCTTCCAGGCTCCACTCATACACAAACAATTCTTCACCATTTCCGCACCCGAAGAGCATGATAATCTGGAGCGTTCCAAGCATTTGGTCATTGGACGCCCGCAGAAGAATTACCGTGTGGTCTTCATCAAGGCTCCCTCCTCCAGCAATGCCAATGTGCGTCTGTCTGCCGAATATGCACCCAAGGAGGAGAAGACCGTCATTTATGTGCTCAGCAAGAAGGATGCCTCGCTGGAGGTCAATGACATTGCCACACCAGCACCCACAGTGCCCAGCAAACCGGAGGTCTTCTTCATCAAATACAAGACAGACGCCGAGGCGGCTCATGCCCAGCAACAGATTCAGGGTAAGTTGGAGTTGTACTAAGTTTGGAAGAGGAGGTCAGTTTACATGTGGTTTTTTCTTCAATTTCAGCTGAATACGACAAAATCGAAGGCTCCTCAGAGCACTCCGATGGCGGTGTGGCTCCTGCTCAGTCTGTGGTGGGCATACTGGATGGTGGAGCAACTGGTGGTGCAGCTGTAGTAGGTGCAGAAAGTTCTCACATCCAGAGCACTGATGGCGGCTTCTCTACCATTAGCTCGGGAGGCAACACAGGCTTCTCTACCTCCAGTTCGGGCACCAACTCGGGCATTTTTGCCGGTGGTAGCTCGGGCGCCGATCAAATCATTGCCAGCCACAAGACTGCCCAAAGTGCCACCTATCTGCCACCCAATGGCAAGTAAGGAGTACACAAAGAAGAGACGAGTCAATAGATCCCTAGCTGATTTTTTTTTTTGTTTTTGCAATAGTTTAACAGTCGAACGTTGGTCTTATGAAATCCCAATAAACTTTTAGTCACAGAAAAAATATGAATAATTTGGGTTTAGAAGCCAAACTGGAAGAGATAGACGTGAATTCGGATTGGCTTAGACAAGCGTCTGGAACAGAAACTCAATAGCAGACCATAATCTGTTTCATCTTATTCATCATTCACAGGAGCTTACAACTCTGGTTGCAAATGTAGTTTATTTGACTATAGCTGGGTAAACTAGACGAGTTCTCCTGAACAAATAAATATATGTCTTAATTTTGACTGAAATCTAACAACCTATGAACCCAGATTCGAACCAGAACGTATGGTTCAATATGTAGAGTAACCGGCACGCGAATCGAACCATACACTTTACAATGGGTTCGAACTCACCGAACAAAACTTCATCAAAATTTCTCCAGTTTTTCCCATCTAAAACTTTTAGATAAAAGAGTCCCACCAAGTTGGAATAGGGCACTTAGCAAGTATCCTCCTCTCTAGGGTTTATATTGGAGAGTGTATGGGGATCACTTTTGTCAATACTTTGGACCCCTAGACTGTTTTCGAATGCAACGCACTGGCCTTGGATAGGCACCAATTAGCGAAAGCAGAAAGAAGAAAATGTAACACCAGTAGATACCCCACAATCACCTAGAGAAATCATTTTAAGTGCTTTTCCGGGAGTGGTGGATGTAATATTATATACCCAGAAACGGTTTTGGTTATAATTTAAAATTCGAGAGAGATAGTAAACAACAGTCTACACATATTTGCAATTTGAACAGCAAAGACCGCAATGAAGCGAAACAAGAGGAGCCAAGCATACTATATTCCTCAATCCAACTCGTAATCAAAATCGCCAGCTGTTGCTGCATCTTTTCCAAGAAGAAATCTTTGGTTCACTTCGCACACGTTTAACAAAAGAGGCACAAATCAAAATTGTTCATTTTCGAGCTTACTTGTTAATATCGTTTATCGTACAATATCTACCAGCACAAAGGAGACGGTTTTATTTTTCACCGTTCTTTGCTGTCGAAAATCAGTTAAATCTCAACTAGACTGCAATGTGAAAAAGAGGCAAATATGCGGAAGATTAAAAATTGTTCCATTTTGAATTGTGCCTCTTTAGTTAAACGTGTGCGATATTATAGCTCAACCAACTTTTGAGATATGGCTCTGAGCCACGGCTGCAAACCTCTTAAATTCTCCAGAAGGTTCGGTCGGGGGGTTCGAATCCATTATAAAATCCAAGGGTCGATTCGCGGACCGGTATATGAAACTCCTGAACGCAAGGTTCTGGTTCGAAACTTGGTTCGCTTAAACAAAAAAGTGTTGGACTTTCGATTTCGTAATACGTTGTGATGGAATTTATATACCTTTCCATTCATATACTTATTCATAATTTTCATTAAGGCTATTGATAACAGTTAATTGCTATTAAAACTGACATTTTTAGGAACTCCTAAGTTCATATATGTTGGAATGGATCTGGCATCCCTCATTTGCGGAGCCTTGCCAGATTAACGAAGTATAAGAAGCAAGAGAGACGGCCAGCCGGCTGCCAGAGAGATCTAGTTTGTGACGAGAATCACAACTGTACGGTTCCGCTGCTGCTCATCAAGACGAAAGACAAAAGTTAAAGACGATAACTCTTAAAACTTACGATTAAACGTAAAATTCATTTAATTAAAGAACACATCAATTCATTTACCTTTAAATGAAAAAATCTTTAGTTACAATAAGTAAACGTTTGCACAATTTGGAAGTATAAATCCATCGCGTTAGACACTCTAGCACTGACTTTATTAATTTTTCTATATTTAATAGTACTGAATAGTATTTATCTGACCAAAAGATGGTCCAGTTTGCGAACCCCAAAATACCCGAGTCGGGTCTCAGAGGTTCGGTTTGCAGCCTTGCAGTTTTGAACCTAAAAAATAGGGGAAAGTTAACTTCGGCTCGGCCGAAGTTTTGTATACCCTTGCAGCTTCCATTGAAAACAAAAAAGTTTTTCTAAGACTACTTTTTGGACATTACTTTTCTATGGGATCTATACTATAAAGACGTCTGATTTCGATTAAACTTGGTGAAATCATGAAAAAGCATACTACACTGTTAATTGCGAAATTTGGAGGCGATCCCATTTAAAACAAAAAGTTTTTCTCATTAGAACTTCTTTTTCGACCGATCATTCATACGGCAGCTATATGCTATAGTCATCCGATTTTGATAAAACTTTGTAGAAATGTGTCCTAAGTATACAAAATAAGTGAATGCCAATAAAAACGACGTTTTCATTTAAAACAAAATAGTTTTTCTCACTCAAACTAGTTTTTCGACCGATCGTTCCTATGGCAGCTATAAGCTATAGTCATCCGATTTCGACCAAACAGTGAAATCATGGGAAGGGATAGTAAACTAAGAAATGCGTACTTTGGAGGCATTTCCATTAAAAACAAAAAAGTTTTTCTCTTTAAGACTGGTTTTTCAACCGATCGTTCCTATGGCAGCTATATGCTATAGTCATCCGATCCGGCCGGTTCCGACAAATGTGCAGCGTATTTGTACCAAAAGACTTCGTGCAAAGTTTGGTGAGGATAGTTTTAAAACTGACGGAGGAGATAGCATAGAAACAGACGGACAGGGCTAAATTAACTCAGCTCGTCGTGCTGATCAAGAATATATATACTTTATGGGGTCGGAGATGCTTCCTTCTATGCGTTACAAACATCCGGACAATTTTATAATACCCTTTGCAAGGGTATAAAAATATCTAACTCCGAATGAATGAATATAATACCTAACTCATCTGTCCCCGTAGTAGCTCTGTCGAAACCTCAACCATAAAAAACCCAAAAAGTAAAGGTGTTAGTAAGCAACCTAGTTTTATTGCGAGGTTTATCTTAAACCATTCCGTTAGGGACAGATGTCCAGGTTCTTCACAAGTCCTTGACAAGTTATTCAGAACATGATTGATGTCGCACAATCATACGGTCAAAAGTGGAATCTTAGGATCAACACAACAAAGACAAGTGTAATGATTGTGCGAGCAGGCAGAGGCTGCCTAACGAAAATGGTAGAGTGGAGATTGAATGGCACTTCCTTAGTGTTGGTCAAAAATTACAAGTATTTTGGAATAACATTATCCAAGAACATGTCGTTTATCAAGCACCTAGAACAATAGCTAAGAGACTCGAGAACAGCAGTTAGCAGCACCTGACGAACACTTTATTGCAAATCTAACATAAATTCAAATATGATATACAGGATATGTTTAAGGCAACTTTAAAAGCAATTATGGTTTTATGGAGCAGAACTACTACTATTATAGCATTCGAACTTTACTATTTCCTACTTTTGTTTCACTGCTTTCGCTGTGTTTTAGATCCAGTCTTAGCAAAAGCGCATCTTTACTGTCATTCCACTCTTCTGTGATGTGATAGATGTAAGTATTATTTTATTCATAGTTTTAAGGATAGAATGTTGGCGGCCTATTTCAAAATGCATAAATCACCACAAAACCGATCCAAATTGCATAATTGCAATTTGTATTACTTGAGGTACGAAATTGCATAATAGGTTAATTGAGTTTACATAAGACTGCAACTAAAAGTTTAATGGAAGAAATGTACTGAAAAAAACATTTTGTATCTTTTCAGATCCGGCACTTTTGAAAAGGCTAACAAATTGGACTGGCTCCTTAAAGCGAGATCAGGGCTCTCACTACGTGCAAACTTCTATAATCAAGTCAAAAATCAAACCGACTTGGACCTGGGGTATCTGCCTCTGGGATACTGCCTGTGACACTTCCATTAAAAGTGTCGAGACGAAGAAAAACAACAGGATCCTACGCAAAATGTTCGATGCTCCCTGGTGCGTGCTGAACACAACCATTTACAAAGATCTCGGCATTCTAACAGTTTGCTCTCAGATCGACCGCCACACTAGCAGATGTCTCTATATCTTGCTGGCCTACACAAACCGTCTCGCCAATGAGCTGGCGATAACTCGTATACGGAGACGGCTCAAAAAGAGACGTCCGTCCGACCTCTAGATACACGGAATACGACCAACAGGCCGTCTGCTTGCCTCACCCTCAGAGAAAAATAATCCGTCCTACTTTTAACATGACTTTTTGCTGCCAGCTGGCACACTGTACCCGTTCCAGTCTTTTTAGAACTTCTAAGAATTTGCAAGCTCAATGAGTTTCGTAAATCCTTTTTCTCAATATATGTAAAGAGGGAAGTATGAAACTCTTTACTTCGTCTCTCTGTTTCACCTTACATTACAAATTTTCAGATCCCAGCCTATTGAATTTCTGAGCTATCGCTTTGATTCACTTTTGAACGAGTTAAATCTAAATCGGATCTTTTAAAAAGCCAGTAAAATTGTCCATCTCACAGCTTAAATAATTGGCACCAGGAAAATATCTAATCTCATATTTGCAACCAATGCAATGAATTTCTCAGATATGGCTCTGAAACACTTTGAAACGGTTCGGTTATCGGTGCCGATATTTTTGTATCTGTTGCCTTTATCATATTTTTCGGATCCGGCTCTGCCAGATTTTCCACTTACCCACAGAGTTAATGGCTCGTTTCAATAACATTTCTGATTGGCTTTTATCCAGGGTATCAATTTCACGGCAACTGCGATATAAACTACTGATGGTCGTTTCCACCGAGAAGGCGCCCTCGGCAGCGTTTGGCAGTTTGGAAATAAAACGATTCAGTTCATTGAGTTCTGGGGAAAGAAAGAAAAACCCACTTTAATAGACTACTTCCGTAACACTCTTCCAATTCGCCGTACTCACCCTGATACTCATTGTAAGTCTTGTAATTCCATTCGCCACGTTTGATCACAAAATATTCGCCATGCGTATAATCTTTAGCAAAATTGCCACAGGCCCAGTCATATGTCTCCTGGCAGGGACTCTTCGAGGTGTTGGCCCATAACAAAATCTGACGACTGCTGGCCACACATTCCGGCTCCAGACATAGCGGGGCACGCATATGGAAGGGCACTTCTGGCCAAAATGCGCACAGCATGATGATATTGATGAAGAGAAGGGCGCACAGACAGGCGGTGGTTATATAAAGTATGCGACGTTTGCGCGATAGACGCATAAGGGCATCAAAGGAGCGACGTCCTGGAAGCAGCAAGGCTATAGCAAGTGGATGTAGGTGGAAATGGAAACATGAAATGGAATGGAAATGAAATGAATGGCTACTCGACTAACCCCTGAGACCCTGAGCCGAAGGATGCGTTGAGTTGGATGTATGAGCTGTGGGTGTTATACCTCCTGCACCTGCTCCACCACCTCCTGGTCCCCCACCGGCTGGTTCAACTGTGGATCCAGCAGCCGCCTCCAAGTCTTTGGCTGTTAAACCCGTCTCATCCATGTGCAGTTTCTGTTGATTTGTGGTTAAGGGTGCTGTTTCACTACCCTCAATCTGTTGTTGTTGTTGTTGCTGTTGTTTACTTCTCATCTCTTCGGGATTATTGTGTAGTTTATAACTGCGATCGTCCACCTCATCAATGGCACAGATTGTGGGTTTATATTTGCCCTGATTGATAGCCATGGTTCTGTTTCCTGCTAAGCGTAAAGCAAATGGTTCGAGTCTGGGCTTAGCGTGGACACATTGTGCTGTGGAGATAAGATATGAGGGAGAATTTTAAATTTTGATTTAAGTTTCGGTACAAGGTACAAGTTTAGTATAAATATGAAATTTGGCAACGTTGCTTAAAGTAATTCCCCTTTTCAACTTAGTTTATCACAATTGTAAATTAAATTTTGCCACATTAACATAGGAACTTGCTGTTTCAGCTTACTTTAGACACTTTAAACGTCATATTATTTGTTTAAAAATGAAATTTGTCAACGTTGGCTTAAGAAGGAAACCAACATTCCATAATTAAAACTCTTTTCGTGATTAGTTTATGCATTGGCAAGAAACGGATAGTAAATTGGCCCCAAAACGAGAAGAATATAGGAATTTGGCAACGTCGCTTAGTTTAAGTGAATTAAACATGAAATTTGGCAACGTTGCTAAAATTATTTGCGCTTTTGAACTTAGTTTATTCTAACTGTAAATGAATCGTAGGAACTTGCTGTTGCAGCTTACTTTAGACACTAAAATCGTCAAATTTGCTCACATTATTTGCATACTCCGGTATGTTATTAATAATTTCTGTAATATTGGCTTCCAGTGCGTCAACTGTTGCGGGATTGTCGCTATAGAGATGAGCCTTAACATAGCCCCACAAATAATAGTCTAAGGCGGTATATTGCACGATCTAGGAGGCCAACTGAACGGTCCCAAGCGTGAAATATTCTGTTCACCGAACTCGCCTCTCAATTAGGCCAATTGTTTCGCGTGCTTAGTGGCATGTGGAACCGTCTTGTTGAAACCACAAGTCAGCCTAGTCCAGCTCATCGCTCGGTAGCGCTCTCCATTCAAAGTAGCGTTCCTGCCTTCGTCATCTTTAAAAAGTACGGTCCATATTGCCACCGGCCTATATAATTATAATCCACACCAAACAGTGTATTTTTCGGCATGCATTGGAAGTTCTTGCAATGCTTCTGGCAGCTCTTTACACAAAATACGGCAATTTTGTTTGTTTACGTATCCACGTATCCCACTTTCCAAAAAAAAAGGGGATCTTCATTCAACTTTGCCAGCGCCCATTCACCAAAAGTTAGCCGCTGTGATAGATCGTGTGGCTTAAGTTCTTGCACCAGCTGCATTTTTAAGTTTAGTTTATCTATATATTAACATACGAATGTTCGGCCCTCTTTTTAAGCATAGTAAAACAAACTCAGTTAACCCAAAATTTATACCATATATTCGTATGAGTATTTAGACCCCGCCATTGCAAAAAAAAAATTAATTGCAATTATTTATTGTTTTATAACGAATTAAAAGTTGTACTAATACACACACAACTTCACACAGAATGTTGAGCAGACCAACGCATTGTTTTTGTTTCAACAGGCCAACACTCTCTGTGAGCTGTGCTCAGTTGTAATTTGACATTTGTAAACAGAGAGAGTGGCTCTCAGTACGCTCTCCCTGTGAAGAGACAGTTGCTGGGTCTAACTGAAATCCAATTGACAAGAAATTTTTGTGCGAGGCAAGTGCTGCTAATAAAATGTATTTCGGAGCGTAAACAATAATTAATATTGCTAAAAAATTTGTTATATTGCGAATCCTATTGATATGTTCGTCTTCCTTTCTAGCATAGTAATGTTGGAATGAGTATTAAGAGCAAAACAAAAAATTGTATGGCAATTATTTATTGTTTTATAGAGAATTAAAGATACGGTGACATGCAGATGGCATTAAATTCAATTGACTAAAAAAATTAGTGCGAAAATAGTCAGTATCAAAAAAATGTATATATTTTGTATCTTCACACTTTCTTTGGAGCCATCCCCAAGCAACATTTCCCAGGCTGTCGGCTTCAAATTTAATGAAATGGATTGAAAATTGTTGTAAGACTTACACTTTACCAAAACTTTAACAAAAGATCAAGGAAAGAAAGAAACGCTGTTTATAGCTTTCTGGGTAGTATAAAAAAGACCAAACTATGCCAAGTTAGTCAAGCAAATGTTGGCTGACTGTTCAAAATTGGAATATATGTTAATCAGGTTTAAAACCGATTCAGATACAATTATTTTTGTACCAAAAACTAAGCAAAATTAAGACATTTTTGATATATATTTTTAGACTTAAAAGTGCACATCCTTTAATGTTAAGTGTTAATGTGTTCGATAGTCGAATTTCGACCACAGGGCGAGCCTAGTTTTATTTAATATCCCAATGACACAAGACATATTGCTTATAAAATAAGTCATTACTCCACGTAGTGGTCGATAATTTACGGTCATTAACAACACTGGCGGATACAGTGGCGAAGTTTTCCTCTATCCGCACTCTACGTATGCGTGTTGGGGGTTAAATCTCCAATAATGTAAAATTGGTGCGAAATTTAGTCACAAAATTCAAAAAAAGCCGCCTCAGAAGGTCGCCCAAACTGACCATAAAATGAAAGAAGTGCACAATGCACTTTCTTAACCGAGGATGAATTTTAATAATAAAATTCAATAATCTGCAAGAGTTGTTCGTTTGTAAGTCGGTTCATGGTTAAATTATAGAACAAACTGAACATGTTTGACAGTAAAATGTGACACGAAAACAGCTGAGCTGCCAAAAACAGTGTTGCCAAAAAGAAAGTTGCTTAAAAATCACCCTTTAGTTTTATTGAGATAGCTTTCAAAATGAGGAAATCATACATTTGTCGATACGATGTTGACAACTCTAAATTCAAAGAGCTTAACTGTGTATGCCTTATTTTTTCTGTCTTTTATGTGTGCTGAGTTAAGTGAAAATATGTTTTGATGGTTTTTACGGTTAGACACTTTATTCATTTCTTGTTTAATTTGGAAAGATGATTATAAGAAACCCTGCCGACTGAACAGTTCCAATGAATCATTCCTATGGGGGGTGACACAAAAATCTCTAGAGATTGTGGTCCAACTACAAACAGTGCGAAATCGGTTTGGTTGGTTTGTGTATTGTCTTTGGTTTGTCTGTCAAAAGCTCCTAACAAAATATGAGAAGTTTGAAAACAATCGAAAGACATTTCTGTTGCACCTAAGAATTAGTTTTCGGTTGAAATGTGGTTGGAAAAGGTTTCAACCCCGAAAATGCTTAAAAAACCACTATTTGAAAAAATTTTGCAATTTAACTTTAACTTTTATTTTGCTTATTCTAATTAATTTTTATCATATTTTTGACCTAAAGTTCTACTTTTGTCATTGGAGGGGGGTGGGCTGCTTTTTTATAACAAACTATAACAGTGTGACCGTACTTCCTGAAACTAACACTAGCCTACCAAACTATACATTTATTATTTATTCCATCACTTGCATATTTACTTTACTTTTTTTGGGCTATCACACAACAAAAAAAAAGCCCAATTAGCTTAAGCGTAAACGCTTGATAATCAAAAGATTTACCTTGAGACATGATGTACTACTTACACACACACACATTTATATTACTCCAAGTTTTGCGCAATCAAGAAACCTTTTTTTTTTTTTTTTTTTTGTTGCTGTAATGTAGAACATCGCAGATAAGTGAAAATTGCCCTGAGATAGCGGGCACTTAACTTTTTTCGTACATATAGAATAAAACAGATCAGTCTGGGCATTGCCTGGGCCACATTTGACTTCTTTTCAATTTTAAATTGACAACAATTGCAGGCAATTGGCCGTACAGTGTCCAAGTTCCAGACTCTGTCCATGGCTCTTGGCTCATTTTAGGCTTTCTTAGTGCCAGAGAAGAGTGTGCATAAATTTTAATTAAGAACCGTGCGTGGGGGTAATTAAAAATGCAGGAGCAACCCAAAGTGGGTTAGATTCCAAGGGTTTAGCTTTTACTGCGCTTGGCTAAGCACCTGAAACATTGTGTGGTTATGCTGCTGAGGCTGTTTGTTGATGCTATTTGAAATTTGATAGCATGTTTGTTAGTTAATCTGTGAGGAAAGTCAGGCAAAACACCCACACAGAAGAGTCGCAACGGGGGGTTAATTAGAGGAAAACAAAACAACAAAAAAACGGCACCTAGAACACGCGACAATTTATCAAGCGCAATTAGAGAGCAAAAGCAGTAGCGGCAGCACCAGAGCATGGAAATGGGAAGGTGTCAAAATAAAAATCATCAGTTGTTAACCGAAAATAACCGTTTTAAGACCGGAACCAGTACTACCAGTCTTTGCACAGCGGAATTTTGGAATTCTGCAATCATACTGGAATTTCACACATAGAAGTAAATTCGATGTTGCGCCGTCCGCTTGTGCGCCAAGCTGGCACCGGTACCGCTAACACTAGGTTTCGTTTTAATTTCCAGCATATTTTTTTTTAGGAACGGAATCTTTTTTAAGCTATTGCGTTAATCTTTCATCCCTTCGGATCCCTCCACAAACAAACTACAACTAATTGCTAATTAAGTTGCCCAAATTTTAGATTGTTGCACACATTTTAAGGATTATTAAACATTAAAGTTCATGAATCATTCTAGGCTAATCGCTATCAAAACATACATCACAGTAGTCTCAATCAAGTTATCTTTGAAAAAGATTACGCTTATCTACTATGGTCTAAGCTCTACACTTCTTTATACATCGGATGAAAGTATTCTACTACTAAAACCTGGACAATAATTTGCTTTTTTAATTAAAATTTTGGTATCCAATTTGTTTCACACCCAAGGCTAGACAATCTTTTTTGGGTCTAATCTGGGTACCAATTTACAAAATATGGTTTATAAGCCCCTAAAAGTTATCACACTCATACAGCACAGCAAGAGTGCGAGACGACATTCTTTATAGTCCACGGCCAGTGACTAAAAATGGAAATGTATTAGGCCATAATCTCAACTGATAAGATAAAACCATATACAAAAAGTTTCTATACAGTTTTTTACAAATCCTACAGGTCTGACCAAACTGACCACAACTTATCGCTTTTAGTGTCTGGGGGCTTAAAAGATTATTGGCCTGCGTTTAACTTGTCCAAAAAATGTAGAAATAATTGATAAATTTTTAATTAAACTCAAGGTTTAAGTTGACAAAGGTTGAAAATCTCAGGGAATGAAGATGATGGAAAAAGGAAAACACAAATAAATAATCTAACTAACTAAAATTAGTAAACCTTTTTAAGGTGCATCTTTAAGAAATAGCGCTAAGATAGAAAAATCAAGTACTTTGTTCTTGCATTAAGTACAAACGTGTCCATAGTGAGGAAAGTACGAAAATATTTGATTCAAGTACGATTTTTTCAATCCCGAAATACTTGATTTGAGATGGTTTCAGAATATATTAAGTACAATATCATTATTTTAGGTCTCAGTATGTTATGCTTTAAACCGATTTTGTCCATTTATTTTATACAACAACCACTTAACCCAATTCGAATTTGACAAATTATGTCGAAAGTTAAAACCGGATCAGGCCTAATAGTCTTAAATCAAACACGTAAGCTCTTAAAATAAGTCCATTATATTCTTTCCCAGCTAATTTGATAAAATTTTTTGATTATAAATTATACTTTTGTCGGGAGAAAGTGGTCGTTTAAAATCCGCTTTTCACATCTGTTAAGACCCATTTTCGAGTCATATTTCCAATCATTTGCGAGTCTTTTTCGGGGAATATTCCTTATCCTATCAATTTATGAAATACTGTTTTTTCTGAATTTAATTTTAACTTTTCTATGTCCAAGTCTTATTTATATAACACAGCATTCTTGTGGTCGCAGTAAAATAATACTTCTAAGCGGATTTCCGCCACTCTCACTTTATCAACTTTGGAAATCTCACACAATTCTGGGAACTTTGAACTCTGAACACCACTATTGAATGTTTTCGTGGTTTCAAATACGTTGCAGTGAAAAACAAGAAAGAAAGTCGGTCAAGCCCGACTATAACATACTATTTACCTGTGAAGTGCTGCCCATCACCGTTGCGACCGGTGCTCCCCATAATTGTATGTTTTCTTCATAACTCAACTACGGTTCATCCGATCTTTACCCTTCCTTTGGCGAATCGATAAATAATCCTGATTACTAAATATGTCCAGAAGGAACGAACCTTCTATCTATAAAACTTTGGGAGATATGACGTTTTTACCAATTTGCGGGGGCGGGAGGGACCGTGGCAAAAATTGAAAATAAACTTAATCTGCCTGCAAGTATAAGAAGCATATGTCCCATACATGTCAAATCTCTATCTCTTACCATCTCTGATATCTGTGCGTTCATGCGGACGGACAGACGGACACTTTTGCACAAACTTATAATACTCTGTGTACCTCTGGTACAGAGTTTAAAAATTAAAAAAAAATTGCTTACATAGAAAAGTAAAGTCCGAAATTGACGATTTTGATAAAAATCGGAAGAAAATGTACTTCGAATAGCTGTCACTGGTTTCAGAAGAGGCGCCATCAATTGATCAGTTTTGGAAATCACTCAGATAGCATTGTTCAAAGCGAAAATGAAATTATTGTATAAAATCCTTTTATACGTGCTGCAAGGGTAGATCAACATACTTGAAATTTTAAGTACAAAACGGTTTAGATTCTATCCCGATTGATTTAGCACCATGCCAGTACCTTTTGAAAATAATCCCTATCTGGTGGCGCCACCTATTGATTAGTCACTGTGTTAGTAAGCTACATATTTTATCGACATCTCGTCAGGGTTTACTCGTTTTCTATCTATTCGTTTGTCACGAAATTTTGACCCAATGTCCATAAAGTAGATACAGTCACCAGAGGTCGGCAATAGGAGCAGAGACGTTGGCAGAACTAAAACCTGCAGCATTAGTGGGTTAACAGAGCATGATGTAGGTCATCATACTAAGTCCATGAGCTTTAATACTCTTTAAGCTCAGCGGCAGCGGCCGAACAGCGTAGATAACACTGTGTGACAAAAAAATTCAAAACAAAACTTCTGGGATGGGACATAGCGGTAGGTTGTATGTTCGGATAACGGAATTTCTGCAATATGTTGATGTCATTATAGCACTGTCGACCGTAAAGTTGTTGAGTTTTTCAGAGTAAATTCTGAAATAATTTTATTTAAAATAAGTACTGCATAGCCATGTCCGCCTGTCCATCAGTCTGTCTGTCTGTCTGTCCGTCTGTCAGTCCGTCTGTCCTTATGAATAAACAGATCTCAAAGATGGTAAGAGATAGAGGTTTGACAAGTATGGGACATAAGCTTCTTATGCTTACAGGCAGATCAAGTTTATTTTCATTTTTTGCCACGCCCCCTCCCGCCCCCGAAATTTAGAAAAAACGTCATATCTCCGGCAGTTTTATAGTTAGAAGGTTCGTACTTTTTGGACACATTTAGTAATCGGGATTCTTTATCGATCCGCCAAAGGATTGGTAAAGATCGAATGAACGATAGTCAAGATATAAGCAAAAGAAACTTCTCTGCTGCAGCGCAGAAGCAGTGCTGCTTTCAGCTGCTACTGCAGTATCTAAATTAACACTGAGAATACACTTTTGTTGGTAGAGAGTATATTATAGTCTGGCTTGTCTGACTTTGCAACTTGTTTTTATACGGCTTTTTCATGGCTTTATTCCTAAAAAGTTGAATAACTCAACCAAATGTTACTCAATTCTAATAAACTTAGGTGCAGAAGACGCAAAAATAAATTTTATTTGAAACTGCATACCAAAATTAAATTGTTTTATACAAATTTGACTTATTAATTTTCGTTTGAAGTACGGTGAAAGCGCTAAAACTGGGAAAAAACGCTAAAACTGGATTTAATCCGAGATTGCAAGTGTTAAGTTTCTCTTTCCAACGACGAATTGCAAACTATCATAGGATACAAAGTTTAAGACATATGATTTTTTAACTATATCTACTTCAACAAGGAAGAAAGTCGGTCAAGCCCGACTATATTATACTCTGTACCAGTTGGGGTCGCTGCTCGCATTTGCTCCCGATTATATTATATAAAATCGGTATCCACGGAACACCACGAGGAGGCCATTGCAATAGCAATGGGGTCGATATTTGAATAAAGACCTACGAGTCGACTTGAGTTGCTTCAGTATATATCATTTAAGGTGCTGTTACATACTTTTGCACAAACTTATTATACTCTATGTACCTTTGGTACAGAGTATAATTAGGAGAGAGAGGATTGACACGCGCCGCAGACCAAAAAAAAACCTTTGCATTTGCCAGAGCTAGAGATGGGCGTACATCGAAAACTACGCGGGACTCCGGAGTGACCAGAATGACTTAACATCATTGTGATTGCTTGATATTATGTTAGAATTAAAGAACTAGACTATTTTTGTATTATTTGCAATTTAAACAATCATCGTCTAAGTAGTCAGATGGGTATCAGGCGATATATTTGTCCCGCGACCATCTCTAATTTCTCTCTCTCAATATTGTGTATGTGGAAAAGGGAAGGGGGAAAATGAGGGCGTCCCAGTTAGCTGCAAGAATCCAATTGGATCTAATGAGCTAGCCATAGCTGTTAGGTTTTGTATAGGATTTTGTTGTTGGAATTACTCAGACAATATATTTGCAGGTTTAATTCATTTAAAAGGTGGAATTTTTGGCGGGGCAGGGTCATCACACCCTCAACGATCCAATATGAATCGTTAAATAAAAATTTGTCCTAAAATATTGTTGGCTATCACTTTGCTGTGTAGTCGTTGCTCATATATATATACATCTACATACATATGTATGTGTTTTGCTGCTGCAGGAGCAGCCCAGATATATTGAATTTTCGTTTGCTCATATCTTTACTACCGTTCATCCGATCTTTACCATTCTCGATAAATAATCCTGATTACTAAATATGTCCAGAAGGAACGAATCTTCTATCTATAAAACTGTGGGAGATATTACGTTTTTCCAATTTGCGGGGGCGGGAGGGGGCGTGGCAAAAATTGAAAATAAACTTGCCTGCAAGTATAAGAAGCATAAGTCCCATACATGTCAAACCTCTATCTCTTACCATCTCTGAGATCTGTGCGTTCATACGGACAGACAGACAGACGGACATGGCTATATCGACTCGGCTGTTGATGCTGATCAAGAATATTTATTCTTTATGGGGTCGGAGATGCTTCCTTCTGGCTGTTACATACTTTTGCACAAACTTATTATACTCTAAGTACCTTTGGTACAGAGTCTTCAACCTACACTATCAGCCTTGTTCTCAATTCCACTTCCACAAAACTTTTGTGATTTAAAAACAGTTTTTGTACTAGATTTGGTCTCTGAATCATAAAAATTTTGCGGAAGTTTTTTGACTGTCACACCGTATACTCTTTAAAGAAAGAGAAAAACGAGCTTACCAGTTTTCTGTAAGCGTACTACTGGCAACTTCCCTGCTAACATTGCCTTTGCCTGCCTGAGCCAACTGTTTCTTTTCAGTCACAGGTTCAGCTCGATAACAAGAAATTTAGCGATTTTACTTAATATTTTATTCACAGTTCGTTTTCATTTCAATGATTCACTTGTCACAAATTATGCATTTCATATTGCTCCACACATTTCCGCACATCTTGACCCTGTTTGTTATGATTTGAATTTGTTTTATTTTTACGCAATTTTTGCTGAGTTGGAAATTTATTTGAGTTCAGTTCAAAGCACTGATTGCCGCGGCGGCACTTTTCAAATAGGTTGGCGGCTCAAATTGTTGTTCAATCTTTTTTTGCTTTTAGCCTATGTTGCACTTCGAGTGAGGCTTCCTGGTTTATGAATGAACCACATCCACTTGCTTATCGCTTAAGAAGAAGCTGCGGCGCATTTCAATGTTGTTTACATTCGGGGGTTGATTTTTGCTAAGACAACATGCGATGATGCGCTTCCAAGGGCAATTCGGGATTTTGGACACTAAGACGCAGTTGTTTGGGTAAGAAAAGAGGTAGGGGAGGGGACAGACTGTTGTGCAGGGGTAGATAAGAAGTAGAAAATAGAAAATTACATTCGTAACAGTTTTTGAAATATGTTTACCAAGTGTGTGACACCTGTATGCAAATACACAAGATGTTAGTGAGTAAAAGTAACTGTAAAATGACGGCTTGCTTTAACCCTCCAAAACCCGCTGCTTCCGCTTGATTCAGTTGCTTTGGGGTCTTTTTCTTTTTAGCAAGAAATACCGCTATTTTCTTATATCTACCCGCTTATTTCCATGCACTTGGTTGTCGGTTTCCTCAGCTCTTTGCGCATTTGCGCATTGTGGCGCTCACGCATCGACCTCCGCTCCTCCCCCACCATTTACGCGCTTTTACCTTTTTGGATGGCGACCCGCATTCGCTTTTGTTGTGACTCCTAAGTACTACGCACTTTGTTGCCATTGTTTGTAGCACACTCCATGTACATACAAACATACATAGTGTACAATGTACATACATACAGAAGTGTGCAAAGCCCAGCTAATAGCTAAACCCTAACCGCACCTCTTTCCGTTAATCGTTTCAACTTAACGCTCGAGCGGTTTTTGCTGTTCTCCTTGCGCTTCGAATGGGTAAATATGAAAATCATGCAAATCAAGCAAAGAATAGCTACAATTTATTCTACAAATGGGGATGTGTCGCTAAAATTACATATGTATGTATGTATATATATGATCGAGTGGCTGGCAGTATGTAAAATTGCCCCCCTTTTGGCACTTCTTTGTTCTTGAGCTGTGAAAGTAAAGCGGGACTTGAACTTGAAAATTGTTAGAATTTGTAGTTGTTAAGCACTTTTGTTAGATGTTGCTGTCATCGTCAAATTATGCACATTACCTGGTGTTCTTCAGCACTTTTGATATACAAACACAAAACTATCATTTGTATATAAATGTTCACATGAATTTTCAAATGAATTATAATAACTTAAGCTCAATTTTGAAAGTCCAATAAGAAATTTTAAGTCAGGCCCCTATATCTTGAGTAAGAAAGCTTCTCTGAATAGTTGGAACATAAATTTTCGAGCCAATTACCAAAATTTAGAACAGACTTTCAAATACCATGAAGTACTGTCATATACTGCCCCTATATCTTAAGCTTCTAAAGAATATAAAGCTTCCCTTGATAGTTTGTTCATGAATTCTCGAGCGGACTACACAAATTTAAGCTCACCTTTGATATTCGAACAAGAACTTTTGAATTCAGCCCAGATACCTTGAGTTACGTTAGTCTATATAGCTTCTCTGAATAGTTGGTCCATGAATTCACGAGCGAATTCCCAAAATTTAAGCTGAACTCTCAATTACCATAAAGTACTGTCTTAAACTGAAACTATATCGTGATTTACGCTGGTATATTACAATTCCTAAACAAGTTGATACATAATTTCTGGAGCCAATTGCTTAAATTTAAGCTGATCTTTCAAATACAATAAAGAACTGTCTTAAACCTTCCCCATATCTTGAGTAACGTTGTTATACAAAAGCATAATACACTGTTAATTGCGAAATTTGGAGGCGATCCCATTTAAAACAAAAAGTTTTTCTCACTAGAACTTCTTTTTCGACCGATCATTCATACTGCAGCTAGATGCTAGTCATCCGATTTCGACCAAACTTTGGAGAATTGTGTTAAAGTATATAAAATAAGTGTATGCCAATAAAAAGAACGTTTTCATTAAAAAGAAAAAAGTTTTCCTCACTCGAACTAGTTTTTCGACCGATCGCTCCTATGGGAGCTATATGCTATAGTCATCCGACTTCGACCAAACTTTAAAGAATTGTGTAAAAGTATATAAAATAAGTGTATGCCAATGACAAGGACGTTTTCATTAAAAACAAAAAAATTTTTCCCACTAGAACTAGTTTTACAAACGATCGTTCCTATTGCAGCTATATGCTAAAGTCATCCGATTTCGACCAAACTTAGTGAAATCATGGGAAGGGATAGTAAACTAAGAAATACGCACTTTGGAGGCGTTTCCATTAAAAACAAACAAGTTTTCCTCACTAAGACTAGTTTTTCGACAGATCGTTCCTATGACAGCTATATGCTATAGTCATCCGATCCGGCCGGTTCCGACAAATGTGCAGCGTATTTGTACCAAAAGACTTCGTGAAAAGTTTGGTGAGGATAGCTTTAAAACTGACGGAGGAGATAGCATAGAAACAGACGGACAGACGGACAAGGGCTAAATCAACTCAGCTCGTCGTGCTGATCAAGAATATATATACTTTATGTGGTCGGAGATGCTTCCTTCTATGCGTTACAAACATCCGGACAATTTTATAATACCCTCTGCAAGGGTATAAAAAGGACTATCGTATACTGCACCTATAATTTGAGTTCCAATGTTTTATACCTGTATGAGAATTTATGAAGACTCCAGTTTCACTTTAAAGAAAATCATAATTTCCTCCATGTTCGTACCACTTTCATTCCTTATCAAATCGATTGTTGTTTTGTAGTGACTTCAACTATGTACTTGGCTGACAAATTTGCTGACACATTTTCATAAATTTTTCTAGCCAAGTCTGATTGTATAAGGGGACAGGGTTATCATCATCATCATCGTCATCATCGTACGAACTAACTAGCTAACTGCCCAATACTTTTCCTTCTCGTGCGTTTATCGCCTCTATCTTGACACAATTGATAAGAGTTGTCGTTGAGGTGCCATTAACTCAAATTAAATGTCAATAGCAGACAATGCGAACAACCCAACAACAAATGAAATTTAAACGACAGGTGCGACTCGGGCTTAGAAACCGTGACATTGTCAATTGTGTCAAATTGATTCTGTATAGTTTTTTGGCAATCATAATTGCGATTTGAAATTGGGATGAGCGTTGTTAGAAGATAATTGGAACTAAATTAATTTTGTGTCGGAAGCGATTTACGCTGTTATAACCTGGCATAGAAGAACGCATCTCTGATCCCATTTTGAGAAATCCTGGTTTTGAAAAAAAGCCAAGGTCAAAGTTTCAAAAAGTCTAGTCTAGCTCTTGATGGAGGCTGGGGAAGGGCTCTATCGTAGAATTTTATTCCGACTTTTGATGACATTTCTGAACCTACATATTTAATCGCTGACGCCAAATCGTTTAGCAGTTAATCCCGTTTTCAATTCAATGTCAAACGCTTATCGCGATAATGCAGTTCCATGTGTTTTTTGTATTTTCTTTTTTTTGTTTTTGGTACGTGCTCGAGGAGTCTCTGTCGACTGCCGGACGTTCTTACGCATTAATTATGGGAATTTTTGTTAACCGATGGAAAACTGACACGCAGGCGCAGCAACAGCAGAAACAGAGAGAAAAGATATACCAAAAAGGAAGAGAAAGAGGAAGAAAAAACAGAGCACAAATGCAGCATCCCACAACAACACATCGCATTGGTAAGTGAAAGAAGGTTTGTGCGTCAACTGAAATCATGATAATATTATTATGCCACTTTTTTCAACTTTAAACAGCAAAAAATATTTGACTTGCTTAACGAAAACCCATTTCCTGTGTTGCTATACCTTGAAATGGCATCATATAGATCCTTCAAAGAACTTTTAAGCATATAGTATGTTTTCTCATATAACATTGGGGAAAGTTAACTTCGGCTCGGCCGAATTTTTGTATACCCTTGCAGAATCTTTGCTAACTCTAAAATAATGAGCTTTATCAAGACGAGCTGAAAAACCTGCTAAACTGATTCAATGGAGGATTTTTGGGCCACAAAATGATAAACCTCTCGAACCAAACCCTTTTCTGTTTTGTAAAATGGTTCGTTTAAAAGAATAAATGAAGACAATTTTTGTACACTCACAATATTCGAATTCGGCATTCTAAGACGCAGTTGAAACTAGCAAAAATCTTGTTTCAGTGGTACCATTGGAAAAAGAAACATGGTTTGAGTAAGATTGTGCCAAAAAATGTCAAACTTTTCAATGAATGGATGTAACCAAAACTCGAAATATATAACAGGTTTCCTGGGTATTTATATGCTATTTGGGGCATGTTTAAACCTACTTTAGTGTCGTTTTAAAAACATTTCGAAACGAATTTCCGAAGAAAATGGAACAAAATTGAAATTATTTGAAAAGGGACCGAGTTAAAAATGTTTGTCAGGATTAAGTCACTATTTCTCATCTTCTAGATAGCTGCCATCTGTCAGAGAAACTCACAATTTACTCTTTTCTTTGTTAATGTATGTCAGCGGTGGGCATGCACTTGCTCCAATGGCTCCGAGAGGTATTTTTCGGCATCTGGTGCCTCGCAGTTGCATACAAAATTGCCTTATTTCTTAGCGCCAGCCTTATACAATTGCCTCGCTTCGAAGCGAGTTAAAACCGCACATTCAATGTGTTTCGGCATACGGCGCCAGCGCGGCACACACTCACTCGGCGAAAAAGGTGCAGTGTGGGCGATCGAAACGTCTACAAAAACAAATACAAGCAGTGTGTGTCTGGCTTGTCTACTCGAGCCTCGATAAAAAGGTTTTTTAGTTGTTGTTGATGTTGGACTGCTCCCAAACTCAAATTTCCTGCCCACCGCTGGTTTATGTGATAGATAGCTCTATGACAGTCGGCCCTAAATTCATAGAATTTCATAGAATGGTAAAATGTATGTCTAACTAACCCGTTCGTGTTGGACATACAAAATATTTCACTTTATATTTCTGGCCATAAAGATTACACTTTAAGAAAAGAATTCCTAACAAGCTTCCTTAAACTTCAGTAGTTCAACTAAACAGCAATTTTCGCTTGCAAAGTAGCTTTTTATAAACTAACTGCATTTTGGTTTTTGCAAATCAGTAAACTTTTTTCTTGCATTTTTCACAATATCGAAACGATTGCGACGATAATACTAAAAACTCGTAGCAGGTGGCAAAGTTGTGTCCACATTAAAATAAACAAAACTGAACACTAAATTAAATAATGTCAAACACAATTCGCGAAAAAGTAACATACCGATGATTTTTACATGTGGAGACAATGTTGCCTGTGAGGAACGTTCGGGCTGTCAGAGTTATGTTCCAATTCTATGTTCCGCTATGTCTTAAAAAGTTAACCGAACGCAATTCCGTTTCGGTTTGCATTTGCTGTTCTCAATTCCGAATGAAATTGCTTACGTTTTACTTTTGCCAAACCACGGGCCAATCGAAATCGACGAGATAATCAAGCAAATCGATCGAAAATGGAACACTCTGATATGAGAGAGACTAATTTTTACGAGAAATTTACACAAAATTTATTTTTAATTCAGTTAAAGACTTAAATGCAATTCAAATTATGTTTCTAAAGATAATTTAAGCATTTTGATTGAAAATAATATCTTTGCATAGATTACACCACTTGTAATTCTCGAGTTTTTATTCCGCTGTCTCTTAATATAAAAGGGGCAGCTAAAATTCGGGCCTGCCTAGGGATGTATCGCCAATTTCCCGATTGGATGATAAAAATGCGATACCAAATATAATTTATTTGTGTAAACCGCCAAACTATCCCCAAATTATCTCCTCAAACTATCGCAAAACTCTCCCTTAGAAGAGAGAGATAAGTAACACGACAAAATGTTTGCAGAGATCAGGCCTGTTCCCGTTTTCGATTTCGATCAGATCACGCGGAATCGGAATGGATAGCTGTTCCCGTTTCCGAAAAACGATTAAGTGATTCGGTTTCAACGGTTTTGCTTAAGAGTCAGTCGAATGAAAAGTAAATGGTAATTTTCATTGCAACGGTGTTTCTTTTCATTATTCAAGTATTTTTATTTTAACTTGTCAAATATTGTCGAGATTTTAAAGTATCCACAGATACATGGAGGGTACAATTTAATTTAAAATTTAAGTAAAAATTACGAAAACGATCGAAATGAAACCGTCAAGGCTGTCAAGGCTGCCTTATGGCTGAATTAAAATTCGATAACGATTCGAACATTCATTCGAAAAGACAATCGATTTCTATTTTAGTCTGAAACGGGAACAACAAAATGAAAGCGATTCGGAATTGCGATCGTTTTACTTTTTAATTCCACTCGGAAATGGGAACAGGCCTGATATATAATCTTATTGCTATATATGTATAGGCCTTCAATTAAGAATTTTCGTTCCTTCTACCAACAATTACATAGCTAAATTTTGTTAAAACTAAAAGTATGTTTCGCCTTTCACTTGAACAAAAAGCATTTTTCAGCAGTTGCCCAGCTCCCCGCTTTTGATAGAAATTATTTGAAAATTTGTAATTCAAACTGCCGCATAAACGTAGTTATTTCACCTCAAGTCTTTTTGGTCACTTGCAGAACCGGTTCTGCCGGCATTTCACACAGACACACACACACACACACACGCAGTTATAACTACGGCTTGTACGCTCGCGCGCTCTCTTCGGCCAATCTCAATAAAGGTGTACTTGCTGCTTGTCGTTTGGTACATGATCTGGCCTTTTGCGGCTACACACACCAACACACACGTAGACAACATTGAATTTACCTTCTGATTATGATTATTTATTAAAGAGTTAACACATTATTTATAGGAATTATTCGAATTTTTATTCACACACTTGGTTAGCGCCTCTATTTCGCACTTGCCACAACAACAACAAAAACAACAAAAAATAGTTGCAGTTAAATTTGTTTTACGCGCGCCTCTTGATTTTTAACGAATTGTTCCCGTCCCCGTCGAACGTGTACCGCTATGTTGCTTTCTCAATGATTACTGGCGAAACGCAACAGAACGCCAGCATTGAAGAGATAGAGCGAGAGAGTGTGAACCGTAGCAAATGAGAGCAGAGAGCTTGTGACGTCATATAGATAGCTGCAACGGCGCAACGATTCTGATGATGTTGGCTTCGCCAGCTGGCCGAGGCGCGCTTGTTTGAATTTTCGAACCAAGCTCGAAGTTGGGGGTGGGCAATCGCATGCGTGAGAAGGTTGGTGCCGTGGTAACTGGCTCAAAATGTGAATTGGCTTGTATGGCGGGGTTTGAAAATTTACACATTTTTTAACTGCATCACTTGTGTTTTTAGTTTTTAAAGAAATTTTAAAAATAATTTACAATATATTTTACATCTGTGTCCGACTTTGACCCAAAATACAACAACCGCAGCAACAACAAACATCAAAAACAAAATTTCTAAATTTAATTTTACCGAATAAAAATTAACCGCTTGTAAATATCACTTTTAGTTTTTGTGTAATTTATTTTTTTTCAAATCTATAAAAAATGGCAGCTAAAAATATACAATACCCTCAAATAAATTCAAATACCGCGCGCACTTTCAAGTCCTCACGGAGCGCGCCAGCAGTCGATAGGCGATCAGCTGTCGATTACGAGAGCCATTGCTATCGATAACGCGTGCTGGACTATCAGCTGCGACCGCTGCTCTTAGCTTCTGCGACAGCGGGGTATAAAAGCAGCTCCCCAATCGAAATTTGACTTATTTGGTGCACGGCACGCGTCGAGTCAACATCTCCTTTCTTTTAAAATTGATTTATTTTTATCTGATATTTCCAACTAAATAATTTACGGTTTGTGATTTATGGATGCTTTATCGGAAAAAAAATGTAGAACGATGTCTGTTCTGTCATTATTCACGACTTTTTTTAATTTATCCAAATTTAATAAAGGCTTAAAACAACGTACAAAAAAGTTCTAATCGCTGGTACCGTTTTTTTTAACTTCTCCGTCTTCTGTGAGCGATGTGTGGTCTTCTCTAATGTTTCAATAAAAACCATCCATTCCATTTTAAGCCTCTATTTGAAAATTTAATTTTCCCTTTTCATTCAACCCGAAATAAGGAATGAATAGCAAAGGCAAATCTTAACTATCATCGTTCACTTCATTCGAATTTTGCATGTGCTCTATCATTAGTTTGGCTCCTTGGGCAGTGTGGCCAGGTGTCATAATGCGCATTTAATCATGCTGTTTGGCAAAATCTCTAGCTTTTTGCAATACAGAGTAACCAAACTCGCCAATGGCAGCGCCCCTGGCGACGCACATTTGCCTAAGCTCAGACACATTAGATTTGTGTTATAATGGGATAGCATCTGAGGATCTTTACCGTCCGCTTTCTCTGGAAGACCTTCCATTCCACTTTAAGCCTCTATATGAAAATTAAATTTTCCCTTTTCATTCAACACTAAACCCAATGGAATGAACAGCAAGGGCAAATCTTAACTATCATCATTCACTTCATTGGAATTTTGCATATGCTCTATCATTAGTTTGGTTCCTTGGGCAGTGTGGCCAGGTGTCATAATGCGCATTTAATCATGCTGTTTGGCAAAATCTCTAGCTTTTTGCAATACAGAGTCACCAAACTCGCCAATGGCAGCGCCCCTGGCGACGCACATTTGCCTAAGCTCAGACAAATTAGATTTGTGCTATAATGGGATAGCATCTGAGGATCTTTACCGTCCGCTTTCTCTGGAAGACCTTCCATTCCACTTTAAGCCTCTATATGAAAATTAAATTTTCCCTTTTCATTCAACACTAAACCCAATGGAATGAACAGCAAGGGCAAATCTTAACTATCATCGTTCACTTCATTGGAATTTTGCATATGCTCTATCATTAGTTTGGTTCCTTGGGCAGTGTGGCCAGGTGTCATAATGCGCATTTAATCATGCTGTTTGGCAAAATCTCTAGCTTTTTGCAATACAGAGTCACCAAACTCGTCAATGGCAGCGCCCCTGGCGACGCACATTTGCCTAAGCTCAGACAAATTAGATTTGTGCTATAAGGATTTGTGCATCTGAGGATCTTTACCGTCCGCTTTCTCTGGAAGACCTTCCATTCCACTTTAAGCCTCTATATGAAAATTAAATTTTCCCTTTTCATTGAACCCTAAACCCAATGGAATGAACAGCAAAGGCAAATCTTAACTATCATCGTTCACTTCATTGGAATTTTGCATATGCTCTATCATTAGTTTCGTTCCTTGGGCAGTGTGGCCAGGTGTCATAATGCGCATTTAATCATGCTGTTTGGCAAAATCTCTAGCTTTTTGCAATACAGAGTCACCAAACTCGTCAATGGCAGCGCCCCTGCGACGCACATTTGCCTAACCGGAGACACATTAGATTTTGCTATAAGGGTTGGCATCTGAGGATCTTTACCGTCCGCTTTCTAAGACCAAATTCCATTATAAACCTCTATATGAAAATTAAATTTTCCCTTTTAACTAAGCCCAATGGAATGAACAGCAAGGGCAAATCTTAACTATCATCGTTCATTTCATTGGAATTTTGCATATGCTCTATCATTAATTTCGTTCCTTGGGCAGTGTGGCCAGGTGTCATAATGCGCATTTAATCATGCTGTTTGGCAAAATCTCTAGCTTTTTGCAATACAGAGTAACCAAACTCGCCCCCCCCCGCGCCGCCCCCCCCTCGCTTAATTTTTTATAATGGGATAGCATCTGGGACTTTCGCTGTTGTCCTCTATGAAATAAATTCCTTTTCATACAAGATGAACAGCGGGCAATCTTAACTATCATCGTTACCATTGGAATTTCTATAATCTTGGCAGGCGTCTCAGCGTTGGCAAAATCTCTAGCTTTTGCAATACAGAGTCACCAAACTCGCAATGGCGCGCTGGCGACGCACATCTGCCTAAGCTCAGACACATTAGATTTGTGCTATAATGGGATAGCATCTGAGGATCTTTACCGTCCGCTTTCTCTGGAAGACCTTCCATTCCACTTTAAGCCTCTATATGAAAATTAAATTTTCCCTTTTCATTCAACACTAAACCCAATGGAATGAACAGCAAGGGCAAATCTTAACTATCATCGTTCACTTCATTGGAATTTTGCATATGCTCTATCATTAGTTTGGTTCCTTGGGCAGTGTGGCCAGGTGTCATAATGCGCATTTAATCATGCTGTTTGGCAAAATCTCTAGCTTTTTGCAATACAGAGTAACCAAACTCGCCAATGGCAGCGCCCCTGGCGACGCACATTTGCCTAAGCTCAGACAAATTAGATTTGTGCTATAATGGGATAGCATCTGAGGATCTTTACCGTCCGCTTTCTCTGGAAGACCTTCCATTCCACTTTAAGCCTCTATATGAAAATTAAATTTTCCCTTTTCATTCAACACTAAACCCAATGGAATGAACAGCAAAGGCAAATCTTAACTATCATCGTTCATTTCATTGGAATTTTGCATATGCTCTATCATTAGTTTGGTTCCTTGGGCAGTGTGGCCAGGTGTCATAATGCGCATTTAATCATGCTGTTTGGCAAAATCTCTAGCTTTTTGCAATACAGAGCTGCCAAGGATGTCGATGCGTATTTACATAGTTTGTGCAAACTTGTTTTTTATCTTCATGAACACCCAATGGAATAGCGCCTGGCGACACCTTGCCTAACTCAGACACATTAAATTAATGCTATAATGTGATGGCATCTGAGCCGGCGGTGCATTCCGCGATGCTTCCAAATAAGCCTAATCCGGCGTTGCATTTCAATCAAACTGCATGATTACACCTGGCCACACTGCCCAAGGAGCCAAACTCATGATAGATCACATGCAAAATTCGAATGAAATGAATGAAGATAGTTAAGATTTGCCATTGCTGTTCATTCCATATTTAGGGTTGAATGGAAAGGCAAAATTTAAGTTTCATATAGAGGCTTAAAGTGGATGGAAGGTCTTCCAGAGAAAGCGGACTGTAAAGATGCTCAGATGCTATCACATTATAGCACAAATCTAATTTGTCTGAGCTTAGGCAAATGTGCGTTGCCAGGGGCGCTGCTATTGGCGAGTTTGGCTGCTCTGTACTGCGAAAAGCTAGAGATTTTGCCAAACAGCATGATTAAATACGCATTGTAACATCTGGCCACACTACCTAAGGTGCTTCGGCCCGTATACCCAGAAATTATCTTTCCACACATGCAATCTTCGAATGAAATGAATGATGATAGTTAAGATTTGCCATTGCTGTTCATTACATATTTAGGGTTGAATACAGAGCAGCCAAACTCGCCAATAGCAGCGCCCCTGGCGACGCACATCAGCCTAAACTGAGACACATTAGATTTGTGCTATAATGTGATAGCATCTGAGGATCTTAACCGTCCGCTTTCTCTGGAAGACCTTCCATTCCACTTTAAGCCTCTATATGAAAATTAAATTTTCCCTTTTCATTCAACCCTAAATATGGAATGAATAGCAAGGGCAAATCTTAACTATCTTCATTCATTTCATTCGAATTTTGCATGTGATCTATCATGAGTTTGGCTCCTTGGGCAGTGTGGCCAGGTGTAATCATGCAGTTTGATTGAAATGCAACGCCGGATTAGGCTTATTTGGAAGCATCGCGGAATGCACCGCCGGCTCAGATGCCATCACATTATAGCATTAATTTAATGTGTCTGAGATTAGGCTAAGGTGCGTCGCCAGGGGCGCTGCTATTGGCGAGTTTGGCTGCTCTGTACTGCGAAAAGCTAGAGATTTTGCCAAACAGCATGATTAAATACGCATTATAACATCTGGCCACACTGCCTAAGGTGCTTCGGCCCGTAGACCCAGAAATGATCTTTCCACACATGCAATCTTCGAATGAAATGAATGATGATAGTTAAGATTTGCCATTGCTGTTCATTCTATATTTAGGGTTGAATGGAAAGGCAAAATTTAAGTTTCATATAGAGGCTTAAAGTGGATGGAAGGTCTTCCAGAGAAAGCGGACGGTAAAGATGCTTAAATGCTATCACATTATAGTACAAATCTAATGTGTCTGAGCTTAGGCTAATGTGCGTCGCCAGGGGCGCTGCCTTAAAGGCCCCGACGGACTGACGACGTTAGTAATTCAGCATGCGCCACCACATATTGCGTCAACATGAAACGTGTGCCTAGTGTGACCAGAAGTAACCAAAAAAAAATTACACCGCCGCATCGCGTTGTCAGGTTCATGGCTGTTAAGAAAATCGTTACAATTTTTGTATGAAACTTCTCGTTACATCGTCAGTCCGTCTGGGCCTTAAAAATTGAATGACTAGCAAAAGCAAGTCTTAACTATTAGCCCTTATGTCATTTCGAAGATTTTAAATAATTCGTGTGCAACATTTGGCGGAATTGCGTGTGTTAAGACTGGATTTTGCTGGGGATCATATTTGTATGCTGGATTTCCCATCGTCTTTGACTAATCTTTGTGAATTGTATATTGCTAACAACGAAGATATTTGCGAGATTTGCAAATCGCCAATTACCACATCCGAACTGAAAACTTTTTATCTAGAATTTGCTAGTGCTGCTATTCCCAAATCAGTCATGGAAAAATACGCTAATACTTTGGAGGAACTACATGATATTCGATACGACCCTCTTACAGTGCGTGAAGCTCAAATCATTGAGCAGTTTGGGCCCTGAAGAAGCTCAGTTGTAATATAGAAAATGACATTCCCTGTATCGGGTATAGCCAAATTGAAGAATCTGGAAGTGTGTACTTTCCTTCTTGATCAACCGCTTTCGGCTCTGCCGAATTCTTCGTACCAGGATCTCGGGACTAGGGTCTAAGATTTCTGATTACAGAATATTTGTTACCTCTGCACTAAAGCTATTAAAAATTAATGGTGTTCAGGCAAATATTATTCAATGGCACATGATCGGATAAACCAAGCGCTACCTACAAATTGCCAAATAATCAAGTGAAATTGACAAGAATTGGTTGACGGGTATTAAAGGAAATCAAAATGCAATGAACAGAATTGATCAAGTTAATGGACTTCTAGTATTTTTAATATGCATGCACAAAAATGATTCCAAGCTTATGAATCATCCAGTAAAGGTAACCAGAGACCGAAATCCTTACTTTATATAAACAGAAACCAAACAGGGGTGGATGGGGGAACGGGGTGTTTTTCCCCGGGCCCGGACTTCTGAGAGGGGCCCGCAGCCCAGATTTTTGGCGAAAACTTAAATAAACTATGTGGGGCCCCTGAGTGTTGCAATCCCCATGATATCCTACGCGTTCGTATACTAGGCTATAGAATCTAAAGACAATTGTGATAATATAATATTAAGTGAAGAAACAAGCAAATAGTCACCTGTTGTAAAGATACTTGGTGGGGGTGTAGCTCGCCGGGGCCAGGGGTTACAGAAATTTGATTTCTTTTTGTTTCGGCGTGGTTGCTGTACATAAATTTTCCTTGAATCCTTCCAGAAAGAACAAGAATAGTGTCTCAATCGAGTCTTCACTGCATGACTTTATTCAGGTGATAGTTTTTTTTAACTTAATGCTATAGCGATAATAAAGGACACCCTCTAGGAGTCGGGTTTCCGCCGGTGGCGCAATCCAGATGTTGACTGCCCTTGAGAAGCCTCGATATGATGTGTCGCTTACTTCCTGCGTCTGGGATGATGATCCGGAGTTGCTAGGAGAACTTGGCCGTTGTGGTGTATCTCGTGCCCTGAGGTCCATTGCGTTGGGCGTTCAAAATTGACAATTTTCAATGTTAGCGCAGGGAGGAGAAGGTGGGCAGATGCAAGCTGCACTCTGAGACCACGAGAGGATTAAGTAGACAGATGCAAGGCGCACTCTGAGACCACGAGAGGACTAGTTAGTTTGTTGCCAGATGCCAGGCGCACTCTGGGACAAGGTATATTTAACAAGGTAGCCGCACTTGCTCTCTCACCGCCTCTAATATAAATTTCAAAATGAGTGAGAGCGAGAGAGTAATGAATTGTTGCTCTCGCTTGAGTCAAAGCAAAGAAATTTGTTCGTGCATGCAATATACTATATACATATGCGAGTTTCTTTCCTTCAACTAAGTCCAGCATAGTTAAGGGGGGATTCTTCATGTCGAGGCTGTTTTTGTGCCTTTTTTAAAAAATATCTTATTTCATAACTTTTCTTGCATACACAGCAGTGTGGAGCCATAGCAAAAACACGTAAAGCCTCAAACAAAATTAAGAGACAGAACACAAAAAATTCGTCCGCGGAGATGCTTTTCTCACGACTGTTGTACACAGACAAGAGGGAGAGAGAGCGCGTGCGGCTACCTTGTTAAGTATACCTTGACTACGATATTGACTTACCACTGCACGCTTCGAGCTCTGAACGAGAAGTCTCCTCTTCTGGGCTGCAAGGCCGGCTGCCGCTCTGCCAAGAATCCCTAACGCGTTCGGCCATTTTTCTTGATTGCTTATTGTTAACTATCGATAACTTTAGTTGGGCGCCTTTTTATACCCTTGCAAAGGGTATTATAAAATTGTGCGGATGTTTGTAACGCATTGAAGGAAGCATCTCCGACCACATAAAGTATATATATTCTTGATCAGCATGACGAGCTGAGTTGATTTAGCCTTGTCCGTCTGTCTGTCCGCCCGTCTGTCTGTTTCTCCTCCGTCAGTTTTAAAGCTATCCTCACAAAACTTTTGGTCACAAAACTTTCCGGCCTGATCGGATGACTATAGCATATAGCTGTCATAGGAACGATCTGTCGAAAAACTAGTATTAGTAAGAAAAACTTTTTTGTTTTTAATGGAAACGCCTCCTAAGTACGTATTTCTTAGTTTACTATGATTTCACTAAGTTTGGTCGAAGTCGGATGACTATAGCATATAGCTGCCATAGGAAAGATCGGTCGAAAAACTAGTTCTAGTGAGAAAAACTTTTTTGTTTTTAATGAAAACGTCCTTATCATTGGCATACACTTATTTTATATACCTTTACACAATTCTACAAAGTTTGGTTGAAATCGGATGACTATAGCATATAGCTGCCATAGGAACGATCGGTCGAAAAACTAGTTCTAGTGAGAAAAACTTTTTTGTTTTAAATGAGATCGCCTCCAAATTTCGTAGTTTACAGTGTATTATGCTTTTCCATGATTTCTTTATGCTTGGTCGAAATCAGACATCTATATAGTATAGATCCCATAGAAAAGTAAGGTCCAAAAAGTAGTCTTAGTTTGAAAAATTGTTTGTTTTCAATGGAAGCAGCAAGGGTATACAAAACTTCGGCCGAGCCGAAATTAACTTTCCCCTATTTTTTGAAATAATACTGAATTGTGCGTAACATATTTATTTAGCGTCACGCTGTACAAGATCATAGGTTTGCCTTGAATCCAACAAGGTTGTCCTATATAACGCTGTAGTCTTGGAAATCGGCATTGCAGATTGTTCGTGACCATCTTTATGCTGCTTCATATAGTCCTTAATGTCAGTGCTATATTCGCCACCTTAAACAGAGCAGTAAAACCGCATTTTAGATGAGTACAATTTTTGACACACAACTTTCAACAAGACAAGCGGCTGCCGCTAAATTAGTGATGTGTGCATTCGATATATCGATTAATTTTTGGAGTTACTCAGTTTTGCCTTATCGCTACATTAGCGATGGGCGTTGGTCGGTGCGACCATAACGTATGCAGGATTCTCTTATCTGGCCACACTGGGCCATAACAGAAGAATAGACACTTTTGGTACTTTTGTTTTAGCAGATCCTTTGTTGCGGTGTATACTAAGCTTTATAACATAATTCGATTAGTTTCGCAATTCAAATGTCTCTGAAATACTAGCAATTTTGGAAGTTGCAGCGAATGAAAAACTGACCAAGCGATTTGCTAAATTGAAGCATTGTCCACCAACTTCTTTGGCATATATCGTTGGGCTCTTAACGGCGCGCCCATACAATAAAAAGAACTGGATGTTTATGCTATACCAAAATGGCTGGACACAATAAAGAGGTAAAAGAATTTTGGTGTTACTTGCTCAACAGATTTGGATATGCAAAAAAAATCAGCTTCACTTTACTCAAGATCCTGCGCTGCTCTCACCCTTTAATGATGAGGTGGATCGATAATTAAAGTGCTGGCGGGCAGGGTCGCTTGAATTGTCTCCAAGTCTCAGCTACAAACTGCAGAGGAAACTAAATAGTTTGCCCAACAAAAAGATGCGATCATTGAAATAAATCTTGACAAAGATGAGATGAATGTGTATCAGATGGTAATGACCTACTCCCAGACACTGTTTGCACAGGAATTCGAATGCGAATTTCATAGTTGATGCCAACAAGCCGACTGGTAATCAAATGAAGGATTCCAATGGGACCTACAATTTGCCAATAATGTCTCAACACAATAAAGCTGTGAAGAATTTTGGTGGAAATGCAAAACGAGTGCTTCACTTTTAAATAAAAATAAAGTAATATTTGAATAAAGAAAAAGATATCCATTCAAAACGTCCGAAGCGTCCCGCGACGTCGTATCTATCATGGCTAATCCTGAATTAACTCACATGACTCAGGTGGATAGAAAGGGCGGAGAATAGAAAATAAAATAAAAGAAAATAATCAACTGTTCTGTCTGACCGACTGCTCTCTACTAAACTTATTTTTATATATTCAACTAACACTCCCAGTTCAAAGCCTACTCCGTTAGGTTTGACGAAAATCGGAATAGTTCAAAGCCTACTCCGTTATGTTTGACGAAAATCAGCTGAAACCGACTGCTCAATGTTAAGTGGATTGAATTCATCAAAAAGAAAAGACCTGATCTAGTAGGCATAGACTTTCTGCTTACTTTTCATATAAAAATGCGAACTTTACATAAGAAAAAGCTAAGTTTACACGAAACCCGACTCGGAATTCGCAACAAGTCCGATTATGATTTGTCCATTCGAAGCAGCAGCTTAAGAAAAGAGTAAATTTTTATATATTTTTTTAAATAAAACCTTAAAAAAAACCAATTTCAGTTCACATACGAAAGCGTTACTTTTCCAGAACAAAATTATACAGATAAATTAAAGGAAATTCGTGAGAAAAACTTTTTTCAGTGAAAACGCCTCCAAACTTCGTAGTTCTGAGTTTGCTATGCTTTCCCATGCTCCCACACGATTCTACAAAGTTTGGTCAAAATCGGATGACTATAGCATATAGCTGCAGTATAAATGATCGGTCGAGAAAGTCGTTCTAGTGAGAAAAACTTTTTTGTTTTAAATGGAATCGTCCTCAATAAATGTACATGTTAGTTTGTGATGCTTTTCCATGATTCCACTAATTTTGGTCGAAAGCGGACATCTATATAGAAAAGTAAGTAGCGAAAAGTAATCTTCCGGCCGGATCGGATGACTATAGCATATAGCTGTCATAGGAACGATCAGTCGAAAAACTAGTATTAGTAAGAAAAACTTCTTTGTTTTTAATGAAAACGCCTCCAAAATACGTATTTCTTAGTTTACTATCCTTTCCCATGATTTCACTAAGTTTGGTCGAAGTCGGATGACTATAGCATATAGCTGCCATAGGAACGATCGGTCGAAAAACTAGTTCTAGTGAGAAAAACTTTTTTGTTTCTGATGAAAACGTCCTTATCATTGGCATATTCTTATTTGATATATTGTAACACATTTCTTCAAAGTTTTATCAGAATCGGATGACTGTAGCATATAGGTGCAGTATGAATGATCGGTCGAAAAAGAAGTTCTAGTAAGAAAAACTTTTTTGTTTTAAATGGGATCGCCTCCAAATTTCGTAATTAACAGCGTATTATGCTTTTCCATGATTTTACCAAGTTTGGTCGAAATCAGATATCTATATAGTATAGATCCCATAGAAAAGTAAGGTCCAAAAAGTAGCGATGTGCGTTGGTCGGTGCGACCGCTTATCTGGCCACACTGGGCCAAAACAAAAGAACTGACACTTTTGTTTTAGCAGCTCCTTTGTTGTGGTGTATACTAAGCTTTATAACATAATTCGATTAATTTCGAAACTCAAATGTCTCTGAAAAACTAGCAATTCTGGGAGTTGCAGCGAATGAAAAACAGACTAAGCGATTTGCTAAAGCCCGTATGACACTATATTAATTGTTTCATTAATTAAATGCGTGTGAACGGTACAGCTACGTCATACAAATAAGTATATGTGCATCGCTTTTTTTTCTAAATAAAAACATGAAACTTATTTTTCAGTCGTTTCTAAGTATGTGGTTGTATTTAAAGCATGGTTTAAGATAAGAAAACAAAAAAATTAACAAATTTTCAACTTATAAGTAGTAACAATATTTAAGAATATATTCATAGTAAAGAATTATATGTGCATTCTTAGACTTTGGTCTCTTAAGCTAAGTAAAGTTGGTTTTTTTTTAAAGTTATTTTTATGTTAGTAATCAATGCTTTTTCCTTTATTATTTATAACTAAATTAAGACGATTCGGCATTGAATTGACTAATGACTGTAAGGTAGATATGTCAATATTAGCCCATTCATGCTCTATTGCCAATTTAAGGTGTCGAACCGAAGAATCCCCCAAAGATTTTCGATGGGATTAAGGTCCGGACTTAATGCGGGCCACTTCAAAAGGGGAATTTTTCTGACCTTAAAAAAGTCTTTGGTGACCATTGCTGTGTAGATGGAAGCATTATCCTGCTGATAGGTCAAATCATCGCCGTACAAATTGCCAGCAAATTCTATAAGCTCACTGTCCAGAAGCTCTACATACATCCTGGCATTCATTCGAGTGGATATGAAGCACGTAGGGGTCTTTCCTTTGTAGCTGAACGCGGCCCATACCATTACGGTGCCACCGCCAAAACCTCGCTTGTAACAGGATAGCCGATCCTGGCGCAAATCTTGCCAATATTGTTTGCAGTTGTCTGTGCCATCTAGGTAAAATTTTTGTTCGTCACTAAAGACGGCGCTGTGCCACTCTTCTTCCCAGAATCGGTATCTATTGGCAAAATCTAAGCGATCCTTAATATGCCGCTCCAAAAGCTTTGGCTTAGGTACCTTTTAGGTATGATACCATTATGGTTAAGGAATCGATTTTCATGTAGAATTTGAATGATTCTACTTCTTGTGATTTGGAGTCCCACTTGAGCCCTTATTTGACCACTACTCATCGAATATTCCACTGCAAGACGTCGAATCTGGCGTTTGCATCGTTCATCGATGTGGGTCTTTCGTCCGCTGCGTTAAGCTGTACCATATTCTGTGGGGTTTTTCAGAAACCTGGATATACAGTTCCTATGCCGGTTAAGTCTGATTGCTATATCGGAGATCTTGGAGCCGCTTTCATGCATGCCCCTGATAATTCCTTGCTCGCGATCAGACAAACTAGTACCACGTGGCATTTTGGCCTAATAACAAAAAATATGATACACAAATCAAGCTCCATTTTATTAATATATATACTTAAGCCTAGTACGGAGATCGTAAAACTGTTTGTGCGCACGAAAAAGCCATTTATTACGAAAGTGGATCGTAAAACAAAATAGTGTGCTAAGATATCAAAAAAAATGCCAAAAACGCCAAAGAGGCGACGCATCCTATCTATTTACCTACATCGACATTGGAGCTTATGGAAGTGAGGGAGACATGAATGTCTTCTCCCACTCTATGTTTGGCAAGGCCATTCTGTCTGGCAGTCTAGAGTTTCCAGAAGACAACTTGCTCAATGGAAAGAACACCCCATTCTTCCTTGTTGGAGATGATGCATTTCCGCTGCACAAGCGCATCATGAAGCCGTATGGGGCTCGAAACCTGACCCAAGAAGAGCGAGTCTTCAATTACCGCCTCAGTAGAGCTCGCCGATGAATTAAGAATACATTCGGTATTCTCACTGCCAAGTGGATGGCTGTACAACGCACTTTGCTGTGTCAGCCGGAAAGAGCCCAAAAAATTGTAACAGCATGTTGTTTCCTGTACAATTATTTGATGCGAACAAATCCAAGGGAGTATGCGAAGTCTAGAGATTTGGAAACACCCCAAAGCAACGCATGTACCCCTCTTCAAGGTTTCCGTGGTCGTTTGCAAGACTACCCGAAATTTGTTCGGAATTCGGTTAAGGAGTATGTAAACTCTCCAGTCGGATCTGTACCGTGGCAATACGAATCTGCTGGCGTGCCAAATCCATCTAATCCGATGTAATAAATTTTCATTCTCATTTTTATAATTTACTAATTCAAAAAATAGGGGTAAGTTAACTTCGGCTCGGCCGAAGTTTTGTATACCCTTGCAGCTTCCATTGATAACAAAAAAGTTTTTCTAAGACTACTTTTTGGACATTACTTTTCTATGGGATCTATACTATAAAGATGTCTGATTTCTATTAAACTTGGTGAAATCATGGAAAAGCATAATACACTGTTAATTGCGAAGTTTGGAGGCGATCCCATTTAAAACAAAAACGTTTTTCTCACTTCAACTTCTTTTTCGACCGATCATTCATACTGCAGCTATATGCTATAGTCATCCGATTTTGATAAAACTTTGTAGAACACATAGTAAATAAAATAAGTGTATGCCAATAATAAGGACGTTTTCATTAAAAAAAAAAGTTTTTCTCACTAGAACTAGTTTTTCGACCGATCGTTCCTATGGGAGCTATATGCTATAGTCATCCGATTTCGACCAATCTTTGTAGAATTGTGTAGAAGTATATAGATTAAGTGTATGCCAATGATAAGGACGTTTTCATTAAAAACAAAAAAGTTTTTCTCACTAGAACTAGTTTTTCGACCGATCGTTCCTATGGCAGCAATATGCTATAGTCATCCGTTTTCTACCAAACTTAGTGAAATCATGGGAAGGGATAGTAAACTAAGAAATACGTACTTTGGAGGCGTTTCCATTAAAAACAAAAAAGTTTTTCTCTTTAAGACTAGTTTTTCAACCGATCGTTCCTATGGCAGCTATATGCTATAGTCATCCGATCCGGCCGGTTCCGACAAATGTGCAGCGTATTTGTACCAAAAGACTTTGTGCAAAGTTTGGTGAGGATAGCTTTAAAACTGACGGAGGAGATAGCATAGAAACAGACGGACAGACGGACAAGGCTAAATCAACTCAGCTCGTCTTGCTGATCAAGAATATATATACTTTATGTGGTCGGAGACGCTTCCTTCTATGCGTTACAAACATCCGGACAATTTTATAATACCCTCTGCAAGGGTATAAAAATAAATGCCATTATTATAAAATTTACAAAATTATTTCAATATATTTTCATCATCGTTGGCCCGGGCAAGCAACAACTCAGTAACATCTCTTTCTGCATTGCGGGCTGCTGCTGGAGTCATCCAGCAAACTGTCCCAAAACTGTAGGGCGGGCAGGTTTGCCAAGGGCGGCTGAGTGGGAGCAGCGATACCCACATGCATTTGTTCCAAAAACTGGCCAACAACAACTGCCAGTTTCTGGGACTCCCTTGGCTCCTCCGACCTGCAGTGTTTCGGTCATTTTTCCTGCCAAAAATGATCAATTAGAAACGGTTGGTTTGGTCATGAAATAAGCGTTACTTATATAGGAATATGAAGCGCTGTCTTCGTTCCCAACAAGCATATTGCCCTCGAGCAATTGATCACTATCTTTGGTGCCCTGGGCTTGTTGCATGACATCCTCAAAATCAAACACCGCGCTTCCGTCTTCAGTGTCTATCAGTGTGGGAGTGCTGGTGCTGCAAGACGCTTCATTCGGGTCAAAGGAAGAGCTGAAAGTTCTGCAAAAATAATACATAATGTTTTCAAAATTATAACATGTAATTCAATACAGCTTACCTTCTTTGCGATGACATGTCTGGCATAAACGACATATGTGCGGCTAACTCCCAGTCAACTTGGTCGCTCACTTGGGGCTCCTCCAACATGACGCCCCCCGCACTCCCACTTTTAGCGCGCTTGGCCGCAGACGCCTTGCGGTACCTGTAGCTGTCGCGCAACGAAGCCCAAGTAGCTTTGCATTCACTGGCTGAAGGACAAATATCCATGATTTAATTATTATAAAACATATGTTCAATATTTATCTTACCTTCTTTTTGAAGCTCCACACCTATGGCTTCCCATGCACTTTTTACGGCAAGTGCATTAAAGTGCTTCTTATTTGTGAGGTCCCAAATAAGCGGCTTTGCCTCTACTGCCTTTATTAAGGCGATCTTATCTTCCTCATGGAAGCGCTTCAAGCGATTCTTACGTTCATTCTTTTTATTTGACATTTTTTTGCTCTACCGACCGTCAAAACAAATCAATTTTATTAGTTTGGGCGCACAAACACAACAAAAACAGCTGTTCAATAAAATCCACATGTGCAAAGTAGTTGTCAACGCGAACACGTCAGTGTGGATTTTACAACCCCCTGATTGCTTGTCAGCATACTAGTCGCAAAACGTTTTACGTCAAAAACTTTGTGAGCGGTTTTACAGTGTCATTTTTATATGAAAATTTTTGTTTGCGAGCGCTTTTTTGCGTTCTCCATACTAGGCTTTACAATAGAGATTCGAACCAATTTCTACGAATTCAGGTTGAATCGCAACACTATCACCAAGAAAGTTCAGCTGGAAGTGTTTTGCACATATAATTATTCACTACGCAATACCACTAACCAAAAAAAAAAAAAAATAAACACTTCTCTTCAAACACAACAAAAAAAAAAAAAAATTAACAAGGAACACCCACCCCGCTTCCCACCTTTTTTCCTTCAAATCAAGCTTTTTTTTAAAAAAAAAAATTGCAAAAAAATTGTGGAAATGGAAGGGGGGAAATTTGGCTTTTTAAAATTAATTTGGATTTTTTTTCCGCTTTTTTAACGCTGGCACCAATTTCAAAAAAAAACAGCAGGAATGCAACTTGCAAAAACAAAAAAAGTTTGGTATCAAAATATACCATTTTCGATAAATCTGTGAAAAAATTATACCAGTTTTGGTGGAAATATACCAAATGTGTGTAAGAGTGGCAGCTCTTTCATACGTTTATATCGATATTTGCCAATATCACCACCACTACTTTACGCAAACTGTCATCACAATCACAATAAATAGTGCGCTGCTTAACCCTCTAAGACTACTTTCCAAAATAATAGAAAAAAATTATTCAAATAATTTTTTTTAAAGTAAATGAATGCTTCTAAGCTCAAATATGTACTTAGAAATAACGTAGAATATTCGGTTTACCTGTAAGGTGAGAAGAAAGGAAAGCGTGCCTTCAGGCACGCTTGGGGCTTTGAGTGAAAAAAAAAACATTTTCAAGTAATGAAGATTTATTTTAGTTTTTCTTATGGTATTCTAAAAAACAGTTTTTATTCGCTGTGCAGCATAAATGCAGATTGCGTTTCGTGCATATGCATTGCGTTTGTGAAGATTTACAGTGCTTGCAACATCTTTTTCCACTGTTTCGATCCAACCAATGTGGGAAATGGTTCAGCTGGTCAAACCGCAAGTCCGATATTGGATGTTTTGATTTTTGACCATGTTTGAGCTCATGATGAAAAGGTCGATGAGAGAGTGGAGACTGCTTTGCCCGCTCTGCCTGTGAGGATGGTGAATTTATTGTTCGTCCTGACTGAGAGGATGGAGACTGGTTTGCCCATAGCGGTGTAGATGCATTTTTGGTATTAATTGGACGACCCGGTAAGTTTTTATTTTTATATGTCACCAGTCCTGCGGCTAGTGTTTCGCGAAAGTCTGGGAGAGCGAGTAATTTTTCTTTGCTTGCGTTCTCTGTTTGGATACGTCTGTGTAAAATATAGGCGTTGGTGGCTGCCATATCAATTAGGTGATAAAAAATTCGTGTTGCGGCATCCCGAGTTTTTGCTCTGTTATGATAGCGGCCCATTAGGCCGTCCATGAGATCTACGCCGCCCATGTGAGCGTTATACTCATGCACGATTTGGGGACAGTCAATTGAAATGTGTCGCTTAGCTTTTCTGTCAAAACGAGCAGCCTTTGCAGTTCCTTCACGAGGGTTTGTCGTTTCAAATTGCTTAACACCCACATAGGTGGACAAAAAGCGAACAGGCTTGCTGTCTTTCCAGAGTACATTGGTTATGTCGACACCATATGAGGACCCAACGTACTCAGTCGAAAAACCCCTTGGCAATTTGTTGATGGCAATATCGTTTGGTAGCTTGCAATTGGGGATACGGTTTACACGCACCGTGCCAAGGCTATAAATACCTTTCGCTCTTAGATAAACCATCAAAGGCAGAGATGTATAAAAATTATCGAAGTAAATGATGTGATTCTTAAAACTTTCTACGGTTTGTGTTAAGCGCACTACAATGTTGGCCGAAGCACCAAGATCTGGGTGACCAGGTAAGACCACATTATCACCGGCACCGCTGTAGATCTCAAAGCGGTATGCGTATCCAAATGAATCGCACAATACAAATAGTTTGATGCCCCACTTGTGCGGCTTATTTGGCATGTACTGACGCAAGTGGTGCTTCATTTTTGTGCTGCACATTTGCTCGTCAACACAAAGGCGGGCATACTTTGGCACCGAGTCAAACCGTTTGTTGAGACAGTCTACAAATTTTCGCGTACGGAACAAAGGATCGTAGCCTGGTTCACCCTTTTTGATACGTTCGCGCTCATCACGTAGCGAGATGTACTTCTTGATTGCCTCGAATCTGCTTCGGGTCATGCAGGTTTGTATAGGTCCGAACGCTTTTTGTCCCCAGTAGCTCTTCAGATTCGGGTAGCGATAAATGGACCTATGTAATGGTGCATCTCATCAGTGTTAATTTTGAACTTATTGTTAATATCATCCGTTAAAGCTGCGCACATGGTTTCGTCGACGATCATATTCATGATTTCCTCATTAAAGAAATAGCAAAATAGCTCTAGTGGAGTTTTGAGCTCCTTTATTTCTGCTGGCAGCGAGAAATCGCCTCGAAACGCGACATTGTTAACATGCAACTGCATACATTTCTCTCGCCACAGAATTTTACTCGAATCTTTTGTTATTGATTCAATACCTGTATAAATAAAACTAAATAAAATTAACTAAAATAACACATAGCAATTAAATTTGGCTTACCAGCTCCATTGAACCCACCAGAATTTGGCGGAGATGCGCACGCCGAATCTTCACTGATTGGTAATGGTGATCGCGGCCTTTTTGCAGTTTTCTGGGAAGTCTCAGCTTTCTGTGCATTGTTTTGGACATTTTCAACATTACTCTCAATAAATGACACAGTCTCAGCATCCTCTAATGCAGTATTAAGAGCCTCCACTATATCAATGTCATCGTCCTCGTCGTCACTTGAGCTTAACATTTCGACATCCGACGGAACTGAGTCAAATATCTTGAGCAACTGCTCATCTGTCAAGTCGGACAGCTTATACCGAACCCGGTTTGCCATTTCTAGTAATATTTATAATTCTATTAAGTAAAATCACTCCATCAACAGAAACAAACACATAAATTGTAATCAATTGTAAATTATCAGCTGGCAACAAAAAGTTGTTTGACTACCCAAGGTGCCCCAAGGCACGTTTTTTATCGCTATTTCCGTTGCCACAACGAACTCTTTTATGTATTTGCAAATCTGCAACTTAATTTTAATAGTAAATGAACTTACCTTTCAAGAAAAAAATTATGAGCTGGATAGGTTTTCTATATTTACTATTATTTGCACAGCAAAACACAACATACAGCAGCCCCAAATTAAACAAAAAAAAAAAAAAATATTTGTGATAACGAAATATAAGTCCCGTTAAAAGCTTCGGACGACAAATAGTTTAGATACGGAACAAAAGGGTATATTGCAGCTACTGCAAGACAACAATAACTGCAAAGCTGAGCGATCTGCGTGCTCATGGAAGCACTAAAAAACACACAAGTGCGATGGGCGGCTTCCAGCAAAAAAATAAAATTGATTTTGGTAGCTTGCCTACAAAAACTGTGGAGCAGGAAGCAGCATTGTGTCTGTTTATTGCAGAGCACACAGCTATGGCACAAGTAGACCATTTGGGCAACTTATGCAGCAGCTATTTTGATAGTGCAACGGCCGGGCGAATAAAGCTTCATCGCACCAAATGCACCAGCATTATAAAAAATGTTTTGGCGCGTAATTTTTATGAAGATTTGTGCGCCGATATAGGAGACTCCAAGTTCAGTCTTTTACTCGATGAGTCAACGGACATCAGCGTCACAAAACTTTTAGGTATTTATCATAATAATTGATTATGTTAATTTTATTATTACATATATACTTTTTTAGGTTTGGTAATTAACTACTTTTCCATTCCGCGTGGTGAATTCGTCTCCACATTTTTAAGTCTGGTACAACTAGAATTTGGTAATGCTACTTGCATTGTTGATGGTGTGAAAAATGTATTATTGTCATACAAATTAGATATAAAAAACCTAATTGGTATTGGAACCGATAATGCTAGTGTTATGGTAGGCACAAACAGGAGTGTCTACACGGAATTGAAGAAGGAGGCCCCACAGCTAATTTTGGTAAAATGTGTCTGCCATTCTGTGCAACTTGCCGTTAGCCAAGTTTGTAGAAAACATTTGCCTGAGAAATTGGAGTTTTTAATTTACGAAACATATAATTGGTTTCGCAAAAGTTCATCTCGGCAAATGGAGTATAGTAAAATTTATAAATGTATTAATGATGAAAAGGTTTGTGTGAAAATTTGTCCATATCCATGTTATATGTTCTTGAATTTATGTTTAACCTATGTACTTAAATGTGAGTATTTTATTTTTAATGTGCCCGTCTGTACTTCGATTATTAACATCATTATTGTATTTGTTTTTATTATTTTACAATATTTTTGTCTTTGTTGTCTCTCGTTTCGTTGTTGTTCTCAACAGTGTATATACTCACACATTTTTGTTTATTTTTATTTCAACGTAAACTTTTTCTGATATTCCCCTAGGCTCCATTGAAAATACCAAAAGTGAGCGACACCAGGTGGCTATCCATTGAGTTGGCCGTATCACGCATTTTAGACCAATGGGACGAACTTAAATTGCATTTTGATTTGGCCGCAACAAAAGAAAAATGCTATAAGTCGCAAATTCTCCATGAATTGTATAATGATCAAATTAATCACTTATATTTAATATTTTTAAAACCAATTCTGTCGGACATGCAGAAAGTTAATAAGTGCTTTCAAAGCAATAAAACAAATGCAACAGAATTGCTTAATGACTTAATGTTTGCCATTAATTCATTAAAACAGTTAATTGTTCCCCCTAACAAGGAAATTGACATATTGGAAGTTGAAAACTTGGAAGAGCATGTAGAATCCGATATGTACCAAGGGTATGATTTTGAAAAGAAAATCAAATCTTTAAATATCGATGCAGGCCTTGAAAAAGAAATTCGTGCTCGCTGCTCTAATTTTGTGATTGAGCTTATCAAGCAGCTAAAGCAGAGGTAACCAATTTGTCAGATTCTTCTACCGACCGTTAAATAATTTTGATTTTATTTTCAGGCTCCCCGACAATTTTAAAATTTTAAAAAACATTGACGTTTTTTCCGTCGACAAAATTCTGTCAACTAAAAAAAAAGGACTTACTGAAATGTTAGAACACCTCCAAGTAGACAGAATAGCAGACATTGAGCGACAGTACAATGATATTCGTCTTATTAAATGGGAAAACGTCAATGACAGCACAAAGTTTTGGATTGAAGTTTCTCAGTACAAGGATTCTGGTGGCAACCGCAGATTCCTTGAACTGGCAGCTGTTGCCCTGCAAATGTTTTCATTGCCATGGTCCAACGCGGAGGTTGAGCGCGTATTTAGCCAGCTTAACTTGGTAAAATCCAAGTTAAGGAACTCAATGAGCTTAAGCACGATAAACAGCATTCTTAGCATAAGGTAATATTTTATTGTGAGTGAAAGGATGATACCGATTTATATATTATTTATTTTAATATAATACACAGATATGGTTTGCGAAGACTGGGCAAATGCTGCTATGAATATAAAGTCCCTTCAAATTATCTTCGCATGATCGGCACCAACATGTCGTACGATTGTGAAACCGATGCTAATCGCGAAGAACTAGACGAGGTGGAAAAAAAATAAATAAAAAAAAAAAAAAAAAAAAAAAACAAAAAAAACCCTCTTTTTTTCCTTTTTTTTTTTTGGGGTGTGGGGGGTCGGCGGGTCAAAAAGAAAATGAACCAAAAAAAAGGTGGGGGGGCCCATTTTTAATTTTTATTTTTATGGGTGGAAAAAAAAAAAAAAAAGGGGGGTGGGGGGGGAAAAAATTTTTACCCCCAAAAAAAAAAAATTTTGGGTTTTGGCCACTTTAAAAATATTTAAAAAAAATTTTACAAAAGTCCTTACATGAAAAGAATAAAGGAAAAAATTAAACAGTCCTGTATACTCGCGCTCAAATATAAATTGTTGTATGCTATAATGGGTTTATTTTAATTTTACTGATGAAAAACAGTAAATAGGGTGACAGAAAAAATGTATACCTGATAAGGAAAAAAAAATGCAAGAAAACGTAAAAATACTCAAAACAGTAATAAGTTTCTTATAAGATGTCTAATTTTATTTTTGTATGTATAGGTGGTATTATTAGGTAGGTGGGGAACAAGGAGATTTTTCAAAGCATTTTGGAATCTCAAGTCGACTCGTAAGTCTTCATTAAAGACTCCATTGCAATTGCAATGGCCTCCTCGTGGTGTTCCCTGGATACCGATTAAAATACATATATTACTTACATACACCTGTGTTAACAACAACATTAACAAATATTGGTACAATTAAAATTATTAAATTATTTTCATTAAAATATTATTTAAATAAAAAATGAAGATTTGTATATTGTTCCATTTACCTTTACAAAAATATAAAAAGTATTTTAGAAATTTAATCTAAATTAATTTTTTTTAAGTTTTGAAAAAGTCTAAAAACTACTGTTTAACACAGGTGTATATATGTATATGTGTGTATATTTATCGGTAACTAATTCGAGCGGCGACTTTTAAATAAAGAAAATATTAAAAAAACAAACATACATAAAAATATATACAACTAGATCATTAAATAACAACAATAAACCAAATTCATAACAAGTGTCCGGAAAAAAATATCAATAAAAAATGTAAACAAAACAAAGCCAATCAGCTGTTTTTGTTTCTGCCCGCTCCCGCTCCCCTAAAAAGCAATCGTCGGTAGGGTATGCAGGCACCATCCGCCGCATAACAACAATAACAGCTGATTTGATTTCTCAACCACATAAGAGCAGTCGGTGTTTTAAGTGACACCGACTGCAATATGCCCTGTTCCTATCTCAGTAGATGGATTTTTATTCATTCGAATACATACATATATGCAAAACATTTCACTGCTGCCACTGATTTGAATTTGTAAACAAATATGAAATGTATGCTGAAACATTAAGAAATATATTATAACATATAACATTCTTATTTTTACCATTAACCCAATAGTGAATATGCCCATATTGTTAGGGTACCTAGTATGAAAAGTAGCAAAAGACCAAATATTCTTGCTGGGTCGAAATTAAATGATCGCACAAATGCACCCGTGTACGTGAATGCATGAACACGCATACATATAAAGAAGAATTCAAGCGCAGAGCAACCTTCTTGAAGATGCGCCACTTTGCGACTGAACGAGCGAACTCTCGCAATCAGTGTGCGGCATAAGAATGAGAGAGCGAAGAGAGAGAGAGAGCCGCGAGAGAGCGACGGGGCCCGCCGCTAACAGGCCTGGGGCCTGTCGCTAAGAAATTTTTGTGTCCATTTTCGTTGTATGAAATGAGTAGTCTATATGTTGTTTGGTTAGTGATTTAGCCAAGGGCTTCCATCAGATTGAAATGGATCAGAATTCCATTAATAAAACAGCATTTTCAACGAAGTTTGGGCATTATGAGTATACCCGGATGCCATTCGGACTAAAAAATGCACCAGCTACTTTCCAAAGGTGTATGAATCACGTTTTAAGAGACCTAATTGGTAAACACTGCCTTGTGTACTTGGATGACATTATTGTATTTTCCACGTCTCTTGAGGAGCATCTCAACTCACTCAAATTGGTTTTTGAAAGATTAAGGCAGGCAAATTTAAAATTACAGCTCCACAAATGCGAGTTTTTGAAACGAGAAGCAGAATTTTTGGGTCATATAATAGGGCCAAATGGTGTAAAACCAAATACAGACAAAGTCGAAGCAATTAACAAATTCCCAATTCCTAAAACCCAAAAAGAAATCAAATCATTTCTTGGCCTTTGCGGCTACTACAGAAAATTCATCCCACAGTTCGCTAATATAGCGAAACCTTTGACAAAATGTTTAAAAAAGGTTCAAAAATAAAAATAACTGACGAAGATTACATTAGGGCATTTAACAGATTAAAACAGCTAATCATTAATGATCCTGTGTTGATTTACCCAGACTTTTACAAAAAGTTCCAATTGACGACAGATGCTAGCAATGTTGCATTAGGAGCGGCACTTTCTCAAGATAATAAACCGATTAGTTACATAAGTCGTACTCTAAACGAGCACGAAGAGAATTACAGCACAATCGAAAAAAGTTGTTAGCCATAGTGTGGGCAACAAAAACATTGAGACCATACCTATACGGAAGAAGATTCGAAATACTAAGTGACCATAAACCATTAGTTTGGCTTAGCAACATTAAGGAGCCAAATATGAAACTCCAGAGATGGAAAATAAGGTTAAGCGAATACGATTTCGAAATAAAATACTTAGAAGGCAAACTAAACCACGTGGCAGATGCATTATCCAGAGTCAAAATTGACGAAAACTTTTATGAAGACATTACACAAGCTACCGCACATAGCGCACTCAATTATTTCGCAAGACAGATAGAAATGATTAGGAGTGACACTGACAATCTTGTGAGTCAATCTTATTTCAAGAAAACAAAAATAAAAATTTATTATTCAAACCTTGATACAGAAAAAGCAAAGCAGATAGTGATGGAACATTTTTGTACCAAAGGAAGCGCAGTATACATTGAACATGATTCTGACTTTGAATTAATACAACAGGTATTTAAACAAATTAACCCGAAAACAACACAAATAGTGAGAACAAATTTTAAACTACAAGACATCAGAAATTATGCAGAGTTCAAAGAAATAATCATTAAAAACCACAAGTAATTATTACATCCAGGCATCGAAAAATGATAAGGCTTTTTAAAGAATCGTACTATTACCCAGATTCTCAAAAACTAATTCAAAACATAATTAACGAATGTGAAATTTGCAGCCGAGCAAAAATCGAACACAGAAATACATCGCTTACACTAAAAGTTACACCTGAAGTCGAAAACTGTAGAGAAATGTATGTGGTTGATCTATACACCATAAAGAACCAAAACTATCTGACATGTATTGACTTATATTCTAAATTTGCAAGTATAATCGAGCTAAATGGGAAAGATTGGATGGAAGTCAAAAGAGGACTCATTCGTACATTCAATAGAATGGGGAAGCCCATTATTTTGAAAACAGACAGGGACAGTGCTTTTCTGAGCATAGCACTTAAAGAATGGCTTGACAAAGAAGGAGTAAAAATTCAAATAACAACAAGTAAAAATGGTGTGGCAGATGTAGAACGACTACATAAGACCATAAATGAAAAAATTCGAATAATTAACACTGACGACGACGAAGAAAATCGACTTATGGCAATTGAAATAATATTGTACACTTACAACCACAAAATAAAACACAACTCGACTGGCAGAACTCCAGCAGACATTTTTATTTACGCAGGAACACCCACATACAATAACCAGATTATAAAAGAAACAAAAATCGCAAATCTTAACAAAACCCGACATGACTTTGAAATAAATACTAACTTCAGAAAAGCACCCCTTATTCACGGTAAATTACACAATCCCTACAAGCCCACTGGGAAGATAGAACAAGTTGACGAAGACCACTTTGAGGAAACTAATAGAGGTCGAAAAATTAGGCATTACAAAACCAATTTTCAAAAACAAAAGAAAATTAACAAAAGTAAATATTCACAAGAATAGGGATCTTTAACCCAAAACTATTAAAGCACGATTATTTGTTTCATGTTAATTCTGAAAAGATTCTAAATGTAAAAACATCAACTTGGCTCAGATCGGATTCAAATGAAATCCTAATTATCTCACATATTCCAAGAAAAATAATCAAAAGTTTTCTATACGAAATTCTTCCGTACCCCGACGAAAATGGAAATATTTTACAAGACGAAACTCAGTATAAATACTATTTACACAACAATACTTTGTACAACAAAAACACAAATAAACTAACAACTAATCCATGCTTACTAGGGATTTTGAATCAAACAAAAACTAGCTGCAGATATACTAAAACTCATTTACTTACACAAACTAGCTTTATTGAACCCAATATTATTATAACATGGAAGTTACCAAAAACCACTTTAAATCAAAATTGCGAGAAGAATGAAATTATAATTGAAGGTAATAATTTGCTCAAAATCTATAATTGTTCAGTAATACTAAATGAAATCATTGCAACTAATATAAACTCAGACTACACACAAAACATATATGTCAGAAATAATATTACACATCTACAACCATTATCGTATATTGAAACAAAAGAAATCATTTTCGAACATAATAAAGAAAACCGAATTTACCAGATTATTACAATCATAATGATAAGCATTATTATATTAAGTTTAATCATATACTTATAAATTTAAGAACATTCCAAAAAGAATTTTTGTAAAAAACCTAAACGTTATTGAAAACCAAAATGAACTCCCAGTTGAAAAAGACCAATTAGACTTAAATATTGTTCCAAAAATGTATCCAGAAATATAAAATCATATTACTCAGACGCGTGAGGACACGCTTTACTTTAGGTGTGGAGGAGTGACATATCCAGTATTCACCCTACCTTTTTTATCATATTCAAACTCACTGTCCAACCTTGTTTTACCATCCTCATGCAAATACAAAAAAGGATGATGCTAGATATGCGAAGGGAAATTCTGGGCCGCAACAACGAAAAAAGGGTGCTAGTGAGAGATGACACGCTACTTATTGAGAACATACGGTTTTACTGGAACTTGCAAGGTCAGCTCATGGGCGGAAATCAGCGTGCAGAGGAAGCCTTCAAAACATTGTATGGGGTAAACTTCAACATAAATACGAACTACGAGGAATTAGCAAAAAATCTTAATAAAACCCAAAAAAACTAAACAAATCCATCAGCCATAGCCTACCCACCCATAGATTTAAGATTTTATCATACAATATCGCCGGATTACGTAGCAAACTCCTATTTAAGTCATTTTTTGATTACTTAAACAAGTTCGAAATTATACTGCTCTTTGAAACCTTCATCGAAACCCGCTTTGAAGAATATGGTAACTACTTCGTGGACTTTAAACTGCACTGGATCCCTGCGTGCCGTTCGGCCAACAGAGGTCGCGCCAGTGGTGGCCATCTTTACGGAGTGAAAAAAGAAACAGCTAGGTCCTTCGGCATAAGCTTCACTAAAATTGGAAACTCAACCGTTTTAAACTGCCAAATTACAAATGCGAGCTACTACATACTACCTGTATACCTAAATTGCAATAATTGGAAAAATGATTTTGAAAACCTTTACGACCTTTGCTTGGAAATTGGCCAAGAAAACATTTTAATTGCTGGAGACTGCAATGCTCGAGTTGGTACCCTACAAGGATTTACGGAAGACGCAGACTCAGTCGCAGGATTTGCTGGCTCAGCTCGTATGTCTAGAGACAAAACGGTTAACAGTCAAGGCCAGAAACTGATTGAAATGTGTGAAGTACTCAACTTACTGCTGCTAAATGGTAGGTCTAAAAGCGATCCAGAAGGCGAATTCACCTTTATCAGAGGTCAACTATGCTCTGTTATCGACTATTGCATTATACGTGGCCAGTGGCATGCCATTGTAAAGGATGTAATTGTAAAAGCCGAAATTTTCTCAGACCACATGCCCTTAGAAATTGAAATAGAGGTGAATGAGGGACTTACTGTGCAGCCTGCCGAAAGCAACCTACTCCCTAAATTAAAATGGCGTGACAGTTGTGGTCGTACCTATGTATCCAACCTAAACGGACAGCTTGCAAACTGCCAATTAACAAATGGAGAACTAGGCGTAGAGTGCATCAGCGAATGCATTCGCAGAGCGGCAGCCTTTATGCAGAAACCCCCAAACACCTCTCCCTCGCAGCCCTGGTTTGACACTGAGTGCACTCTTGCTCGCAAACAATCTTTCAAACTACTGAAAATCGCAAGGACTGAAAACACCCCCCGATCTAAGGCAGAATACCACTCGGCCAACAGCGCTTATAAAGCTATGTGCAACCTTAAACAGCAGCTTTACTACCAACATATGGAACTGGAAATCGCTCGGGTCAACAACAGCAAGGATTTTTGGACCTTGGTCAGGAAGCTAAATGGGTCTCTTGCGCAAAAACCTATCCAGGCAAATGCATCCGAACTTGCAGAGCACTTCAGATCTATGCTTTTTGTAGAACAGCCCAACAACCAATTTTCATACGCTTCTCCGTATTTGCGGGATGAAACGCTGGATGCAGAAATATCCATCTCGGAGGTGTACCTAGCCATCAAGTCTGCAAAGCCCAACAAAGCCCCAGGAGTCGACCGTATCCCAGTAGAATTCTTCAAGAATGCCCCCCCATTGTGCATTGAGTTGTTAACAAACGCATACAATAAGGCCCTGTCGTCTTGTAGCATCCCCAGCTGTTTTAAGGAAAGCATCATTTTTCCAATTCACAAAAAGGGAGATCTAGGATTAGCTGAGAACTATAGAGGAATATCGTGCCTAAATGCATCCATGAAGCTGTTCACCTCTGTCTTGCTAAGACGGCTAACAAATTGGGTAATTGAAAATAGTGCCCTTAGCGAATTCCAATTTGGTTTCCGCCGTGGATACTCGACCGTCGATAGCGTGTTCGTGCTCTCAGGAATTGCCCAATCCTACCTGGACAAGAAAAAGAAGCTCTATATATGCTTTATCGATTTTAAGGCAGCATTCGATACGATAAACCGTCATAGTTTATTTCTGAAACTAAGCCTTTTGGGAGTATCTACGAAATTTATTAACACCTTGATCAACCTATACGAAGAAAATACCTTCTCTGTTTGGGACGGAAGTGAGCTCTCGGACTGGTTCCCCAACAACACCGGAGTGAAGCAAGGATGCCTCCTCAGTCCACTTCTGTTTTCCCTTTACATCGACGATATATCATCGTTCCTGCCCGGCGGGGTGGATGTAAATGGTCATAATGTAAAGACGTTGATGTACGCTGACGATATGGCGCTCCTGGCGGAGACCCCTGAAATGCTGCAAAGCATGATTAATAAGCTGTACGACTACTGCCAGCTGTGGAGTCTACAAATAAATGTGGAGAAGACAAAGGTAATGGTGGTTAGAGACTGCCGTGGACGAACGCCTAAAGTCGATAAGTGGTTCCTTAATAACGCGGAGCTTGAGACTGTAACCAGGTTTAAATACCTAGGCGTCACCCTATCAGGAAACATGAATTTTAAGCCTCACCTCCAGGAGAAACTGCTGGACTCAAAGAAAGCGATAAACAGCACGTGGAAAAACTTTTTTGGAAAACCGCTCATCCTGCCAAGCACCAAATTTCGCCTGTTTGAAGCTGCTGTTAGGTCTGTAATGTGCTATGCATCGCAACTATGGGGATGTAGCCAGTATGAAGAAGTTGAGCGCCTTCAAAGGATGTTCATTAAACGTATTTTCAAACTGCCAAGTACAACTCCTAATTACGCCATACACCTTGAAACCGGCCTACCATCGCTCCACATACACTGCCTCCAAACTCACTTCAAATACTTCCGAAAAGTCTTTGATATGCCCAGCGAAAGATTACCCCGTATTGTAGCAGGCATGATGTTAGCTAACAAAACTCAGGTATTCGAGAAATGGCAAGCAACAGCATCTGCTTGTAGCATTGATATCGACCTTGATCATCCAGAGTCCTGGGAAGCCTCTCATAAGCAGATTTTGGAAAATATCGAGTTCCGAGAGAGGGAAAACTTTCTACACCTAGCGTCCTTAAGTGAGTCCAGACTCATCTACAAACAACTGAACCACAACCTTGGAACTCTGAACTATTTTCAAGATCGTTTAGGAATTCAATCAATCTCCATGATATGCCGCGCTCGATGTGAAATGCTCAATCTGAATTATAGGCCGCATGTAAACTCCATCAGCACTGACTGCACTCTCTGCAACCTACATGTAACGGAGAATGTTGCGCATTTAATCGGGGTCTGTCCAATCTTGGGCGAACTACGCAGCTTGTACTTCAAGAAACCCTCCCTATCGGAAATCGAGGTTATAAGCTGGCTGAACGGAGAACACTGGGAGATGCTGTCTTCATTCCTACAACATGCGCTGAAATACCGCCATGCGATCTTAAATGAATATATTTAAGTAGCCAAAAACCAAAATGTTTCTTCTTTTTTCTTTCTGTTACTTATTGTTCCTTTTAAATTCAAATTCTAATGTTTCTGTTTTAAATTTTAGAAATTATAAAATGTGTTCAATATGTTAAGTTATGGCTGATGGTTATAAACCAAGCCACGTTATTCCAAAAATAAACTAACTAACTAAACTAACCATCCTCATGCCCACTGTACTTTAAAGTGCGAGATTCGCTAACATAAACAAAAAGGAGTTTAGCATAAACAAAAGTTGAACGCGGAGCGCGCACCCAAGCCTCATAACGTAATCATAACTATAATTGCGAAATAATTAAATTGACCAATCAGAAGATGCCAGCATAGCAGCATCTAAACAAATGACCATTCCTTTGTCTTTGCCACATGCCCATTGTCACGTACGCCAGCGTCGTTATTCTTTAAATAGAGCATAAGCCGCGAATTGTACTTTAGTTTTAAGATCACCAACAACCAACCCACATCTAATAAAGTTTAAAGCTCCTATGTTTTAATTCTTTTTATTGGGATCGGGACTCAAACTTGTAATTATATAAACGTTTAAAGCGGGCGAAGAGGTATATGTTCACATGGTGACAGAGCCGTCGCGCATGTCAAATATGCCGACTCAGCTCTGTCCAGTCCCATTGCACTCAAGGAAGGCTCAAATTACCGAATGCTTGAGGAACTGCTTGGGACTTTGATTTGTATTTGTATTTGTATAAATATTGTGGCCAATTGCTACAATGTGTTTGGAATAATATGAATGCGTAACTGGGTACAGTGTGCATTCGATATGTGAACATACTACATCTTCCTCCTTTAGAAAAATAACGTAATTATATGAAGTTATTTTCTTAGTATATTTATTTTTATAAAAATTTATTTTGTTTGTTTAATTATGTATATAATATATAAGAATTTTTTTTTTTTTTTGTTTTTCGAATCAGAAAATATTGATATAATTAAAGATATATTTTTTTGTAAATATTTTGTTCGTTTCAATTATAGTTTTAATTCTATGTATGGGATAAAAAGTTTTAATTCTATGTATACGTATGGTTTTTTTTTTTTTTCGAATCAGAAAATATTGCTATAATTAAAGATTTTTTTTTTTGTATATATTTTGTTCATTTCAATTATAGTTTTAGTTCTATGTATGGCCATACGTGATATATTTATAAGAGAATTGAAGTGATTATGAAATAAAAATTTTTAGCCTATCTTTATGTACTGTTTGTTTCTTATCTTTATTATTTGATATTATTATATTTTCATTTTCTTCTATGCTTTCTACCTTATAGGGTCCAGTATATTTAAAATCTAGCTTATGTCCTGTTTCATTTTTCAATAGAACTTGATCTTCTATTTTTAGCTCAAAATTTAAAGTATTTTTTTCGTAGTTATTTTTTTGTTATTGCTTATGGGATTCTAACATTAATCTAGCTCTCTTAAATGCTTGTTCTAGTCTAAATTTCGATTCTTTAGCATAGTCTTCTATATTATATAGTGGCTTTATCTTATCTATACTATTAAAATGTTTAGGCAAATTTGAAGTTTTACCAAAAACTAACTCATATGGACAATAGTCATGTGCCATAGAGGGGGTTGTGTTAAAACAATATACGAAGTATTGGAGCCACACATCCCAATCTGATATGTCAATGTGAGATGTATGATCGGATGAACTCATTAAGTGTTCTGTGGCTTCGTTCCACGGTACCTACTGTCTGGTGATGATGTGCGGTAGAAGTTATGTTTTTGATATTTAAATTTTTGCATAAATCTTCTATTATTGAATTTTTATATTCTGTTCCCATGTCCGTAATGAACGTCTTCATTGGACCGTACTTTAGAATAAAATTTTCGAATATAGCTTTTGCTACTGTATTTGCACTTTTGTTTTTAATTGGTATTGCCACAAGGTATTTTGTTAAATCGCAGATTAAGGTTACTGCATATTCATTTCCTTGTTCAGATTTAGGTAGTGGACCGATCGTATCCACAATTACCCTGTCGAAAGCCATTTGTGGCGTTTCAGTTATAGTTAATGGGGTCTTTGTGTGTTTAGTCGTTTTTGACTGTAGGCATTTGGGGCATTTTCTTATATAATTTGATATATCTCGGGTCATGTTTTTCCAATAATAATGCCTTTTTATTTTTGCTAATGTTCTAGCTATGCCTGTATGATCTCCTTGTATTGGATCGTCATGGAATGTAAACAGTATTGCTTCTTTCTCTTTATCTTCTTCTTCTTCTTCTTCTTCTTTGGCCATCACAACCGTTTTACGGTCTCGGCCTGTCCCGCCACTCGCCTCTGTCCCGAGCGACATTCCACCAGAAGGACACTCCCAGTTTCGCAATGCAGGGGCACCTGGTCACGCCATCTCCGCTTTGGTCGACCAGGCGGGGGAGTGCCTCCCAACTCTATCGCATGCCGATTGTACACACGCTTTGCTGGAACGTTATCATCCATACGGGTAACATGTCCTATCCAGCGCAAACGCTGTTGTTTTATGCGCTTGACTAGGTCAGTGTCCCCATAGAGCTCATACAGTTCGCGATTCATTCGGATGCGAAATTCGCCGCCAACGTTTAGAGGTCCACAAATCCTCCAAAGAACTTTTCTCTCGAACACGCCAATTGCCGCTTCATCCTCTTTTGTCATTGTCCATGCTTCTGCGCCGTATAGCAGGACTGGGATGATAAGCGACTTGTATAGCGCAATTTTCGTTTTCCGAGAGAGGTCTCTGCTCTGAACTCCTTATTGAGCCCGTAATAACATCGGTTTGCAAGAGTAATTCTTCTTCGGATTTCCAGTCGCTGGTAATCGTCGTTCCGAGGTAGACAAATTCCTTAACAACCTGGAAGCTGTAGTCTCCCATTGCAACAGATTGTCCAAGCGTAGACTCACTGCGCGTTGATTGTAGGTACTTCGTCTTATCCTCATTTACCGCTAAGCCCATAAGTTTTGACTGCTTCTCTATCTCTGAGAACGCCATTTTTACCACAGATTCGCTTTTGCCGATGATGTCAATATCATCGGCATATGCAAGTAGCATGTTATCTCTGGTAAAGATGGTGCCCGTTCTGTTAGCATTTGGGCACTGGCGCAGTATGTACTCCATCAGTAGATTAAAGAAGTCGCACGATAAGGTATCACCCTGCCTAAAACCTCTTTTGGTAACGAAAGGCCCGGAGCGGTCTTTACCTATTTTTGACGGAGCTTTGTGTGCTTCTCAACGTCATCATGCAAAGTCGAACGTACTTTGCTGGAATACCAAAGGTAGACAGGGCTTCAAAGAACTATGACCTTATCGGCGTGTCAAAGGCGGCTTTGTAGTCAACAAAAAGGTGGTGGGTGTCGATATTTCTCTCTTGGGTCTTCTCCAGGATTTGTCGCAGTGTGAATATCTGGTCCGTGGTGGATTTGCCAGGTCTAAAGCCACACTGATAAGGTTCAATCAGTTCACTTATTCTCTGCTTTAGACGTTCACATAGGATGCATGATAGAACCTTATATGCGATGGGAAGGAGACTGATCCCGCGGTAATTGGCGCAAACCGCAGGGTTTCCTTTTTTAAATATTGGACAGAGTACACTTAGGTTCCAATCTTCGGGCATGCTTTCTTCGGACCATACTCTGCATAGGAGTTGGAGCATGCACCTTACCAGCTCCTCACCGCCAGCCTTGAACAATTCAGCAGGCAGCTCATCAGCGCCAGCAGATTTGTTATTTTTTAGCCTTTTTATGGCTAACAAGACTTTATTATGGTCCGGCGGATCTATCTCTATGTTATCGATTGGTGGTGTCGCTACTTCCCCAGAGGCGGCATTGTGTTCGTCATCACCTCCCAGCAGGTTAGAGAAATAGTTTCTCCATTTGTCTAGTGCCACTTCCGGATTTCTGACCAGATTTCCGTGCTCGTCCTTCAATAGTGTGACTCTGGGCTTAAAACCTTCGGTTAGTTGCCTAATCTTTTGGTAGAATTTTCGAGTCTCACTCCTTCCGAACAGCACTTCGACTTCCTCCCTCATGCGCTTTTCCTGCTCATTTTTCTTCCTTCTGAAAAGGCGCTTCTCCTCTCTCCTTTTCTCCCGGTATCTCTCATTAACAGCCCGCGTTGCTCCCGACTGCAGAGTTCTCCTGTAGGCATCGTCTTTCTCTGCAGTAGCGCGGCGGCACTCATCATCGTACCATGACTGTTTTCGGGAGTTTTCGGCAAAACCGAGAATCTCCTTGGCAGCTGTACTCATAGAGTGTGAAATATCCTTCCACTGTTCGTCAACACCAGGAGGGCCAGGTGGGGTTTCCCTGAGCAGCTGGGTGAGTTTTGCTTAGTAGGCTTTGGATGTCCGTTGTGATTGCAGCTTCTCGACGTTCAGCTTTCGGCGTGTATTAGACTGTGCGGCATGTGCCACACTGAGCCGTGTGCGTACTTTGGCTGCAACAAGGTAGTGATCCGAGTCAATATTGGCTCCTCGGCGCACACGTACGTCTAGAACACTCGAAGAGTGCCGTCCGTCTATCACAAAGTGATCAATCTGGTTTCGTATTGATTGACCAGGGGACGTCCAGGTCGCCTTATGGTCGTTGCGGTGTTCAAATCTGGTGCTACTAATGACCATGTTCCGGCCCGAAGCGAAGTCTATTAGCCTCTCTCCATTTCCGTTGGAATCATCGTGAAGGCTAAATCGGCCGATAGTCGGGCGATAAACTTCTTCTCTCCCGATTTTTGCGTTAAAGTCGCCTAGCACGATCTTGATGTCGTGATCGGGGCAGCGCTCATATAGGTCTTCTAGGTGCTCATAGAATTCGTCTTTTTCCGAATCGTTCTTTTCTTCTGTCGGGGCGTGCGCACAGATAAGACTAATATTAAAATACTTTGCCTTAAGTCTGAGTGCGGCAAGTCGCTTGTCAACTGGTGTAAAGCTGATGACAGAGCGGCACAGTCTTTTGTTTACTGCAAAGCCGCAACCAAACTCGTGCTTCGAATCATGTCCACTGTAGTAGATCTCCCATGGGGCGTTGGTTTCGGATGTTATCCTCCTACACCCCTGTCTAGTCCATCTTATTTCCTGAAGTGCGGTAATGTCCGCCGAAACGTTTGCGTGGGTCGTCGTCGGGGGGGGTCCGTATCCGAGGCATTGTGTTAGTTTTCATTGGCGGGTGGGGATACGCCTATCGGGTGCCAAGCCCGATGCGACGCCCCCTGTTTGACCCCAGGGAGAGGGTCGCCGCTCACGTTAGCCAGCAGCTTTGCGGATGCATTGCTCTGTTACCAGGGGTTACCACGGGGAGGTGTGAGTCGACTTGGGACGCAGTAAGCCAGGATCGCGCTGGGTTTTCCATGTTAAACCGGTCAGCAACTTTACCTCACTACATACGCCCCCATAACCACAGGAGAGTTCCTGCCTTCCGGAGAAGCCTTTCTCTTTATCATTATTTGATAATAGGGTCACCGGCTTGAGTAGCGCTACTCTTAGAGATTGTAATATTTTATTGCCCATTATTTTGAAAGATTCTATTGATATGGTGACAAAGATCTTTTCGCTCGGTGCCACTTTGAGTTGGCTGATATTTAGTATACCGGCTTATTTTTCAAGCCTTTGAAAGAACTGACCTAAGTCGAGAATTCCATTGGTGTACATATCGCTAACGTCAATTCTTGCTATAACTTTTTTCCCATGCTTTAGTAAGCATATTGAATCCGTTAATCGCAAGGTCACTACTTTTCGTACCTCATCATTTACAATGACTTCGTATACGTTGGGCTGAGAAGCTTCATTTAGAGTTTGCTTATGCAAATCTACTTTTTCGTTTTCTTTTCCTGCGCAAGAATTTTTCTGTTTACTTTGGTTTCTGGTAGTGACTTTCATAATTTTATTGTTTGTTTGGATATTTTTTTAAGTCCGTGATTGTAATTCTTGATAGCGCATCGGCTACATAATTATCTTTACCATTTAGATATTCTACTGTAAAATTATATTCCTCTAATTCAAGTCTCATGCGTGTTAGTTTGGAACTGGGGTTTACCATTGAAAATAGGTAAGTAAGTGCTCTGTGATCTGTTTTGACAGTAAAGTGTCTACCATAAATATATGGCCTGAAATGTGTTATTGCCCAGTGAATAGCTGATAGCTCTTGTTCTGTTGTACTTTTGTTGCTTTCGCCTTTTGTAAAAGATCTGGATGCGTATGCAACTGGAAGCTGTAGTCCGTTTTTGTTTTGAGTTAGGACTGCTCCACATGCTTGTTTACTAGCATCTGTAATTATGCAAAATTCTTTGCTGAAATCTGGATATTGCAAAAGAGTTGGGTTCATTAGTGCCGATTTTAGATGTTCGAAGGCTTTTTGGCATTCAGTTGTCCATTCGAATTTTACATCTCGTGAACTTTTCGAGTTCAATTTGATGAAAACCTGACATTAAATCAAGGCATGAAAAGTATTTTGCTCTACCTAGTTAATCTAAAATATCATTAATTCTAGGGAGTGGAAATTTATCAGACAACAGTTTTTTGTTGATTTGACGATAGTCAATTACTAATCGCCATTTTTTTCTTTTCGAAATCTGGAAGTGACTTTTTGGTACCAATAAAAGTGGGCTATTATAAGCTGACACAGATGGTTCGACTATTTTGTCATTTATTAATTTTTGGACTTGTTTTTGAATTTCGTCTTTTTGACTATGAGGATTTCTATAATTTTTTATGTATATTGGTTCATCATCCTTCAATCTCAGTTTTTGTTTATAGAAATTGTTTGTAGTTATCGATTCTGTTTCTAGTCCGAATACATCGCTATATTGGGTGCATAACGTTGTGGGTTGTGTATGAAATTGTGGTGGTAAATTTTTCGAAAGTTGTGTTAATACGGATTTTTCTCTGTTTCTTAAGTCTGTTTCAACTACATCGTAGTTTGAAAGTGGTTCATATTTTACTTGATCATATTGACTACTTGATCTGTTTTTTCCCTTTTCCGGATGTTTGTAACGCATAGAAGGAAGCATCTCCGACCACATAAAGTATATATATTCTTGATCAGCACGACGAGCTGAGTTGATTTAGCCTTGTCCGTCTGTCCGTCTGTCCGTCTGTTTCTATGCTATCTCCTCCGTCAGTTTTAAAGCTATCCTCACCAAACTTTGCACAAAGTCTTTTGGTACAAATACGCTGCACATTTGTCGGAACCGGCCGGATCGGATGACTATAGCATATAGCTGCCATAGGAACGATCGGTTGAAAAACTAGTCTTAAAGAGAAAAACTTTTTTGTTTTTAATGGAAACGCCTCCAAAGTACGTATTTCTTAGTTTACTATCCTTTCCCATGATTTCACTAAGTTTGGTCGAAATCGGATGACTATAGCATATAGCTGCCATAGGAACGATCGGTCGAAAAACTAGTTCTAGTGAGAAAAACTTTTTTGTTTTTAGTGGAAACGTCCTTATCATTGGCATACACTTAATCTATATACTTTTACACAATTCTATAAAGATTGGTCGAAATCGGATGACTATAGCATATAGCTCCCATAGGAACGATCGGTCGAAAAACTAGTTCTAGTGAGAAAAACTTTTTTGTTTTTAATGAAAACGTCCTTATCATTGGCATACATTTATTTTATATACTTTTACACAATTCTACAAAGATTGGTCGAAATCGGATGACTATAGCATATAGCTCCCATAGGAACGATCGGTCGAAAAACTAGTTCTAGTGAGAAAAACTTTTTTGTTTTTAGTGGAAACGTCCTTATCATTGGCATACACTTAATCTATATACTTTTACACAATTCTATAAAGATTGGTCGAAATCGGATGACTATAGCATATAGCTCCCATAGGAACGATCGGTCGAAAAACTAGTTCTAGTGAGAAAAACTTTTTTGTTTTTAATGAAAACGTCCTTATCATTGGCATACACTTATTTTATATACTTTTACACAATTCTATAAAGATTGGTCGAAATCGGATGACTATAGCATATAGCTCCCATAGGAACGATCGGTCGAAAAACTAGTTCTAGTGAGAAAAACTTTTTTGTTTTTTAGTGGAAACGTCCTTAGCATTGGCATACACTTATTCTATATACTTTTACACAATTCTACAAAGATTGGTCGAAATCGGATGACTATAGCATATAGCTCCCATAGGAACGATCGGTCGAAAAACTAGTTCTAGTGAGAAAAACTTTTTTTTTTTAATGAAAACGTCCTTATCATTGGCATACACTTATTTTATTTACTTTGGACACATTTCTACAAAGATTGGTCAAAATCGGATGACTATAGCATATAGCTGCAGTATGAATGATCGGTCGAAAAAGAAGTTCAAGTTAGAAAAACTTTTTGTCTTAAATGACATCGCCTCCAAATTTCGCAATTAACAGTGTATTATGCCTTTCCATGATTTCACCAAGTTTAATAGAAATCAGACATCTTTATAGTATAGATCCCATAGAAAAGTAATGTCCCAAAAATAGTCTTAGAAAAACTTTTTTGTTATCAATGGAAGCTGCAAGGGTATACAAAACTTCGGCCGAGCCGAAGTTAACTTTCCCCTATTTTTGACTGTTGATATTGTATTTGCTATATAAATACCGTGCAGAATTTCCTGGTTTGGAATTAATACACTGTCTTCTACTGAGGTTAACTTGGGATCTTGCTGGCAGAAATATAGAGTTGTTGCCAGAACTGTAAGTTATTGGAACATAAATTGGGTATTTTAAATTATTTGGTCTTATTATAAGCCAGTCTTCAGATGGATTGAAGTCTAATTGACAGTTATATTTTTTAATGAAATCGATTCCTAGTATTCCATCACAAGGAATAGCGAATTGTAAATTTACGATATGAAAATCATGTGGAATTATATATTTAGAAGTTTGTATTTCGATAGAAGTTAGTCCTTTTGATTTGGTAACTTCTTGACTTATTCCCTGTATATTGATTATATGATCAGTTTGAATGTATTGGAAAAACATCGGAATTTTCATTTAATATGGATATTTCTGCACCTGTGTATATTAAAAAGACAAATTGTTTTCCTGTTGCTATATTTATGAAAGTAACGAATGTGTTTAGGCCGAGATTGATGGTGTGAATTTTAGTGTTTCCTACTGCTGAGTATCTAAAGGTTTTTGGGAGTTTCCCGGGGCGTTTTGGGCTACTCTAACATTATTGCTGTTATTATTGTTGTTGTTATTATGGGTATAACCTCCATTTTGGTGGTTATTTCCTCTATAACTTCCTCTATTGTTTCCTCTGCAATTGTTGTTGTGGTTGTGTCCGTTGTTGTGGTTATAATTATTGTTATAATTACTATTATTATTATTGTTATTATTATAATTGTTATTATTGTAATAACCGCGGACCATTGCCTCTTCCGCGATAATTTTCTCTGTTGTTGTAATTACCACGCTGGCCTTGGCCTCTTTGTGCTTATAGTATTGAATTAGCGTTGCCTGTCATTGCAGTACTACATTGTAAGTACTTTGTGATGGCTTCATTCATAGTTGTGAAATTTCCTGCCTCAAGAATTGTTTTAAGTTTTCCATGTTCACAATTTTTGACCATTGTGCTGATGGCTTCTTTGGTGCTAAATTTATCAGCATGTTCAGCCGTTAGGCCTTCGTCAATATACGAAACTTCCAAGAGCCAATTTCTGTTGTGAATTTTTCGGCAGTTTTTCCCTTCTGTGTGGTTTTTGCCAATTTTGCTTTTACTACGTCGAATGTTTCACCAACTATAGTATCTTGCAATTTTTGTATAATTGCATCAATTGTTTTTTCATTTTGTACCTTGTACAGTGTAGATCCTATTATTTTTGATTTTTTGACTTCAAAAGCTAGATCTTCGAATGTGCCTTTTGTTAAGTTTACTTATTTCAAAGCCGTTACGAATCTTTGAAGATGTAACTTTTGTCCATTAAATTCTGGAATGGCATTCGAAATGCCTTTTATGTATGCCCTTTGGGCAGCTAAATCTGCCATTATGTTTTCTTTTCTGTCTATTAGACTTGTATCTGAATCTACACATTTGTAAGACCTATCGAAAGTTTCTTTTATTTTGCGGATATGGAGAGTTAGTTGCTCCCATTCCATACTAAGGTGTTATTGCTTTGTTTTTGGTTTTATTTGTGCATTATTTTTAGTACGATATTTTGTCCTACCATTGGGCAATTTCTCACAGTAGACAGTACTATTGCTTTTTGAGTGTAATGAATAAGTGGGAGCGCCATGTAATACTCTACAGGAAAAGAATGTTGTTATTTTTTTTTTTTTATTATTTATAAGCTTCTAATTCCCTGTATGTGTTTTCTAGTTCCTGTCTAATTTGTACGTTTTCTTCCCAGGGTACTGGGGCTGTGGCTGGAGAATACAACTGCCAGTTTAATTTTTTTATCTTTCTATTCAAAAAATTTCTTTGTCCTCCTCTATTTTTTTATTCTTTTCCTCCTGTTTTAGGCATTTTGTGTATTTATGTGGAGAAAAAGCTAGTGGAGAAAACTGTAGGCCGTACCTATTTATGAATTCATATTCAAAAGCGAAAGTGGCTCTGTTCTGTTTCGGATTATCGAAATCACTTTATTTCTCTTAGATAATCACGTCATCGGTGTACATATATATTAGTTTTAATTTATTTTGAATATATTTTTATGACAATTGTTTGTGCGTTTATTAAATTAGATCTTATCTAGATCGTTAGCTTGGCTTAAGGCCCTTTTTGTTACACACTTATTGTGTTTTTTAAAGGATTTACGCACACAAAAAGGATATACGCACACAAAATTATAACAATTATCAATAACAATATATTTGTTAAACGTGAATCAGTATTTGTTGATTCGATTTTGTTAATAACATTCGCAGTGGAGTCCACTGTTTTAGCATCGATTAAGCCCATTTTTGGGAATGATATGTTAACTATATTCTTAGGTTCATATTCTGTGGGAACGAGATTTTCAACTGATTTACTTATTGAATTACTATTCATCAAAAATATTTTTTACAGAGTTCCCTACCTAGGTAAAAAAAATGAAGACCCGCAGCTAGAAACTGCCTGGTCTGTACAATTTGTGTTAATTTTAGTTTGCATCGCAGTAAAAAAAAAAAAAAAAGGTAATGCTGTGTGCTCTTTGTAGCACTGCACAGTGGTCGGACTTGTATGCGACAAAAATAGTTGTAAGTGTCCTCCAGGTTTATAATTTAACTGTAAGCCTTAACAATAGTATAAAACTAAAAAAAAAGGGGGGGTAAACCCCCAAAAAAACACATTTATATATATTTATATACCTATAGTTTGAATAAAATATTTTTTCTTAAAATACAAATATTATAAAATCGGTCGCCAAAATTTCACAACCGCTCAGTAAATTAAACTTTTAAATATTGTTTACAATTTTGAGAGGTTGGCTCTGCTTGTAAAATAAGCCACTCACATCAATCAAACACGCAAACCACAAACATTATTAAACAGTGGTGCAGTTTATTTTCAAGCAATAGCGCGGTGCCATTCGGTGTCACACACACACACACACAAACACAAAAACCAACACAAAATAAACTATTTTACCCAAACATACACCAACCAAGATAAGCCGCCAAACACCTCAATCAACATGCCCAATGCACCAAAACGTATCCGTGAGAACACCGGCACTGACCTTAGATCGGGACGGGCATCAGATACTCCATCCCCCAAGCTGTTGCAGCTGATCAACCGGCTTCTCGAGGAGCAGACGACTCTCATCAAAGGCAATATGCAAGAGATGGAGGAGCGAATTCTGTCTGAGTTTAATCAGAATATGCTTCGCATCTCTGCTGACATGCAGCGGCTGGTCCAGCGCGTGGAGAAGCTGGAGAGTGAGGCAAGCCTTGTACGCTCCCTGGAAACCAAGGTTGGTGAGTTGGAGGCGAGATTGATAGCCCTAAGTGCGGCTGAAGCTAATGCAAGCATAGCCAATGACTTGCGGCTTCATGGTATTCCATACCTGGAGGGGGAGAACTTGGCACTGATGTTCCAAACACTATGCCAGGAGCTTAAACTCACTCCAGCTCCCAGGCTCAAACAAATTTTCCGGATGAATCGAGGCAGGGTGGCGCACAACAACAACAACATCATAGATCCAATAATTATTATTAAAACGGAACACGTGCGGGATAAGGCTATGCTGCTGCGTGCAGTAGGTGCTTACCGGCGTGAAAAAAAGCAACAACTAAACCTAACCATGCTTGGGTATGAATCACCAACTCCCATATATTTGAATGAGCAGCTGACCAGGCCCAACTATGAGGTCTTCAAAGAGGCAATGAAACTTAAGAGAAAGAAGCTTTTAACATCAGTGTTCACCAGGCGAGCGGTAGTGCATGTAAAAGCTGCTGATAAGGTGATATGCGTTGAGAGCAAGCAAAAGCTTTCTCAACTGGAAGCTGAACTGGAAGCTGCTGCCGCTCGCTCTCATGACTTGGGTGCAGTCGCGGAGAACACTGATTCGGAGGGCACTCTTCAGAACTCCTTTCGCTCTTAATTTTAAAGTCTCTTATTGCATTTTTAAATTTAGTTTATGTCAAATCTACTCTTATCTTTTCGTTACATTTAGGCTTATAAACTCTTTGCATAGGATTGTGTTTGTTTTCTATTTCTATTTATTGTCTGCAAATATGCGTGCGTCTCTAGTAACCAAACTCAAAAATGTCTTTAATGTTGGATAACATAAGCAATAACAATGCGAACAGTCATGCTATGGTAAAAGTTCTGAGTAATCAATATAGTGGACTACACATCTGCCATATCAATGCACAAAGTTTGTCCAAAAAAATAGAGGAATTTAGATATTTGTTTGTAAACTCAAATGTTGATGTTATATGTGTGTCCGAAACTTGGTTTACGTCTAGCTTGTGTGATTTGTCTATTGACTGTGACGGATATAATGTGTTTCGTTCAGATCGTGTAGGTCATGCGGGAGGAGTTGCAATATATGTAAACAAAAGACTGAAGACTAAAATTATATATAAACAACCGACAGAAAGTCCGATTGAATATTTATTTTTATCCATAACAAATAGACATCTTGACGATTTAAAATTACTAATAGGTTGCATTTATCGGCCACACCGTGATACTGACTATACTGATCTGACAAACCTTATTTCAGACATTTCCTTAGATTATAGTGACATCATCTTGACTGGAGATTTTAACTCTAATGTGCTATCGGAAAATCACCTAACGGAAAATATGGAGTCGCTAGGTTTGGTACTGGTAAATGATACACATGCCACCCATTTTTCTCACAATAATAATACTTTACTTGACCTTTTCTTCGTTAGCAAAAAGAATAAGTCCCTATTGTATGACCAGCTATCAGTACCAGTGTTCTCAAAACATGACTTGATATTCTTGACATATGACATTTATGTAAATAAAAGTGACACTTTCATTAAATATAGAGACTTTAGGAATATTGACTACTCACTACTATATAGTGATTTTCACAACTATGACTGGGACACTATATATAAAATACCGACTGTTGATCCCCAATTGGACCTTCTGCATTATAATATAAGCCAACTGTTCAATAAATTCGTACCGTTAAGACAGAAAATCATCAAGGCTTCTCTAAAGCCTTGGTTTAACCATAATATCAAAGCAGCCATATCAGAACGTGACAAAGCCTACTGTAAATGGAAAAGATATAAGACGGATTCACATTATAATTTATTTAAGGCTTTGAGAAAAAATGTAGTAAATATGATCAATGCTTCTAAGAAAAAATATTATTCGGATAAGCTTAGCAGTGCAATAGCTAATAAACAAACATGGAATGAAATTCAAAAACTGGGTGTCGGGAAACATCATAAAGAAATAATCTCTGAGGTTGATGCCAATGAACTTAACAACGAATTTGTCAATTTAAACGAAATTCCAGATGTTACCCATAATATGTACCTGAACAGTATACCCTACAACGCCTGTGATATTAGCTTTAATTTTAAATGTGTTAGTCAATGTGATGTTCTTGAATGTATCCTTAAAATTAAATCAAATGCTGTTGGATTAGATGAACTTAACCCTAAATTCGTAAAAATTCTTCTTCCACAAATTTTGCCACACTTAACACATATTTTTAATACCGCCATTACAACTTCAGTCTTCCCCGTAATGTGGAAATCCGCTAAAATAGTCCCTATTCTAAAACCTGACAACAAATTTCGACCGATTGCAATACTACCTTATCTGTCAAAGATCCTTGAGCACCTAATGGCTGACCAAATCCGGCATTTTATGACCAAGAACTTATTATATAACGATAAGCAATCTGGTTTCAGGAAGAATAGAAGCTGCACCACAGCTATTCTAAAAGTCGTTGAGGATATCCGAAAGGAGATGGATGACGATAAAGTGACTTTTCTCACTTTGTTGGATTACAGTAAAGCCTTCGACACAGTGAACCATGACATACTATGCACAAAACTTAATAAAATGTACAATTTTTCAAACTCGGCATTAAACTTAATGAAGTCCTATCTGTTAAATAGGTGTCAATCCGTTGTTGTATCGTCATCCCAGTCCTCTTTACTACATGTTAAACGTGGTGTCCCTCAAGGATCCGTCCTTGGTCCTTTACTGTTTACCATCTATGTTAATGACTTACCCAATATTTTGTGTAATAGTGATTGTCATATGTACGCTGATGATGTCCAATTATATGTAAGCCGTCCATTGAGCCAACTAGATGAGTGTGTAGATATATGTAACAATGAGCTACAAAAAATCACAAGCTGGGCAAAACATAATGGTCTCTGTCTAAATCCAACTAAATCTAAATGTCTAGTTATATATAAAAAACACTTTAGTATAAGCCATATCCGTCCCCTATTAATAGATAATTCTCCTATAGAATATGTTGAACAAGCTAAAAACTTGGGCTTCTATTTTAATAGGAACCTTAACTGGAATACCCATATCATAAAAGCTGTTGGAAGAACATATGGGCTATTAAGAAATCTCAACATCTCTCAACAATATCTTCCTACAAATATCCGCTCACTTATAGCTAATGCATATCTGTTGCCAGCACTTTTCTATGGTATAGAGGTGTTTGCTAACAGTGACGCCAAACATTTTGGCAAACTAAATGTTGCCCATAATAATATTGCTAGATATGTTTATGGATTAAGACGCAGAGACCATATATCCAGTTTTTCAATCAAATTATTTAACCTCCCTCTGAAATCTTGGACAAACTTTAAGGTTCTATTATTACTACACAAAATTATATACAATAAAGAACCATATTATCTTTTTGACAAGCTTCAGTTTTCAACATCTAGACGAACAAATAACCTAATATCCTTAAGACATAAGCTGCTAATCTCTGAAAGACAATTTGGCATTCATGCTGTTCGCATTTGGAATGAACTACCCAACGCTCTAAAAGGTACAAGCGGCGCAACGCAATTTTATAAAAACCTAAAAACACACCTTCAAAATCATGCTCTTTAATTGACTCACACTTGTAACGAAAAGTTAGGAAAATGTTAGGGAAAGTTAGGGAAAATAAGGGAAATGATAGGGAAATAGATAGGAAATTCAATATTAATTAATAAATTATATGTTAACACAATGATCTAATAACTTTAGTATATAATAGGAAAGTAATGTCATATAAAACCCAATTTAAATTATTATATTATAAATAAAATTAAGTCTAAGTTTAATATGTTTGTAAATCCAAGTTTGTAAATGTTTGTGACTAGTGCATTAATTTATAAGTTTATCTTGTAGCACTAGGAAATAAGCTCAATAAATCTAAATCTAATAAATTATGAGAGGATCTGAACTTAGTAGTAATCTATTTAGAAGGTCTGAGTTAGTTGCGGATCGCGAGATTTGAAATATCTTTATTTTTAGCCTCTGCAGCTTCCTCAGAGAGCTCATAAGGCACATAAGAAGTGACGAATAAAGAATTGTCTTCCAAATTATTATTGGCAAACTTTTGCTTATATTCAGAGTGTCCAGTGCTGCCGTCAAAGCCCCAATACGTGATGCTGTATGATCAAGTAAACTTTGTAGATCAACTTCAGCGAGTGATTCGTTTACACTAATGTTACTTGGATAACTGTGTGTTTTAGCTTTCAGAACATTATCGTAACTGGGTAATAAATTAAATGAAATGTTTGTGTTGGTTTTTTGTTAAATTTGCATCCATCATTAGCGCAACAACTTCATTAACATTTGCTTCAGTTACAGTTAGTTTTGACTTTTGGAAGGCATTCCGTAAAGCGTTTGCACAGGACTCATCTATTGCAGCAATTTTGGCTATTCGTCGATGCTTTGTTCTTGTTGAAGACTCGGTAAAATCAGATTTGGGACGCCCACGACCATTAGATTCATTTGACTTTTTAGCTTTTTCAGTCAGTGTGAAGGAAAGCTTCATATCAAGCCAATCCGAATGCTTCTCCAGAACATTCAATTTGGTACGATTGCACTTTTGCCAACGGACGGACAATGTTTGGCAGACGGCAAAGACACAATTCTTTAACTCTTCTGGATCTGCAATTTAGCCTTCTTTTTCCAGCTTCAGCTTAATCGAATCAACGATATGACGACCTCTTTCAGCATTAGTGCCATTTAGAGCCAACCACTTTTAAAAAATTAAGTTGTACGAAATGGTGCATTGAAAATAATTGCCTGTTGCCAATTCGAATAAACCAAAAATAGCATTAGTAATAATAAATAAAACGCAAACGAATTTGACATTTACTACACATATAACAATAACAAACACATACCAGAGCACATAACATGGAAAGCACAAATAACAAAACACAAATACCTGCTGCACTCGGATCAAAACATTATGACGCTGGGCAGCTCAGGGCAGCTGATTCTTTTTTTATGTTAATCTATTATTATTATCAATTAATAATAATAAACATAAGCATCGGAATCGATCGACATCACAACTAAAAGCTTAAGGGAAAGTACAAACAGTAAACGAAAAACACTCACAAAAGAACATTTATGATTTTCTTTTGTTTTATACGATATACCACATTAAACAATGTGTTAAATAATTAAAATCATAGTTAATACCTGTTCGAATGATATCCATATCATTAAGAAGCTATTGGACCTTTAATTTGTTAATTTGATTTCTTTAAACTTTATTGTCAATTCGAGACAAAACACAACGCACTGAAATGCCTAGCACGAGGTCTAACTTTAAGGGATTTTTTCACAGAGAGCGAATGGTCACAATAAAAAAACCGTTTGTTTCAAAAAGATAATTTATTTATGATATGATCGACATGCTTCAAAGTGTAAAATTTTGATTTCGGTTTTTTTATTTTTGTCGTATGGGAGCGACCACTGTGCACCGCTGATATTGCTCACAGTTTGTTTCCTTGTTACTCGCAGATTTCTTAGAGAGTTTGAGGGCACTTTTTATAAATTTTTTGGCGCACATTGGCTGCCTCGGCCATGGCTTAGGTTTTCAGGTCCAGATTTGTCTACGGTCGCCATGTATTAGTATGGAATGGATTAGTTAGTTGTATATTGAAGACCCGTCATTTTAAAAGATTAAAAAAGTTTCCATTTGCTTTATCTATTTTTATTTAGCCTTGGACAACACTTCTGTATTGTCTCAAGTCCGTTTTGTCAATCCTCTTAATTCTATTACAATATTTCATATGGCTAGCTGCACCGCCAGTGACGCCGGCAGAGGAGCGGTCAGTGCTTATGTATAAATGTATATAAATGTTTAAGGCGGGCGAAGAGGTATATGTTCACATGGTGACAGAGCCGTCGCGCATGTCAAATATGCCGACTCAGCACTGTCCAGTCCCATTGCACTCAATTAAGGATCATATTACCGTATGCTTGAGGAACTGCTTGGGACTTGGATTTGTATATAAATATTGTGGCCAATTGCTACAATGTGTTTGGAATTATATGAATGCATAACTGGGTACATTGTGCATTCGATATGTGAACATACTACACTCTGTTACATGATAAACTGAAGTTAGATTTTATTTTAGAACTAGCTGAATACCCGGCGTCGCCTGGGTCCTTAAGATACTTATGAGAGCGACTGTATTCAAGCTAGTGTTGGCTGCAAGTCGCCATAAACATTTTGGACCGTTCGATCTTTTTCTCTATTTAACCATCTTCAACTTCATTATAATCTAAACTTAAGAATATTTAGCAAATTTCGTGACTTTTTGACCGCTTTGTTTTTCCCCCCTATTTACTAATCTACAATTGCCGTCTATCAAGTCTTCACAATATTATAGGCTCAAATCCAAAACTTCCAAATTTCGCAATATTCGCAATATATTACCAACGCCTGCATTGTAATATAAGCACTAAGCGCTTTCATAAAAACTCATAAGGTTATTTTGAAAATTTTGCTATTTTTGGACCTTAGAAACGTTCGCGCGCAAGCGTTGCCCAAAGTTTTATGGCAATCGGATGAACGGTATTTTTTTGAAATTTCGAGTTTTTATGACCATATTCGCCCATTTCTTCAATTTAGACACCTTTGCGGGCAAGCGTACAATCATTCCTCAAAACTTCATCAAAATCGAACATTTTGCAAATTTCGCGGTTCTTGGACCATTTTCCGCCAATTTTTTCTACTTGGAAACCTTTCCGAGCAATCGTCGAACCACTATCCAAAAATTTACCGAAACCGCAAATTTTTTTAATTTTCGCGGTTTTTTTGGCAAGTTTTCTTCGCTTGGCCCCGAAGGTTCCTAAGGTCAAAAAATCGCGAAATTCGCAAATTATGAATGAATGAATTAAACGCTTGCTCGGAAGGGTTTCTAAGTTGAAGAAATTCAAAATTTCATCGCAATCGGATGAATGGTATAGTTTTTAATTATCGCGGTTGCAAATTTCGCGGCTTCTTCTACTTGGAAACCTTCCCGGGCAAGCGTCGATCAATTTTCCAAAATTTTAGCGAAAACGTAAATTTTGCAATTTTCGCGGTTTTTGGACCTTCCTGGGCAAGCGTTCAACCATTCCCACATTTCCATTGAAATCGGATGAACGGTATAATTTTGCAAATTTCGCTGTTTTTGGACCATTTCACAGACATGAGACATAGCCTATGACACTTTCCTGATCGACATGAACATACTGTGAAAAATTCGTGAAGATCGGTTTAGCGGTTTAGACGCCCATAAGGGACAAACATACAAACATACTTTCACTTTTATATAGATGTATAGATGACTTAATAACTATCATTATTTTTGCTTTATTTTTTTTTTGTATTACCTGTCATTCTTTTTGCATACGAAAGGAAATAATTCATTTGGTTAAGATTGTCATTATTATTATTATTATTAAAATTTGAATACTCATTGTGAATTAAAGATGAATCCTTAAATTGATATGATTTTCTGTCTAGTACTCCTGCCCAACACTCACAATATAATATAAAGGCCTAAGAACCTTTATTTTTGGGACAACGTGAAAATAACTAAACGATTGTCAAGGTCGGGAAGGTAAAGAAGAGGGGCATGCAACATCAAAGTTCCCTCGAGGGGAGGGAGTTCGGCAGAGTCAAAGTTAACTTTCCCCAATTTTTTATAACCTTGCAGAGGATATTATAAAATTGTCCGGATGTTTGTACCTCATAGAAGATAGACTCGCCGACCACATAAATTAAATGTGAGATCCAGCAGAGCCATATAGGACAACTCGCATTGGCAGTCCGTTTTAGCTCTCTATTATTTTACTCTGGCAGTTGTGCAAGTTGGCAGCACCGCGACATTATGTGTATGCTGCAAGTATGACGAATTAGTTATTCTGCTGCAAGGTCTCGTTTCGCCCACATCGTATTGTCTTAGTTCTCTTAATTGATATAACTGGAGCCAAAGTTGTCATCAAACAACAAATTTATAAATAACTATATAAAACCGATATAGTTTTTCTTTTCCGACCGGCTTTGGGTAACATTACCGTTGTCGCTTTTGCTATCGCTATCGCTATTGGTATCATTATCGTTATCGCTATCGTTATTGATATCGCTATCGTTATCGTTATCACTATAGTTATCGTTATCGTTGCCGTTACCGCCATCGTTATTTTATATACTATCCTTACAAACCAAGTTTAAAGCCAATCGGATGAAAATCGGTTTTTGGCTGCTGAGTTTTCCATGAGTTTTCCTACCCTAAGGTCAAATTTTTCAACATCAGAAAATTACATTTCAATTCATTTCTCTTACTATCCTTACAAACCGAATTTCAAGTCAATCGGATGAAAAATAGATTTTTGCTTATCAAATTTCCCGAGAATTTTCCTTGCGGTCGAATTTTCCAACTTCGGGAATCGCATTTCAATTTATTTTACTTACTGTCCTCTCAAACCGAATTTCAAGTCAATCGGATGAAAAATAGATTTTTGCATATGGAATTTCCCGAGAATTTTCTTTGTGGGCGGATTTTCCGAAATCGGGAAAACACGTGCCCAATTATTTTGCATACTATGCTTACAAACCAAATTTCAAGTCAATCGGATGAAAATACAAAAATCGGATGAAAATCTGCTTTTTTTTTTTTGGCTGCTTAGTTTTCCATGAGTTTTCCGACCCTAAGGCCAAATTTTCCAACATCAGAAAACTACATTTCAATTCATTTCACTTACTATCCTTACAAACCGAATTTCAAGTCTATTGGATGAAAAATAAATGTGGGCTTATCGAATTTCCCGAGAATTTTCCTTGCAGGCAGATTTTGCGAAATCGGGAAAATACGAGTCCAGTTATTTTGAACACTTCGCTTACCAATCTAGTTTCAAGTCAATCGGATGAAAAAAAAATACCCATACAAACATCTCAGACACTATTCCGGGAATTTTCCGACCCTACTGTCGAATTTTCCAACTTCGGAAATCACATTTCAATTTTTTTCACTTACTGTTCTCACAATCCGAATTTCAAGTCAACCGGATGAAAAATAAAAATATACCCATACAAACTTTTCCGACGCTTTTCTGGGAATTTCCCGACCCTACGGTCGAATTTTCCAGCATCGGAAAATCACATTTCAATTTATTTCACTTACTGTCTTACAAACCAAATTTCAAGTCAATCGGATGAAAAATAGATTTTTGCATATCGAATTTTTCCGAATTCGGGAAAACAGGTGTCCAATTATTTTGCATACTTTGCTTACAAACCGAAATTCAAGTCAATCCGATGAAAAATGCAATTTTCCCCATACAAAATTTATCGATGCTTTTTCGGGAATTTCCCGACCCTACGGTCGAATTTTCCAGCATCGGAAAATCTGATTTCAATTTAATTCACTTACTTACAAACCGAATTTCAAGTCAGTCGGATGAAACATAGATTTTTGCAAATCGAATTTTCCGAGAATTTTCCTTGTGGGTGGATTTTCCGAAATCGGGAAAACATGTGTCCAATTATTTTGCATACTATGCTTACAAACTGAATTTCAAGTCAATCGGATGAAAAAAAAATTTTTCCCCATACAAACTTTCCCGACGCTTTTTCGGCTTTTCCGGCTGGAACCCCGTCTTAGTACGCACTTTCACCACATAAGGAAACTCCTGTCCAAATTTCAGCCCTCTAGCTCTTACCGTTTAGGCTGTGGGACGGTCACCAGTCAGTCAGTCAGTCAGGTTGAACAGTTTTATATTTGGGCATTTCCGCCGAATGGCATCCCAGGCGTTCGTTCGCGACCTCAAATTTATTGTTGAAACTGAAATTCGATGAACCCCATTTTTTGCACTAAATATAGAACTAAGAAAATGATATAGAATCGCAAAAAAAATGTGGGGTAAATATTGGTTTTCTATTTTTATACCCTGTTCCCATTGAAAATGGGAAAAGGGGGATCATGAAGTTGTGCAAAAGTATGTAACAGGTAGAAGGAAACATTTGCGACCCTATAAAGTATATATATTCTTGATCAGCATCAACAGCCGAGTCGATTTAGCCCTGTCCGTCTGTCCGTATGAACGCGTGTTTCTCAGAGACTATAAGAGCTAGAGCCACAAATTTTTGAATGTAGATAGGTGTATACCCGATTCAATAAGAGTTTGTTTCAGATTTGGAAAATTCCTCCCCCTCCCCCCTTTAAGCGCAAAAAACTGTCACAGCCACAATTTTTAAGATAGACCTTCCAAACCTTACATATATCAAGTAAGGCCCAATATCTATCTATTCTGAAAAGATCAATAAGATCGGACGAAAAATACCGAAGTTATATACGAATCAATTTCGCTTGTGGGAGAGAGGGGGGGCCTTGCATTGTCAGTTACCGCGTTTGCGCGTGCGTGTGTTAGAGTGTGTGTGTGTACGTGTGAGTGTGTGTATATGTGTATGAAAACACAAGAAGTCAAGGGAACAGGGTATTTTGTAGTCGGGGCACTCGACTACAGCTCCCTTACTTGTTTTGTATATAGTTTTTTGTTTGCAGATCTCAAGTGACTGGTGCCATGCTGTTAACTTATTTTAAGTCAAAATTAATTGCCAATTCATCATGGGAAGACTCACACCGCAACAAAGTCTCCAAAGAGCTCTGCAACAGCTTAAAAAAGAACCGCTGATTTTGTGCCGAATTTCGTTTAGTAACGAGTCACATTTTTGGCTTTATGGATACTTAAATTGATGAGCAATCAGAAGACTCTAGAACTACCTTTACATCCAGTAAAGTACACTCCATGGTGTGTTTTTTGGTCCGTCTGTATTTCTTTTAAAATGGACATAATCGTCAATGGCAGACTTTTTGTTGCCTCAAATTAAAGTCCGTAATGTCGAAAAGATTTGGTTTTAGCAAGACGGTGCGACAGCACACACACACACAGCGCGCTCGAGGTTTGTTTAAATGCTTAGGTCCCCTGTGGCCAAATTTGTCCATTTGTAGATAATAAGAAAGCTTAGAAGAGAGCAAACTATAAATAAAACGAACAAAATTATTTAAGACTGAACGTCAATTCATGGGCATGAAGTAGGCATGGCAGCTGCTAAGCGTGGAGTGTAATCCATCCATTGATCTGCTGATTAGACATGGTGTAGTGCCAATATGCGTACGATTTCAAAAGAAATGAGATAAATTAGAAAAAAAAACACAAAAGATTCGATAAGCATGCTGCCTGTAAACAGCAATAGATTGATCAGATTAAAAATAAAATAAAAATAAATTATTCAAGACTGGACAAACCAAACGAAAGCGTCGGGCTCTCGTCCAGTACTAAAATTTTTATTTGATTTTGCTTTGGGGTTGAATTTGGGACATGTTCTGGCCTACTTTGTTGGATTGAAAAGTAAGAGAGAACATTAACTGTGATATGATGAATGATGACTGGCAATTTCTTAGAACTCAGTAGGTAATTAAATCAATTTGAACTGACAACGTCTAAGTCTGTTGTTCGGTGCTTTGGAAGCAAAGCAATAAACTAGTCTTTTTTTATACCCTGTTCCCATTGAAAATGGGAAAAGGGGGATCATGAAGTTGTGCAAAAGTATGAGTCAGAGCCACAATTTTTTAGATAGACCTTCCAAACTTTACATATATCGAGTAAAGCCCAATATCTATCTATTCTGAAAAGATCACTAAGATCGAACAATAAACACCAAAGTTATATACGAATCAATTTTGCTTGTGGTAGAGAGGGGGGTCTTGCATTGTCAGTTATCGCGCGCGGCCGCATGCCATGCGTTTGTGTGTATGTTGGAGTGTGTGTATGTGTGAGTGTGTGTGTATGTAAAGAACAAACACACGAAATCAAGGGAACAGGGTATTTTGTAGTCGGGGCACTCGACTGCAGCTCCCTTACTTGTTATGTACATCAAAAGGTTGCGAACGTACGCTCGTGGCCCTCGGAAATGCCCATATATAGACTAGCAAGTAGCCCGGCTTGCTTCGCTACGCCGCCGTCAGTAAAGCTATTTTAAGTGATATCGGTATCAGTTTTTCTTTTCCGTCTTACAAATTGGAAAATATTTGTCCGTATCTTACATACATCGGCCCAAAGAAGAGATTAACTCTTATGCCACGCGCGCGGATAAAAAAAAATCTCACCTGACATTTCCGATCTAGGAGGTGGAATTTTAAAATCAAAGATTACAAACAAAATTTGATAAAGATCAGCCAAAAAATAAGGATTGGCCTTGACCACACATTTTGAAATATTTTTCAACAATTCTCCAACCATTCCTCAAAGTTGCATTGCAATCGGATGAACGCTATAATTTTTCAAATTTCGCAATTTGAGCACCATTTTCCGCCCATTTCTTCAACTTAAAAACCTTCCCGGGCAAGCGTCCACCATTCCACTAAGTATCACTAAAACCAACAATTTGCCATATATCGCGGTTTGTGCACCATTTTCCGCCCATTTCTTCTACTTAGAAACCTCCCCGGGCAAGCGTCAAACCAATCCCCAAAGTTTCACTGAAACAAAGAACTTTGCAAATATGGCGGTTTCAGGATCATTTTCCACCTCCAGGTCCATCTCCATGTCCACCTCCAGGGCCACCTACATGGCCTCCTCCAGGTCCAGGTCCCGATCACAACCAAGTACAATGAAAAACTGATTATTTTTATAATTTTCTCAGTCAGGTCATGGCCACCTTTATAATCCAGATATCTTCAACCCACTCAACCTTTACACACCAATTTCCGCCAAGAGAGGTAGATTTTCCAGAAGACTGGTGTGCAGTCATCGCTGGGAACTAAAATTCAACCCATATAACCTTTACCACCCAGTTTCCACCAAGGGGGGTGAATTTTTCGAAAAATTAGTATGCCGACGTTGTTGAATTTTCAAGTAGATCTTTGAAAATAAGTTTGACCCCAATCCGATGATAAACAAAAAAGTTGCTTACAACAGTTTTCCGACCATTTTCCGATTTTGGGGGTAGATTTTCCAAAAGTTGAAAGTCACGGTGATCATATTTATTTATGAGTAACTTTGAAAAAGAATTTGGAGCTAATCGCTGGGTGTAGGATCAGGAGCGTTTTTCTGACCAGAGAACATTTAATCTAGGATGGGTGTGTGTGAAAAACCGGACACATGGACCGAAATGCAACTCCAAGCAAATTTCCCACAGAGGAACACGATCTTGCTTCAATGAATGAGTGTACAGAACTGATTTATTCAGAGAGCTTAAGATTAACAAGAGCCTGTGCAATTTCACAGAGTTCGAAAATAGAGATAGAATTTATGCGTATATGTGAGCTTAGCATATGGATCGTTACAGGCCGAAAACATTAGGCCTGCAAGTGATAATTATGTTGGCAATTCAGTATGTAACCAAAAGGCAGTTAAATTCAAAGCAAATACATTAGGTAGTTTAGATTAAAATGACCAAGTATGAGAGTTTGACCGAACACTGGGAACTAAAATTCAACCCATATAGCCTTTACCACCCAATTTTCTAACAAGGGGGGTGAATTTTCCGGAAAACTAGTAGGCAGTCTTCGTTGAATTTTTATGTAGATCTTAGAAAATGAGTTTGACCCCAATCCGAGGATAAACAAAAAAAATAGCTTGCAACAGTTTTCCGACCATTTTCCAACTTTGGGGGTAGACTTCCAACTTTAAAGCAAAAGTTCGCAGATTGTGCACCATTTTCCGCCCAATATTTCTGCTTAAAAACCTTCCGGGCAAGCGTCTAGCCAACCCTCAAAGTTTCACCGTGATTAAGAATTTGGCGAATATTGCTGTTTTTGGACCATTTTTCACCTCCATGTCCACCTACAGGTCCACCTCCATGGACACCTCCATGGCCACCTCCATGGCGACCTCTATGGCCACCTCCATGGCCACCTCCATGGCCACCTCCATGGCCACCTCCATGGCCACCTCCATAGCCACCACCATGGACACCTTCATGGCCACCTCCATGGACCCCTCCATGGCCACCTCCATGGCCACCTCCATGGCCACCTCCACGGCCACCTCCACGGCCACCTCCACGGCCACCTCCACGGCCACCTCCATGGTTACCTCCATGGCCACCTCAATGGCCACTTTCAGGTCCACGTCCACTTCCACGTCCAGGTCCAGTGCCATCTCCAGGTGGGGGTCCAGGTCCCGCACACAGCCAGTACAATGAAAAACCGCAGCCCGAGTTATTGTTATTTCGTTATTTCTTATACTATCCCTTCAAACCAAGTTTAAAGCCAATCGTATGAAAATAGGTTTTTGTCTGCTGAGTTTCCGACCCTAAGGTCAAATTTTCCAACTTCAGAAAATAACAATACAAATTATATCACTTACAAACCGAATTTCAAGTCATTAGGATAAAAATAAAGATTTTGCATATCGAATTTCCCGGGAATTTTCCTTGCGCGCAGATTTTTCGAAATCGGCAAAATACGTGTTCAATTATTTATCATACTTTGCTTACAAACCGGCAAACGACAAAGACTTTTCCGACGCTTTTCCGGGGAATTTTCCAATTTCCCATCATCGAAAAATCACATTTCAAATCATTTCACTTACTATCCTTACAAACAGAATTTCAAATCAATCCGATGAATAATAGATTTTGCATATCGAGCTTCCCGGGTATTTTCCTTGCAAGCAGATTTTCCGAAATCGGGAAAAAACGTGTCCAATTATTTTGTATACTTCGCTTACAAACCCAGTTTCAAGTCAATAGGATGAAAAAAAAAAATGTTCCCAATGCAAACTTTTCCGACGCTTTTCCTGGAATTTTCCGACCCTACGGTCGAATTTTCCAGCATCGGAAAATCACATTTCAATTTATTTCATTTACAGTCTTTACAACCCGAATTTCAAGTTAATCGGATGAAAATTAGATTTTTGCATATCGAATTTCCCGAGAATTTTTCTTGTGGACGGATTTTCCGAATTTTTATATATAAAGATATTGCCTTGGTTATACAGGGTGGGTCAAAAGAAGTCACCCTATTGGAAGATGCTCTTGTTTTTACAAATAGCCGCCAAACTCAGATCTGTTTTGACATTTGTGGACTAGACAGATGTGGAATACAAGTGAACAAGCCATGGATCGATATACTCCCCAAGAACGCGGAATAATCGTGAATAATCGATTTTTCGACCAAAATCATAATGAGCGATGAGGCTCATTTCCACCTCATTTCCGCCCGATTTAACCGTTCCAGACTTTTTTTTGAGGGGTTTTTTGAAATCCCGTGTTTACGTAACCAAGCCCGAGACCTTGGAAGGACAACATTCGACACGAGTGCGAGAATCTGCAGCCCGAAGTTCTTGCCGAAGTGATGAAAAATGCCATAAAACGAGCTCGTATGGCAATCAATTGTAACGGCGCCCACTTGGCCGATATCATCTTCTCGAAATGACCAATAAAATTCTAAAGGTTTAAATATTGTATGTAAATATAATCAAACAAGTAAGGGAGCTGCAGTCGAGTGCCCCGACTACAAAATACCATGTTCCCTTGATTTCGTGTGTTTTTTCTTTACGTACACACACACTCACACATACACACACTCCAACATACACACAAACGCATGGCATGCGGCCGCGCGCGATAACTGACAATGCAAGACCCCCCCTCTCTCCCACAAGCAAAATTGATTGGTATATAGCTTCGGTGTTTATTGTCCGATCTTAGTGATCTTTTCAGAATAGATAGATATTGGGCCTTACTTGATATATGTAAAGTTTGGAAGGTCTATCTAAAGAATTGTGGCTCTGACAGTTTTTTGCGCTTAAAGGGGGGAGGGGGAAAAATTTTCCAAATCTGAAACAAACTCGTTTTGAATCGGGTATACACCCTACAATTTGTGGCTCTAGCTCTTATAGTCTCTGAGAAACACGCATTCATACGGACAGACGGACGGACAGACGGACAGGGCTAAATCGACTCGGCTGTTGATGCTGATCAAGAATATATATACTTTATAGGGTCGCAAGTCTTTCCTTCTACCTGTTACATACTTTTGACCAACTTCATGATCCCCCTTTTCCCATTTTCAATGGGAACAGGGTATAAAAAATGAAAGCCAAACAACATCGGATGACTTCTTTTGAACCACCTTGTAGTTTCAGCAGAAGACGTGTTGGATGCCCTCACTGCTCAAACAGGTATAGTTAAAGAGGCATGCTCGATAAAAACCCTCCGTTCTTCCTTTGCCGGGACCCAGACTGCTATTGTGCGGGTGCCCAGCAAATCCATGGATCAGCTCATTGGGTTAGAGAGGCTCAAGGTGGGATGGACCAGTTGCAGAATGAAAGCAAAGTAATCAGGCGGACCAAAAAGGTGCTACCGCTGCCTGGAGATGGGACACGTTGCCTCAGCTTGCAAAAGCGCCACATCTTTAGATGTGGAGCGAACGGGCACAAAGCCGCCACTTGCATGAGCCCCCCAACGTGTTTCCTATGCCGAGACAGTGCTGAACCATCAAGCAGGCTCCAACAGATGCCCGCTAAAGAAGTCTGGAGGCTCTTAAAAACCCTCAAGATGCAATTGATTCAGTTAAACATGAAACACTGTGTGGCCGCGCATGAACTGCTTGCGCAAATCGTGCGAGAGCACAACATAGATCTGGCCATTCTTAGTGAACCCCACAGACCATACTCCATTGGTGAGTGGGCGTCTGATCACTCCGGCAAAGCTGCGATCGGGCTGTGTGGAAGTAAATCTCTGCACATGCAACAGACTTTGGCAGCAAATGGCTACGTCAGAGCAAAAATAAGAAGTCTATGGGTGTACAGCTGCTATCTGGCTCCCAGCTTGGGGCTTACCGAGTTTGAAGCCATCCTTGACGATTTGGTACGCGATGTCAGAGATCGCAACAGAGTAGTTATGGCTGGCGACTTCAACGCTTGGGCCGATGGTTGGGGGAGTTGCAGAACCAATTCCAGGGGACGCGCCCTTCTTGAAGCGTTTGCGGTGCTCGATGTGTCCCTCCTAAACGTCGGATCGCAGAACACGTTCAGCAGAGGAGGTATAGGGTCAGTGATCGACCTGACCTTTGTCAGCAGCTCTCTTCAGGTGTACACAGCCATTGACCACGAGGCTATTATCTGTACGATCGGCGATAGAGTCTCCGGGCCAAGCAGGACCCCTCTACACAAAGTCTTCTGCGCGGAAACTCTCTGCAGAGAAAATGCGGTCATGGAGCTATCTAAAATTGGAGTATCTGGGAGTGCACAGAATATGGCGGACCAGTTGCCAGAATAGCTGGAGACGGTGTGCAATGCAAGCTTGATTCAGCGCAAGCCCTATAAGCGACACCACATGCCAACTTATTGTTGGAATGACAGCATTGCTGATGCTCGCCGTTCATGTCTTCGGGCAAGAAGGCAATGTCAGCGTTCTCACGGCAGCGATTCGTTCCTTCAACACCATTTTATATACCGGGAGAGAAGAAGGGAGCTCAAAACTCTTATAAAACAGAGCAAACGGGAGTGCTTCTTGGAACTGTGTGACTCGGCTGAGCATGATCCTTTGGGCAAAGCCTACAAGACGGTGGTCAAGCGCCTGTACGCAGGCAGACTACCGGGACCTACGGAACCGGAGGCACTCCGAAGCATAGTGGAGACTCTATTCCCATGCAGGCCAGAAGTCCTAAGCAACACACTCGAGCATGGTCGATATCCTGCCTCAGGCCACTTCATAGAAGAAGTCACGGCTGATGAGGTTCGTGCTGCCGCAAATAGTCTGAAGCCCAATAAGGCACCCGCACCAGACGCTGTCCCAAACAGCGTGCTTAAGATGGCTCTGACGCTCCGTCCAGAGGTGTTTGTCGAGCTGTATAACAAATGCTTGAGGGAAGCAACCTTTCCAGAGAGATGGAAACTGCAGAGACTAGTGCTAATTCCGAAACCTGGCAAGCCACCGGAGGATGCTTCTTTCAGGCCCATCTGCCTGCTGGACACAGTTGGCAAAGTTCTGGAGAAGCTGCTGTGCAACAGGATTGACGTAGCAGTAGAATTGGCAGGCGGTCTTTCGGCTAGTCAGTTTGGCTTCAGAAAGGCTAAATCTACCATCGATGCCATCGGCAAGGTGGTCGGCATTGCAAAGGAGGCTATATCGGGAACGCGGTGACGAGGAGGTAAAAAAGAGTATTGCCTAATAGTGACCCTGAATGTCAAGAACGCGTTTAACACTGCGGACTGGGCGAGCATCCTGAATGCGCTAGCGTCGTTTGGAGTTCCTGCATACCTGCATACGCCATGATACGCAGCTACTTCTCGGGCTGGCAGCTGCTACACGAGACAGATGAAGGCAGCAAGATGCATGATGTTTCAGCGGGTGTACCCCAGGGCTCAGTTCTAGGGCCACTCTTATGGAATATTATGTACGACGGCATACTCCGATGTATATCTCTTATATCCTATTATACACCAAAAAGTGAGTCATACTCTTAATTATCTTAACACTAGAGAGCTCGTCTGGAGACAGAGTGTATCCTAAATATAATAAATATTTTGTTTATTTAATAAGTAAAGTTATAAGATTCATGAAATAAACAGTTAAAAAAAAAAAAAAAAAGGCATACTCCGATTACCTTTCGCAGCAGGCACGCACATCTACATATGGCCGAGGCTGCATGCGGCGCGGGCATAGCAATGGTCTACCAATGCCTATCGTTGATGGGACTAGAGCTGGCAGCTCAAAAAACCGAGGCAGTACTGGTCAGCAGCCGCAAGCGTGTTGAGAATGCTACCATCCACGTGGGACAGCAGTGGTCTCAAAGCGCGCTATACGGTACCTTGGAGTCATCATAGACACCAGGCTCTTCTTTCGCGAGCACTTTGAGTATGTCCAAAAAAAGTCAGCTGAGGCGTGCAGAGCATTATCGCGCATAATGCCAAACACCCGCGGCCCAAAGCAGGATCGCAGACGACTCCTCATGGGAGTCTGCAAATCTGTTATGCTGTACGCTGCCCCGGTGTGGGCCCACGCTTTTACGGTCCCGACCTACTGCCGAGGAGTGGAGACTGTGTACAGCCTAAGCGCAATCCGGGTATGCAGCGCGTTTAGGACCATCTTGAACGATGCAGCGCTGTTCATAGCAGGAATGGTGCCACTAGGCTTCCTGGCAGCGGAAGCGGCAACTGTTTATAGTGCATCGCGCGACCGGTCACCAAGAACAGCGTACCCCGAAGAGAGAGCGGCAGCTAGAGAGGACAGCCTTAGAAAGTGGCAGAGCGCTTGGGATTCGTCTGCCGAACGCCGCTGGACGCACATGCTAGTCCCTACGATTAAGCCGTGGGTTGAGAGACAACATGGAGAGGTAAATTTCTACCTCACCCAGTTACTGAGCGGTCACGGATGCTTCAGGAGCTATCTCCATCGGTTCGGGCACGACAGTAGCCCCGAGTGTACTTGGTGTAGCGGAGGCATCGTGGAGGACGCACAACACGTCCTCTTTGAATGTGGACGCTTTGAGCAACAGAGGCGGACACTGTGGGACACCGCGGGTAAGAAAGCTACCACAAATAACTTCTGCGACCTGATGGTTTCAAGCGGAAGGTTCTGGGACGCCACTTGCACTTTTGCAGCCGGTGCACTAATAGAACTGCGCAGATTGGAGCGACTGAGGCGGGCATAATAAACTATAATGCGGATGGGGCCCCTGCGAAGCATTGCAGGGGCACGCATCTAATTTATATTAATAAAACCGCCCCTTTTATGTGTAAGGAAGTCAGTATGATAAATAAACATGGAATATAAAAAAAAAACTCTAACATACGCACACACGCACGAGCATACGCGGTAACTGACAATGCAAGCCCCCCCCTCTCACACAAGCAAAATTGATTCGTATATAACTTCGGTGTTTTTTTTCCGCTCTTATTGATCTTTTCAGAATAGATAGATATCGGGCCTTACTTGATATAGGTGAAGTTTGGAAGTTCTATCTTAAAAAATGTGGCTCTTGCAGTTTTTTGCGCTTAAAGGGGGGAGGGGGAGAAATTTTCCAAATCTGAAACAAACTCGATTTGAATCGGGTATACACCTACCTACATGCAAAAATATGTGGCTCTAGCTCTTATAGTCTCTGAGATCGACGTGTTCATACGGACAGACGGACATGGCTAAATCGACTCGGCTGTTGATGCTGATCAAGAATATATATACTTTATAGGGTCGCAAATGCTTCCTTCTACCTGTTACATACTTTTGCACAACTTCAGGATCCCCCTTTTCCCATTTTCAATGGGAACAGGGAATAAATTGTTTTTTCAAAGGTCATGTTGGGGAAGTTACCTGTCCAGAGGTAAGAATATATAAATAATCTGGCTCGATCGACCAATTTCGCTGACTCCGGCAAATCCGCTGGTACGGGTCATCCAATGTCAGCATGGACAAACAAGCACTCCAGGTTTTTTTAATTTTAATGTATTTATTCGGCAACAATAAACTTAAACTTTTAAATTGACAAACTCATTCACTGGCCGAACTGCCAACATGGTTGAACTTAAAAAATACCAAATTTACTAACGCGTCGGCATGACGGTTAGTTTCAAATTCAAACTTAATTTAAATTTAATATTCTTTCGCAACAGGTCAAGCTAACTTTTTGCCAAGTGTTGTAACTTCAAACAAAGACTACGTCAACTATGTATAATACTGTCGGAGATATGACTTTTTGTCTTGCAAATTGCGGGAGCGTGGCAAAAATTGATAATAAACTTGATCCGCCTGCAAGTATAGTTAAGAAGTTTTTGTCCCATTCATGTCGGAGCTCTATCTCTTTGAGATCTGATTTTAAATGGTTGTTTGTTAAACCATCACTTTTTACTATTGTTTGCTTGACTCCAGCACTGCAACATATACAAATAAATAGATATCAAAGGAAAGTGTCATAGTCTGTGAAATGGTCCAAAAACCGCGAATTTCGCAAAATTATACCGTTCATCCGATTGCAATGAAAATTTTCGTTTTCGCTAAAACTTTGGGAAATTGATCGACGCTTGCCCGGGAAGGTTTCCAAGTAGAAGAAACCGCGAAATTTGCAAAATGTTCGTTTGTTATAAAACTTTGGAGGATTCTGATTTTAAGAAATGGGCGGGAAATAGTCTAAACACCGCGATAATTCAAAAACTATACCGTTCATCCGATTGCGATGAAATTTTGGTCAATGGTTAGACGCTTGGCCGCGAAGGTTTCTAAGGTCCAAAAATCGCAAAATTTGCAAAATAACCTTATGAGTATTTATGAGAACGCTTAGTGCTTATATTACTATGACGGCGTTGGTAAATGGAAGCTGTAGATTACACGGTCCAACATATTGCGAAATTTGCAAATTTTTGATTTGAGACTAGATTATTGTGAAGATTTGATAGACAGCAATTGTAGACGGGTAAATAGTAACCAAACGGTCAAAAAAGTCACGAAATTTGCAAAATATTCATGATTTTAGAGTATCATGAAGACGTATATAAATAGAATTCGAACGGTCCAAAATGTTTATACCGACATGCAGCCTGCACTAGATTAAATATAATCGCTTTTAAGAATCACAAGACCCCGGGCGACGCCGGGTATTCAGCTAGTTAGACTATAAATCAAGTAGTCGAAATCGACTTTTATCTTGGTCATTTTGCCACCAAGATGCAGCTACGTAGAGAAAAAAGCAGGACCATAAACATGCACAGATAATTGAAATGAGAATCAAATTATTAATATTGGAGCTGTGTTTCAATAACTTCGAACTCCTTCAATGGTTCAAAAAAGCAACGCCTCTCAATAAACGAACTGATAAATAACAAAAAGAAAATAAATCTTTTTTATAAATGAATATTTAGAAACATATTGACTTTCCGCCAACTTCCTCATACAATAGTACCAGGATAAATAAAAAGAGAAAATTATTATTGTATCTTTTTTTTTAACATTAGATCATTGGAGCTTTTCAATAGTTCCGAAAAAGGAAAGTGCATTTAATTATATGTTATATGGACGTTGACGTACAATGCACAGTACGTTCAAGTGGCCCTTACGACACCAAGCCGAAGCCTGTTACGCGCGAACCCCAGGCAAAATAGCAGCCCACCTCCCGCCCAACCGACCGAGAGGCGCAGCCGCCAACGTGCGACACGAAAACCGGATCGAAAAGTACAAAATAATGTTAAGTACGGGACAAATGATTTAAAATAGAGGTTTTTAAAGCAGGAAGAGAAAGTTCCGAATTGATTAAGCGGTAGAGTTTGTTGTAATCAGCACAGAGGACACGAAACGGATCATGCAAGGCATAGTTAGTAGTACAATGTTTCAGAGATAAGGGGACAAAGTTACGGGACAGTCTACAAGGAACATTAAGATTGATTTGGCTAACCAACTCCGATGAGTCGATTTCGCCATTAATTAGTCTATGTATGAAGATTACACCAAGCATAACTCTACGGTTAAGTAAGGAAGGAAGATTAATTAAAAGTAGTCTACTAGAGTAAGCTGGTAAACGGACCTCAGGATTCCAGTTCAAGCCCCGAAGGGCAAACAATAAGAATTGCTTTTGCACTGATTCTATTCTATCTTGATGGGTCGAATATTGCGGAGACCACACACATGAACCATACTCAAGTGTAGGACGGACAAGCGAAGTGTAAAGAATCTTGGTAGTGTAGGGATCGTCAAATTCTTTCGACCACCGCTTAATAAACCCAAGAACACTTCTGGCCTTATTAACAGTAGCAGTTACATGAGAGTTAAATTTAAGTTGATGATCAAGAATAACCCCAAGATCATTTACTTCACTTAGGCGCTGCAATGCCACATTATCAAGCATGTAAGTGACTAATTGTGGTAAGCTTCTGTAAAATGTCATAACCTTACACTTCAAACTGTTAAGGTTTAGAAGATTATTTTGACACCAAGAGTGAAATGCATCCAAGTCTGCTTGCAAATTATAGCGGGAAACCAAATCATTATATGTTAAACAAATTTTCACATCATCGGCGTACATTAGCACCCGAGAGTGAGCCAAGACTGAAGGAAGATCATTGATAAAGATAGTAAAAAGCAATGGGCCCAAGTGACTTCCTTGGGGAACTCCAGAAGTAACCTGGATGCACTTAGAATATGAATTACGAAATAGAACTTTTTGGGTTCTACTACTTAGGTAATCAGAAATCCAACTGAGGAGGTTAGTTGGAAAGCCGATTAAACTCAGTTTGTGAAGCAGCAAGGAGTGATTAACAGAATCAAAAGCCTTACTAAAATCCGTATAAATGACGTCAGTCTGCATTTTACCTATGAACCCTTTGATCACTGAAGATGTGAATTCTAAAAGGTTAGTGGTAGTAGATCTTCGCTTCACAAATCCATGTTGGAAGGGTGAGATAATGGAACTACATAAATGTTGCAGTTGAGATGTTATAATTCTCTCAAAAGCCTTAGGAATTGCAGACAACTTGGAAATACCCCTATAATTTCCAACATCTGACTTATTACCTTTTTTATGGAGTGGTATAATAAAAGATTCCTTCCATAAAAGAGGGAAAGCGGATGACTCCAAAGACAATTCAAACAATTTATGAATAGGCTTACAAAGTGCATCCGCACAGAACCTAAGTACACAGCCAGGCACTCCATCAGGGCCCGGTGCATACACGGGTTTCACAGAGTTAAGATCGCAAAGGAGGGAGCTTTCTGTGATAACGGGGCTAAAAATGCAATTAGACATATTCAACCCATACGGGTATGGCTGATTCGCACAGTACCTTGAAGACGAGTAGGTTGACTCAAAAAACTCTGCAAACAGATCAGCTATTGCTTGATCAGTGTTTGCTTTAGTATTACCATATATAACCGAGGAGGGCAGGGTGGATGACTTGCGCTTAGAGTTAACAAAGGAATAAAATTGTCTAGGATTTCGCGAAAATTGAAGTCTGCAACGGTCAAGATAATCTTTATAGCATTGAGCATTAAGCACATTAAAGCTAGAACGGGCAAGCACATAACGGGAGAAGTCCGATGGCTTACCGGATTTCTTATACTTTTTAAAATATCTCGACTTCCTGTTCTTTAAGTTTGTTAGTTCTCTTGAGAACCAAGGCTGATTATCAAGGCAGCGGGGGCGCACAAGTGGAACACAAACATCAAAAAGAGAGTTCAAGGTATCGTAGAAAAGTTGTATAGCAACGTCAATATCTGTACAAGTGTACAACTGAGACCAATCAGTGTGCAATATTAAGTCGTTGAGCTTTAAAAAATCAGCTTTTTGGAAACAACGGGTTTTAGCCGTCAAATCTCTAGAAGCAGAACACACAAGAGATGGCAAATCAATGGTAAGGTCCAATGTAGGATGAAAAGGGTCCTCCGGAAGAACCAATGGGTCAATCCTAGATGCAACATTGCTGGGGGGATCCAACAGAAAAATCAAGTCAAGCGATCTGTTTATCGAGTTGCGAATAGGGTTAACCTGAGCCATTGACAAATCAAGAAGTCCATCAATAAGTTCATGGGATTTCGAGGGAAAAAGCGCATTTGATTCTTCAGTTAAGCACCAATTAATCTCCGGCAAATTAAAGTCACCAAGTACAATCAAAACATCACTGTTTGATAGCAACGAAGAGACCGATTGGATAGCAGAAAGGTGCGAGGTGTAAATTGTAATATCGGATTGTGGAGGAATATATGAACAAGTAATAAAAACGGAAAAGTTAGAAAAAGTAATTTTAACACTTATAAATTCGATTTCATGGGGTGCTGAAAAATGTGTTAGTTCAGACGAAAGGCCAGAATCCACAGCGATCAAAACCCCACCCCCAGCACGGGAAATGCGATCGCATCTATAATTTATGTATTTGGTGGGAAAAACTGAAGAATCAGAGATGTCTGGTTTTAACCACGTCTCGGTAAAAACAAGAACATGATACTCAAAAGATAAACTATCTACAAAAAGTTTAGCCAGTTTTGAATTAAGACCTCGAACATTTTGATAGGCAAGAAAAAGGGTGGACATTAGTTTTTTGACGCAACATTAGAAGTAGAGGCACCAGATAAATTAGAGGGTATAGAAGGCAAATAGATAGGAGATCGATTTTGCTTTTTCTCTATATACTCTTTTATTATAAGACGAGCCGGCCAGAAATCTTTTGAACAAATTGTTGAAAACATTTCACCGGGAACACTTATTTTGAAGGAGGAAATATCCCTTTCATATGAAAAAGTGAACTTTTCCACCAAAATATCTGTGGCTTGGATTTTAGCCTGAATAAAGGCCTTAACATCATCAGATGTGAGATCAGGGGCAAGCCTTGAAACAAATACATGTTTCTTTGGCAGAATACCCATTGGAGGCTTACGAGCACCAGATACCCCAGCCACATCGGTAGTGCTAACCGAAATAGGAGAGGCAGCAGGCACAGGTGGCAAAACTTTTTTTTGCACTTTAGGTTTAGAAACCTCCTGAACGGACGCGTCGGACACTATAGGTGCATTAGAAACTACCTCACTAGGAGCAGAGATGCTACTATTTGAGGCAGCCAAATCACCACTACTCGATAAATCCCGAACTGTTAGAGGCTTGGGAGTACCAGTTACCCCAGCTACATCGGTAACGCTCACCGAAATAGGAGGGGCAGGAGGCGCAGGTGGAGCAATTTTTTCATGCACCTCCTGGACGGACACGTCGGACACTACAGGTATAAAAGAAATTACCTGACTACCTGAAACTACCTGACTAGCAGAGATGCTACTCTTTGAAGCAGCAAAGTCGCCCGATAAATTCCGAACTGAAGACGGAGAACGGAATGATATCAGTCGCTGGATGTTTGGAGATGATGGACTTTGGCCATGATCCGAGACAAAAAGCTCAGCCTCAAAAGGCACACCCAGGCAATTATTTATTTTTGCCTTAGGGGAATCATGCATCAGTTTTAAGCTGGCAAACTGAGCATTCAAATCCAAAAACACGTCATTTACTTGGCGAAACTTAGAATACAGGTCTTTTAAACCCTGTCTAGTCTGCCTCATAAACTTTCTCATTTCCATTTCCACTGGACTGCAAGAATCACAGCCCCATTTAAGACCGTTGGACAGCTCAATGGCGTCCTTAACCCTGGCAGTATAACCAATACATTTTACATGTATAACATGGTCACAAAGCCAGCACGTAATTAAATTATCATTGGCGCTGCCTGACGAAATCTTGCAGTTTTTATAACAGCAGATTGGATTCGAATAACTCATTTTCAGAGAATAAAAAACTCAATTAAAATAATCAAATAATCAGAGGAACACAGACCAAATTTACCACTGGGGTCAAACAATTAACAAACAGTAACCACAACCGAAAACAGCAACAACAATTGCAAGCTATTAAATGCACAAAAAAACACAACAACAGCAATGCACACACACAGTTAGAGCGCGGTTGAGCCGATCGCGATCGCGAGAAAGATGAGTGGGAGGGAGTTAAAATAAGCCCAGCACAACAACAACACAAATGAAGAGAGCGCGAGCGTTTGGAAAAAAGGCAGGCAAATACAGAAAGCACAAACAAAACGAAAGAACAAATCTAAGCACAGCACACACAATGCAGATTTTGTTAATAAGTTTAGTTTGTAAATTAATAACACACAAATAGCAAAAGCTTTTAAACATATATTAACGCGACAAACTAGACACAAAATTAATACATATATTGACACAATTGACACTGTTAAAAGAATTATAAAAGCGCAGAGAAAAAAAAAACACGTCCGTCTTCAAAGAGAATGCGAATGCGATTTGAGTTATTAACTCAAAATAGAACTGACTTTGAATGCCCAAAAACAACAAAAAAAAAACACAAAAAACCAACCACTTCAAAAAATTTTTTTTATTTTTAACCCCCCCATACCTCCCTTCCTTAAAAAAAAAAAACAAAAAAAAAAAATTAATTAAAAAAAATATTTTTTTTTTTATTTCAACCCCCAATCCCCAAATCTATAAAAAAAAAACACCATCCTTTCCAATAAAATTAAAAATTGATAAAAGCTCTCACAGTTTGGCTTCTTGTTCAAATCTAGATATTTTAAAAAAAAGACATACTTTTAGTAAAAAAATTTTTTTAAAAATAAGCAAGAAAACCGCGCAAAAGCGCATACCCGTCCAGACTGGCGAATATCAAATCAAAGAAATGGGAACAAAAAGTTGACAAATGTAAAAAAACCCAAAAAATTATGTTTTTTCCATTTTTTATAAAACAATTTAAGAATACAATTGAAAACTTCCTTTTTTTTTTTTTTATTTAAATCTAGTTCGTAGATTTCTTTCCTAGTTTCGACTATTAATTTCCATTTTTTGGAGCAATTTATTAAATATCAACTTTGAATTGCTGCCATTCAAAACCCATTTTGTGAAAATGTTCCAAATTTTGGCATAAAATAGCTATAAGTATTCTTAATCGTTTCCGACAATCGTTTTATCAAGTTTCCCAAACAAAAAAGTGGGACTTTTGGCCAAAATTTCGGCCTGCTGGCCCAGTGTGCAGTGGTTTAAATGTTTTCAAACCAACTCGGAATACGCATGCTTTTTAAGCTAATGATAGCAAAAAACGGATATGACTAGACCCTTTGCTAAATATATCAATAAATAAATTAATGAAATGATGCAGGTCTAGCCACTTCGCCCATACCAAAGAGAGTCATGGCTAGTAAATAAATATAAATAGAAAAAATAAGAAGAAAATAGATGGGAAAAATAATATTAGTTCCCTTCGGTTCGAAAAACCAAATGAAAATAAAATATGAAGAAACTAACTGAGGTTGGTACAAAATCAAAGCCTACTGAGACAGTAGGAAAGTAATTTTTAAAAATTTAAAAGCAAGGCCAACTAAAATTATGCATTTTTATACCCTGTTCCCATTAAAAATGGGGAAAGGGGGATCATGAAGTTGTGCAAAAGTAAGTAACAGGTAGAAGGAAGCATTTGCGACCCTATAAAGTATACATATTCTTGATCAGTATCAACAGCCGTGTCGATTTTGCCATGTCCGTCCGTCAGTCCGTATGAACGTGTCGATCTCAGAGACTTTAAGAGATAGAGCGACAAATTTTTGCATGTAGGTAGGTGTATACCAGATTCAAATCGAGTTTGTTACAGATTTGGAAAATTCCTCCCCCTCCCCTCTTTAAGCACAAAAAACTGTCAGAGCCACAATTTTTAAGTTGGTTTAGTTTATATATATCAAGTAAGGCCCAATATCTATCTATTCTGAAAAGATCAATAAGATCTAGCAAAAAACACCGAAGTTATATACGAATCAATTTTGCTTGTGAGAGTCAAGTACTTTATATCGAGCATAGAATCGAGTTCCGAGTATTGAAAACTGAGTATCAAGTACTTAGTATCGAGAAATTAGAATCGATTATTGAGTATCGAATACTGAGTATCGAATACTAATTATCGACTACAAAGAATTGACCACTAGGTATGGAGTACTGATTATGTGTGAGTACTAGGCTGTGAGTACTTAGTTGCGAATACTGAGTATCGAGTACTTATTATCGACTTTAAAGTATCGACTACTGGATTTGGAGTATAGAGAATCGAGCAGTATAGCTGTCATAGGAACGATTGGTCGAAAAACTAGTTTTAGTGAGAAAAGTTTTTTTGTTTTCAATTGAAACGCCTCCAAACTTCGTATTTCTTAGTTTACTATGCTTTTCCATGATTCCACCAATTTTGGTTGAAATCGGACATCTATATAGTATATAGCTGAAAAGTAGTCTTAGAAAAACTTTTTTGTTTTCAATGGAAATGTCCTCCAAATTGGCATGTATTTGTTTTATATGCTCTTACATGATTTTACAAAGTTTTGTCAAAATCGGATGACCATAGCATATATCTGCCAAAGGAACGATCGGTCAAAAATCTAGTTCTTGTGAGAACAACTTTTTTGGTTTTAATGGAAACGTTCCTTTCGTTGGCATATATTTATTTTATATACTTTTACACAATTCTTCAAAGTTTTGTCCAAATCGGATAACTACAGCATATAGCTGCAGTATGAGTGATTGGTCGAAAAAGAAGTTTGCTACAGCTGGTTCCATTTCGAGGGGGAAGCCGTCAGTATGTGTATTTATTTCAAAAATCCTATACGGAAATATCCTAGTCCTTATTGCTAATTCGCTAGTCACAATTATTTGTAGAAATTTGCTATGCTTATCAAACTTACGAGGTGTGTTCAAAAAGTATCGCGAATTTTGAATTTTCGCGGGTTACGTATATTCGAATTTCGATTTTTTTTGTGGCGTTATGTTGGTACTCATGTCTCTCACTTATGCCGACAAGCTCGGCCATTTTGAATGTTCACTTAATTGTTGAAAGCTGCTTCTCTTGCACGTGTTTTGGATCGTCTTCGATTTTTACCTATTCAAAAAAATGGATCTAAGAACCTGTATCAGATTTTGTGTGAAAAACGAAATTAAGTGCGCGGATGCATTCCGAATGTTGACTGTGGCATACGGAGAAGCTACCTTGGACCGAAGCAACATTTATCGGTGGTACAAAATGTTCTCAGAAGGCCGAGAAGATGTGAACGACGAAGAGCCAAGTTCGGTCGAATGTGAAAGTTTTGCTGACAGTTTTCTTCGATTGCAGGTTCGTGGTGCATCATGAGTTCTTGCCACAGGGAAGAACGGTCAATAAGGAATATTACCTGCAAGTTATGCGCAATTTGCGCGAAGCAATCCGCCAGAAACGCCCGGATTTGTGGAAGAACACAAATTGGCTTTTGCACCACGATAACGCCCCTGCTCACACATCGTTGCTTGTGCGCGACTTTTTGGCCAAAAACAACACACTAATGATGCCGCAGCCACCGTATTCCCCAGATCTTGCCCCCTGTGACTTTTTCTTGTTCCCTAAACTGAAGAGGCCCATGAAAGGACGACGTTACGCTACGCTTGACGAGATAAAGACGGCATCGAAGGAGGAGCTGAACAAGATAAAAAAAATTATTTTTTGAAGTGCTTCGAAGATTGGAAAAACCGTTGGCACAAGTGTATAATATCTCATGGGGATAACTTTGAAGGGGACAAAATAGATATTCATGAATAAATAAATAATTTTTGGAAAAACACAAAATTCGCGATACTTTTTGAACACACCTCGTATAGGAAAGCATGTTTAAATTATTTAATCATTTTATTGATACAGTTTGTTGTCCTCCCCCAAAAAGGCTACGGCACACTTAAGCAAGAGCAAGCCAGAGCAAGCCCAAACAGTTCAACACAAAGGAAGGGCTGACAAATAGATTCAACGTTAGCCCAATTAGAGCATTCGTAAATACCTCCTCGCTCTGTCGGGGTAAAGCATAGGTTAAGGGATCAATAATTTGGACTAGTAGCATTTTAATGTCGTCACAGACCCCTATTTAAAGAGCCAGCGCACTATGGGCGATTTGTCGATTTTGGCGGCATAAAGTCTAAAAATAAAGCTAGAGACATAATTTTTTTTTTAAATGTTCGTTATATTTAACTCTAATTTCGGATTTTTTTTTTCGACAATTGGGTCACTCCTTTTTTTCCGCATATGTGTAGGCCGCCACTAATAAGTGCATTTATTTAAGAAAAAATTATGAATGTTCAACTAAAATTGAAACAAAATAAAAAGCTTTATTTTATTATACTTAGACATAATATTAAATAAAAAAGATAACAAATTTTTATTCATATATGTAGTTATATTATTAAAAACTTTACAAATAAGCAGTTAAAAATCTTCCTCATCTAAAACGAACGAATATTCATTGATGTTATCATAATCTTCTTCGTCATCTGTTTCACTATCCATGTTATTATTATTATTAAAATTAAAATTTTCATTATTATTTTCTTCAGATATATAGCATGAACTTATATTTAAGGTTGGAGTTTCCAAAAACGCAATAACTTCTGCAGGAAGTGATTTTTTTTAAGCAGTTTTGGAGTATTATGTATATTCAAGCTTGAAATTAGAGGGTCGGATGAGTCAATAGATCTATAAAAAACGTCAGTTATATTATTTAGCCTGCAATTTTTTCTAGCATGGGAACGTCGGTCCATTTTATAGAGTTTGTTGCGTGCCTCTGATGCATTTTCGCCCAGGCACCCAACAGGAACTACAAACTGATCCATAATATCTGATCCGTGAACTATAATCTTGTGAACTGTTGGGGACATTGGGTACCATGGATACGCCTGCATATACAATAAAAATGTATCGTTGCAAAAACTTCGAAATTTGTCTGTGTTTATGGCAAATTCACACGAAATTGCTATTAATAAATGGTGGAATTTATTTAATAGGACCTCGTCAAACAATGTGATTTCTGCAAAAAGTTTGGTATTTGCAAAGATTCGCCTCGCCGTATTCCCATCGTTGCTGTTACCAGATCCATTCTGTTTTGGTATGCTAATATGTAATCCCATTTCCTTCCATATTCTTTGTTGGATTTCCTTCTTCCGCGATATCATTTTGTTTTTATTCTCTCCTTTTACGTGCCAAGTTTTAATATCGATTCGATATGATATGTTTAAAACGAATTCCATAAACCTGATCCAGGCGTGTAACGGACTAACGCCGTATTTCAAAGAGTCAGGTTTAGGTTTAAAAATTTTAGAACTGAAATCATTAATGTGCATAAGCGCTTTTGGATTTATAGCACATATAGGACAACATTGCGTAGATTTCGTATTTGTTAAAACATTAAGTACCTTGCCGTCAATCAATGTCATATATGTTTTAAAATTAACAGAAATGTTTGCGCTATGTGATTTAAAATTTTGCAAGTTTGCTACTTGCATATCTAAATTATGCTTTTCTTCTTGGATTTTTGCAATGCTTTCTTTAGCGTATTCAATTTTAATCGGCCTGCAGAAGCGTACAGACTGGGGGCTTTTGTTTACCCAAATTAAACGATTTAAAGAATCCACTAATCTTATTGGAATCATAGTTGCCACGAATAGAGAACTGTCGGAAGAATCGGGTTCATCAAAATCGAATTTCTGTTTATAGGAACTTTGACCGGTCGACCCATCAAATCCATAGCATGCAATAAGTGTGCACTCTGTAACATTTTCCATTTGTTCCAAAACTTCCTTTTGTAAAATTAAAATTCGTTCAGCCGTATGGCTTAGCAAATCCTGCAAAGAAACCTTTGCAACAGATTCTGTAATTTGTACTCCTGTTGGTCTGCACTGCATCTTCGTTTGTTTTATTGCATCATAACCAGGATATATGTCGTTCCCGTACGCCTTATTTAGTTTCTTAGTATTAATATATTGTTGTTTTGTTAGCCCATTTTCCAATATATAGGCTAAGGCTACATTATTTGACATTTTTAAAGGCTCTTTGTTTGACACATTCTTAATTTTTTTTTCTATATTGACTTCCTGCTGCACGCCGACTGCTTCATTATTTTTTCTTTTTCGCGCAGATGTTGAGGCTGCATGCAGAAGTAAAGGAGTTGACAAGTCATTTGCTATGGCAACTTCTAGAGCCATTTTCCTTCTAAGCCTTGACCCGGCCTCTGTATACCCTAATTTTGGGCGTCCTATTTTGGAAGGTGATGAATTTTTGGTATCCTCCATATCGATTCGTATTTCAAAACTTTTTGAAAACCATTCTGAGTAAATCGACTTAATTTTATCCAGATCTGCGTGATGTTTGCGTAAATACCGTTTAATATGTTTTACAAAAATTGATACTTTGGCTTCTATTGTATTCATGTGCGATATGCTCAAATCATCTTTATTTATTTTTGTTAAAATAAACGACGTTACAGCGCTTGCGTTACGATTGTTGCCGTTCCAAATATCGGCAAGCTCGCTGTTGGTAATCGCAACAACAACTACAAGTGCATTTTTTGTATAAACGGGGGAAAACGGGGAAATGAGATTTTTACCAAATGAAAATAGACATTTAAGTTAGTAACTTGCCATTATTAGTTGCCTGCTCTGGCTTGCTCTTGATATAGAAATACTTCACGGAACACGATTACAATTGTTAAAATTTTAGTTCAAATACAACCAACAACAACACTGGACAAAAACAACAACACAAATATTTATGTACTTTTGCCATAACATACAGATTATATATACCTTGATCTTTGTTTTCCATACTAAATATATATATTAAACTGCATAAAAACATACGCACACTGATCAATTGCAGAAGTAAAATTTTCGCGGTAACTTTTACAATCGAAAGCTGCTTGCCATCAGCTGACTTTAAGAGGCTGCCACATAAAGAGAGTTGCCACCCAGCAAAAAACAAAAATTTTTTTAAGCTTCCTGAAGTGTTTACTATTAATAAATAACAAGGTTTTTTTAATATTCTACCATACATTTTTTGACTTTATGCCACTTTTTTGGGAAAATCGCCCAATGTGCAGCGTATGGGTACGAACAAACGGAAGCTTTGTTAAATGCACGGCTAGCACCAGCAAGTACATACGATGCTCGGTATTTTTTAGTGCAGGAACATGAGGGCGGACATCGTCATTGGCTGCACAACGTTTAGGATCATGTTCAACAGGCCCCGCACCAGCTGGTGTATAGGGTAGCAAATTAACATCCCCTCGCGAAATTTTGGGTCTTATCCACATATGCATAGACACATAACCTTTTGGGTCAATCTCTTTGTATTCTTCCAAGTGCCACTCATATGAGCTAATAGCCTGTAAGCATCCAAACTCTAAGTCTGGTATATTGAACTCCAGCGCCAATTTGAGTTCAGCAAACATTTGATTATTATTGCCGGATTGGCGGAGAAAAAGCATGCAGCTGTGGAATATCTTTAATTACTAATGACAAAAATCATATTCATTTTTTTTGGCAGCCTTGAAGTTGCCTTTCTCATGCGTGAGAAATAATTGTTAAATAAGTACTCCTGGCATGCGCAAATGTCTGACTAGGCGTGTGTACACATAGGGAAAAACGTGTTCATAAAATTTGATTTCTTCATCGCAATATAGGAACAGAATGTTTTGTCAAGTTTTTGAAAACAAATGTTCTTGTTGTTCCGTATGTTCTTGAAATGAGAACAATTCAGCTCAGCTCAATTCATCGCACTTTCACCACATGAGGAAACTAATAATCAAAATAATAATGAAATGTTTGCTGAACTCAAATTGGCGCTGGAGTTAAATGTACCAGACTTAGAGTTTGGATGCTTACAGGCTAGTAGGTCATATGAGTGGTACTTGCAAGAATACAAAGAGATTGAACCAAAAGGTTATGAATCTATGCATATGTGGATAAGGCCCGAAATTTCGCGAGGGGATGTTAATTTGCTACCCTTAACACCAGCAGGTGCGGGGCCTATTTAACATGATCCTAAACGTTGTGCAGCCAATGACAATGTCCGCCCTCATGTTCCTGCACCAAAAAATACCGAGCATCGTATGTACTTGCTGGTGCTAGCCGTACATTTAACAAAGCTTCCATTAGTTCGTACCCATACGCTGGCGCAGAGACTTCAAATTGGGTTCTGTGACGACATTGAAATGCTACTAACCCAAATAGTTGATCCCTTAACCTATGCTTTACCTCGACAGAGCGAGGTCTTTACGCATGCTTTTTAAGCTAATGATAGCGAAAAACGGCTAAGACTAGACCCTTTGCTAAATCTATATATATAAAAGAAAGTCGTGTTAGTTACACCACTTATAACTCAAGAACGGCAGAACAGATTTGGGTGAAAATTGGTAGGGAGGTAGCTTAGAGCCAGGAGACGGACATAAGATACTTTTTATCCCGTTCGACAGCGTTCCCGTGTGACTTGACATGAAACGTCAGTCACTATAAATCGTAGTATAACAAAAAAGAATCAGACTTGGAATAACAAAACGCAAATGACAGCTATGTAATTGACGTATAATGACAGCTGTGCCAAATATCGTCTCAGTGGCATCCGAGCCAAGGAGCAAATTTTTGCCGCTGAATCGTGAACTGTTCTCTGGCCTGCAGATTCAACCCCCATTGGTGGCCGCCAAGTAGACACAAGAGCACCCGCGCCCGCCCACTCAGTGCCTCAACATCCCACACACTAAGCGAAGAGCAGTGCAACAGTGCGACACAAGGAGTGCCCACACATCCTGTTTAAAAAAGAAAACTAACCAATAATTTATCATTTAATTATTTTTTGGTTTTAGTTAGCGACGTAAGTAAACATTTCTATACGTCACTAAGTTAGGTTACACAATTCGTAGCACGTTAGTGCTGACAACTGTCAGTGCTGACACTTTTAGCTTGGGATCATTGTGTTTGTATTTTAGCCGTTTTTCGGCCAGACTCATATTATTTCAAATTTTAGCTATTTTTCTCTGTTTTTCGTTCAATTGCTTAATCTCAATCTATACATCTATATAAAAGTGAAAGTATGTTTGTATGTTTGTCCCTTATGGGCGTCTGAACCGCTGAACCGATCTTCACGAATTTTTCACAGTATGTTCATGTCGATCGGGAAAGTGTCATAGTCTGGGAAAGTGTCATAGTATGTCTCATGTCTGTGAAATGGTCCAAAAACCGCGAAATTTCCAGGGAAGGTTTCTAAGTGGAAGAAATTTGCGGAAAATTGTCCAAAAACCGCGAAAATTGCAAAAATTTATGGTTTCGGTAAAGCTTTGGGGAATGGTTCGACGCTTGCCCGGGAAGGTTTCCAAGTAGATGAAATCTACGGAAAATGGTTCAAAAACCGCGAAATTGGCTAAAGCTTCGATTGAGATGGAACTTTGGAGAATGGTTGAACGCTTGCCCGGGAAGGTTTCTAAGTTGAAAAATTTGCGGAAAATGGACCAAAAACCGCGAAAATAACAAAATTATACCGTTTATCCGATTGCAATAAAACTTTTGGGAATGGTTGAACGCTTGCCAGGGAAGGTTTCTTAGTTGAAGAAATTTGCGGAAAATGGACCAAAAACCGCGAATATTACAAAATTTACAGTTTTGGTAAAACATTGGGGAATGGTTCGACGCTTGCCCGGAAAGTTTTCAAAGTGAAAGATATGGGCGGAAAATGGTCCAAGAACCGCTAAATTTACAAAACGTTTGATTTTGATCAAGCTTTGAAGGAGCGATGAAGGAATGGTTGTACGCTTGCCCGCAAAGGTATCTTAAATGAAGAAATGGGCCGGAAATGGTCGAAAAACCACGAAATTTCAAAAACTATACCGTTCATTGGATTGCCATAAAACTTTGGGCAACGCTTGCCCGCGAAGGTTTCTAAGGTCTAAAAATCGCGAAATTTGCAAAATAACCTTATGAGAATTTATGAAAGCGCTTAGTGCTCATATTACAATGCCGGCGTTGGTAAATGAAAGCTGTTGCGTAACTTGCAAATTTTTGATTTGAGCCTGGATTATTGTGAAGATTTGATAGACGGCAATTGTAGACGGGTAAACAGGAGGTTTTAATCAAACGGTCAAAAAAGTCACAATTTGAAAAAAAGTCACGATTTTAGATTATCATGAAGACGTGTATATAGAGAAAAAGATCGCACGGTCCAAAATGTTTATACCGACATGCAGCCTGCACTAGATTGAATATAATCGCTCTCTTAAGAATCATAAGAACCCGGGCGACGCCGGGTATTCAGCTAGTATATCATAAATAAATTAATGAAATGATGCAGGACTAGCCACTTCGCCCATACCAAAGAGAGTCATGGCTAGTAAATAAATATAAATAGAAAAAATAAGAAGAAAATAGATGGGAAAAATAATATTAGTTCCCTTCGGTTCGAAAAACCAAATGAAAATAAAATATTAAGAAACTAACTGAGGTTGGTACAAAATCAAAGCCTACTGAGACAGTAGGAAAGTAATTTTAAAAAATTTAAAAGCAAGGCCAACTTAAATTATGAATTTTTTTCAAAATGTGAAACGTACGAAAGATTTCAATTCGGGTGAAATTTGATTTCAGCGCCACGCATCACGCTGACATGGCATATTTTGCTGTTAAGCAGTTGGCACACACCCGCACTAAGTACTGAGAACTTAGAATCGAGCGCTGAGTATCGAATATGGAGAGTTAGTATCGAGTACTTAGTATCGAGTGGGTTCGATCCCGCCTCGCAACATCTAATAAAAAGTTTTTTTCTTTGAATAAAACTTTACACCCGGCCACACCTCTTTGCTGTTGGCGCCAGCATTGCAGTAATTAGCCATGAAAAGCTTCTCAAACTGCCGTTCGGATTCGACGTTAAACTGTAGGTCCCTTTCTCTTGTGCTAAAATTAGAAGCGCACAAGCCAAGAGATTGAGAGAGGCTCGGCTTTGACCCTTTGGGGCTGTGTCATCTTGACAAGCTAATTTTACTTACTTTTACTTACTTAGTATCGAGTACTTAATATCAAGGATCTAGAATCGAGCACTAAATATCAAATACTGAGAATCAAATACTTTATATCGAACTTAGAATCGAGTACCTAGTATTGAATACTGAGTATCAAGTACTTGGTGTCGAGTTCTTAGAATCGAGTAATGAGTATCGAATACTGAGTATCGAATACTAAGTATCGAGTACAAAGAATCGACTATTAGGTATGGAGTACTGGTTATGTGTGAGTACTTGGCTGTGAGTACTTAGTTGCGAGTACTTAGTATCGAGTACTTAGTAACGAGTGCTTAGAATAGAGAACTGAGTATCGAATACTGAGAATCGAGTACTAATTATAGACCTCAGAGTATCGACTACTAGATATGGAGTAAAGAGAATCGAGTAGTATAGCTGTCATAGGAACGATTGGCCGAAAAAATAGTTTTAGTGAGAAAAACTTTTTTGTTTTCAATTGAAACGCATCCAAACTTCGTATTTTTTAGTTTACTATGCTTTTCCATGATTTCACCAAATTTGGTCCAAATCGGACATCTATATAGTATATAGCTGTCATAGAAGAGTAGAGTCAGAAAAGTAGTCTCAGTTAGAAAAACTTTTTGTTTTCAATGGAAATGTCCTTAAAATTGGCATGTATTTGTTTTATATGCTCCCACACGATTTTACAAAATTTGGTTAAAGTCCGATGAATAAAGCATATATCTGCCATAATCTAGTTCTTGTGAGAAAAACTTTTTTGGTTTTAATGGAAACTTTCTTTTCGTTGGCATATATTTATTTTATATACTTTTACACAAAGTGTAGTTTTGTCCAAATCGGTTGACTATAGCATATAGCATATAGACACTCAAGCGTCGCTTGCGCTGCACTGCGATAGATACTGCGAAATAATCAAACGTGTAAACGCTTGCCGTCTTTTTTTTTTTATTTCTTTATCAATTGTTAGAAAGAGACAAATTTATAGGTTAATAAGCAGCCAAGGAAGAGTGCTGCTGCCCTCTTCTTCTGCTGTCGAAAAAAAATTGCATTTGTGTCGGATCAATTAATTATTAAAAAACTATGCCTAGAGCTAAAACAAATCCCTATCGGAAATACTTTTTGCTTGATATTGAAGCATGCGTGAGCAGCTGTGTAGTTGAAAAAGATGGAGTTAAATGTGGTCATCAAATTAAGGTAAGTTCTCAAATTTACAAAAGTACATACATATGTACATTCGCAAGTTATGTGTGTACAATGTACACACTGTGTACTACATGTAATCGAATGTACACACATATGTATGTGTATTATGCGCACATACTCTGCAAATGTACAAACATATGTATGTACATTCTATTACATGCATACATATGCTCTGTGTAGTAAGCACCCTTCAGTACTCATCATTAGTGAATCACCAGAGATTCATCGATGAATTGGTCAGAGGTATCGATGAATCATAGGTGAGCTCCCATACAAATTATACATGAATTTAACATTGGCATGTCCTAGGCGCTCACGCATGACAGTTTATGGGGGAATCACCCATGAATTCACGAATCGGTTCATCAATGACTCACACATGATTTCTTTGCAAAATTCATGGATTCATGTTTGATTCACCCACGATTCCTCGCAGACTTTTGCAAAGAAAAATATAAATTTACCTAAAATTTCCATACACGCGAAGTCCTTTTTTGTTGCGGACTCCATCAACATTAAAGTCCAGAACTACTTCCTCTGCTAGCACCGACTTCAGGGACTTTGGCAGTGAGGCAAGGCCTAGCAAATTCTTCATTTTGTTAATCTGTAAAAATTTAAAAAATTTTATGAATATTTCGAGTTTAAACTCAAAAAAAAAAAAAAAAATTAACTTACATAAAGGCACCTGTTCTCCGGAGTTATGCTCTGGTCGGTTACAGATAGCTGTGACTCTGATCGGATCGGAAAATGGCCATCTGCTAGTTCATCGTCTGCCTTTCCTTTCTTCATCAACTGCTTGATTAATGCAGACTGCGCAGCCACCGTCTCTGATAAAACAACCATTTCTCTAGAGAGAACGCTTGTTTCTCGGGATAGGTTTGCCATTCCTACCCGAAGATCTTTGTTCTCCTCTGAAAACAAATTGTGCTTTAGTTTCAAAATATATAAAATACTTTCATCTTCCATTCCATCTTGTGGCGCAAGGAGCTTTTAATTTAAGTTTAGAAATTTTCTCAACTTCATCTGCTGCTACTGTGGATCTGCGTAGATATGACGCAAAACATTAATTGATATCGATCCGTGGGCTCAAAAAAAGGCTCTTACGAACAAGTACCTAATACCTTATCTATTGACAAGGTAATTGAAAATTTGGACATAGGTAAGGTAAAAGGTACCTAAAAAATAAAATACCTAGGTAGGGTACACGAAATTTGTATCTAGGTATGCAAAAGTAAGTAAAATTAGCTTGTCAAGATGACACAGCCCCCCAAAGGGCCAAAGCCGAGCCTCTCTCAATCTCTTGGCTTGTGCGCTTCTAATTTTTAGCACAAGACAAAGGGATCTACAGTTTAACGCCGAATCCGAACGGCAGTTTGAGAAGCTTTTCATGGCTAATTACTGCAATGCTGGCGCCAACAGCAAAGAGGTGTGGCCGGGTGTAAAGTTTATTCAAAGAAAAAACTTTTCATTAGATGTTCCGAGGCGGGATCGAACCCACGACCTCATGCACAGCAGTCGCGCACACTAGCCGCTGTACCTAGGTATAAATACGTAGGTACTTCCAAACACAGCACAAATTATCCTGTCGATTGATACGTAACCTACCTCGAATGGCTGCAATAATCTTCTCCTCAGATCCTATTTCCTGTTCACGTGCTGTAAGTAGTAACTTATTAGCTTTATATGTTGACAAAATATTATACTTAAAAGGAAATATACTTACTGTTGGTCTCGTTTTGTAGGCGCAAAAATTTCTTGGGCTGCTGTCCTTCCATTCTAAAGGTAAAAATTTGTTTTGATTATTTAAATAAAATAAAAATCTTAAGTGGATTTCAAAAATTCACAAAACGTTTTTAGAATATTAGTTTAAAATCCATACCATACCTTTTTTTTTTTTTTTTGGCTTTCGAACCATGGTAGGTGAATCTTCCAAAGATATCTAAGGCGCCGTCGCAATAGATATGTCCGATTCGTACTTTCAGTACGCCTACGGACTAAACACCTCCAATTTAACTCAAAGATTTAAGAAAAAGTAGCAGATCATCATATAAAAATAAATATATCAATAAAAATGCAAAAGCGGAGCTAAAACTAATTCCCCCTCATAAAAGCATGGCTACGGCTTTCCTATGAAAGTCAGAAATACTGAACTTTTCTAAGACTGTTACCTCTTTAAAGTTCCCTATACATATCCCAACATCTAATGAGCTTATGGGCTCATTATAAAAAGATCTAATTTCGCTAAATCTTCTACCTAATATAAAAATTTCTCCTAATTCCTCTTTAAAAGACTCTATCCTAATTGGGCAATATTCTTTTAAAAAACAAAAGTTATCTGGACTGGTATCTCCCTGCATAAAAAGAATTTTGCCCACTAATTTTATTTCATTTTCCCCCCCCGGCCACAAAGCTATCTTCAACTATTTTTTCTATATATCTGTTGTAAGATCTGTGTAGGCTTTCGGACAAATCTCTTAAGAGATTGCAAATAATTTTCAAAGGCGTACGACGAGCCAGCAACCGGGTCTCCGACTTGCTTGACTGTGTCGCCTACATGGAGCAAACCGTGAACATTGTAGGAAACGCTGTTCTCCCCAAAAGCAATAGGAAAATTCTCAACAAATAGATTTAACATTTTTTGAGAATTTTCTATATTAGTTGGTGCTTGTTTTGGAGAGCAGAGCAGTCTATATGCACAGTGCAGTAACAAAAATTCATAATACTGGTCATCGTTCATTGTATCTTTAAGAGCTACAATCCCAGTATATAACAAAAATTGCCTAAACTCCGTGGCTTTCCAGTTGGGAAGCTCTACCAATGTTCGCGGTTTGCGTGCAAACTCTTTGGGGATATAGCTTCGCATTGATACCAAGATTTGGGAAATCTTCCCTTTATCATCTTTTGACACCTTTGATAGCATTTTATTGTTATTGAGTCTTTCCAAAAATTTACGCATGACACCCAATTCAACCAGATGCATGCAGTCGAGCGGAACTTGAGTTACCATTAGCACTCCAAGTTTTTCAAAAGCGGACTGAACATTCAAAAAGTGTATATTATGATGTAAGCGATATTTTCTGTTAACAAAGTCTTCATCTGTAATCAAATCAGCACATGTTGTACTGTATGTTAAAACAGAATCTACTTTGTGAGCTACCTGAATGCATTTGGAACAACCATGACTAGATGTATGTCCAGGTGTGCCTGTTACAAATGCCCTTGCAGGAACATCGCAAACAATGGCTCGAAGTTCTAAGTTAATTTTTTTATTTAAAATGGTGAGACCATTTTTCATCAGATCGGACAACTCACTTGTAAACTTCGACAAAAATTCTTCTGAATTAAATGGCTTATTGTGGCCCGAAAGACCGGACATTTATTAACATTATTGACTCTTATTAAAATGGGCCACAATTGCGATCGAGAGCTATTGAACAAAGGAAGTCCGTCAATATTGATATCAATGCTTAAGATATCGGGAAGTCTGGGAATAACAGACAGCTTATTTAATTGCTTTGATAAGCCTATATGTAAATAAGAACCGCCTCCTATCTGATTTATTATAGGCTTTTCAGAGCAATTAAATTTATAAAAGGGCTTTACCTTTAAATTGTGTCTGTTTAAAATCTTAATTAAATCGATAGCACAGCTACGTTTTGGCTTATGCTTTAAATACCAATTTTTCAATTGTGTATTTAAATCATCGCCAACGTTAACATGTGCTTCTATGCTACCTAAGTCTTCCTGAATAGTAAAAAGTTCCCTGTCTTCCTCAACTTCCATAACAAAATTATTTCCCATTTCTACATTATCATTTTCAACCCTACGCGTTTCTCCTGCTACACGACTTAATTGCTCAGCTAATAATTCCCTTTCTCTTTTAACTAACCTACGCATTTGCCTATCTCCGACCATTTTTATGAGTTTATTTATTATTCAACAAATTCCTTGCTACCTTTTCTTACTTTGCTTTTATTTATATTTATATTATTTCACAGAGGTTTTTGTTTTTGTTTCAAAAATTATTTGTTTTTTTTTAACAAATATTTCACAATTTATTTATGCAAAGAAGAGAGAAAAAAATAATTAGTCTTATAATAATTATATTAATAGAAAATCGAGCTGAATATAAATAATATATAAATACTAATTTTTTCAGATTATATATATCCTGCGCTAATTTCTATTAATATTATTATTTTGGAAGTTCTTATTATATATTTCCTTATTTGGAAAAATGCCCATTCGCTGAGGTAAACGTGCATGAAAATTCACTGTAGGGGAAGATGGGGTGTTGTGATCATAGTTTTGTTTTGTGAACATAACTTTGAGAAAAATCAATATTTTTCGTTCAGCAAATTTTGTGTTTTAGTTAAGAGAGGCATCTAACTTTGCTTATAATTAGCTTTTGAAAAAACATTTTTTGGTTTTTTTTTTCATATTTGTCTAGTCAAGTTAGAATTTTTCGATGCATGAAATATTGACCAGCCAGATTTTTGATATGTGGTAGGCGATTGTCTAAAAGGCTTAGTTAAAATTTGTGTCATTGGGAACGGCCGCCATAGAGGAAAATGCAAATTGCTCTGTACCTTGGAAACGATTGACTTTCGAGAAAAATTGTCTAAGACAAGGATATAGATAATAGCATTACCTTTCTTTTTTGTTTATAAAAATTGTATGTTCTGGCAATAGTTTTCAAGTTATGTACGATCTGAAAACTACAGAACAAAAATTTTATAAAGAAAAAAGAAAGTAATATAAAGAAAAAGTAATCGTAAGGTACAGAGCAATTATTTTCTATAAAAATATAAAAATATCAAAAATAAAAATTTAATAAAAGCAATGACAAAAATATTTTCATATACTGGGATTCAAAATAATTTTAAGTAAATTTATAATATAATTTTAAGTAATATTCACAAAATAAAAAAAGTCGAAAACGGGTCATTCGGTGGCTCACAACAAGCGCTAGAACACCCCATCCGAAATCACCGCGTAAACAAGCAATAAACAAGAAAGCAGTATATAAAGAAAATGCTTTGATTCCGAAAAAAACTTTAACTTTCACAGAATAAAATAAGAAGGAAAATTTTTCCATTTAGAGTAAAGCTGTTTTTTTTAAGTAAAAATGTTAAATTTTTCCTTTGTCAAAAACATTTTCTATACAGACTGTATACATACATACGTTCAAAAACATTAAGTCCTCATAAAAACATTAAGGCCCTATTCTCATTCATTTTTCTGTTTTTATTTAATTAAGTTATTTTAAGAAAAAAAAAAAGGAGGAAAACGGACCTTTATTTGAAAAATGCTCATTTGAAAACGTCAAAAAAATATTTGAATTTTTAAAAAGTTTTTTATTAAATTAGTAATGAATGAAAGAAAAATAAAAAAAAATTTTTCACCGCGATATAGGGGCTGTCCATAGATAATGGCACCGTCAACATAGCTTGGCCCTCAAAAAATAAGGGCATGGTGCTGGCGACCACGATTCCGCACAGTTCTACTGAATCGTTTGGATGAAACAAATTTTTAATCGACGTAGAATTGTCACCATTCGGGCCCGTAGTAAAATAAAAATTTTGCGATTTTATTCAAAATTCTTTAATATACATATAAAATATGGTTTTAATGTTCGGTAAAATTTGAAGGGTATGCAAACTTCTTCGTTCGGCGATGGCCTGTGTGCGCAGCGCGACGGCTAACATTTTTTGTGACTGCAATAGGTAAATTTGCAACAACAAATAGACACAAATTTCTGTTCTGCCGACGTCGACGTCAAAGCAGATGCGGGAAGAAGGCATGAATTACGATGCATGAATTCTAGAACTGAAGGGTATGTATGCAATCGAAGGTTTCAGTTGAAATAAATTTTTTCTTTTTAAAGCGGCCCATACACCACACAAATTTTTGCGCAAAATTCACACGCACTTAGCCCATACACTACGCCAGAATTTGCACAAATTTCAGTCAAAGCAAGTGCTTCTTCTTCTTTTTCCAACAACAACTTGCTGCGAACTAAGCAGAATTTGCGCAAATCGCACACTCACCACACAAAACATTGCGCAAAGAACCCAAAAAATCAAAACGTTTTTGATTTCGGTCTCGTTTTGCGCAAATGCGTGCGTGTGACGCATACACTCATATTTCACTAACACACATAAGCGTTTTGCGCAAAAATTTGTGTGGTGTATGGGCCGCTTAAGGGAGATCATGGCACTAGTTTGACAAAGCACGTCAAGCACATCATACTCTGCAGCTAGCAATTAATTGATTGCCCCACGCGCTGGAGCTCATCCTACAGGATGCTGAAACCTTTGGTGGCAGAAGAAGTCTTGAACATTTGCTCCATTTTTGCGGCCGCAGATAACGACTTTTTTTGCATCCAAAAATGTGGGACTCAGCTCGCGAAATTGTACGCATATTAGAACCAGATGAGGTGGCCACAACTAAACTTCAAGCCGAAAATCTAGTTTTGAGTGATTTTTATTCCATTTGGATTCACTGCAAATTGGAAATATCTAAAAATACGTCCGCTCTAGCGAAATCGCTTGTTCAGCAAATAGAAAAGCGAGAAATATGCCTTTTTGAAAACAATGCTTTTCTATGTGACATATTTTTGGACCCTAGGTATAACGTAATGCTAAGTCCTAAGCAAAAAATTGGTTGTCTGTAAAGTCGGTTTACTGACGATAGTTGAACGTGACAACGTCTTAAGAAAATACTGATGGAATGGTAGCATTTTTCAAAAGAAAATTTTAATTTCATTTGTTTAATAGATTTGTATGTATATAGAGAAGGAGGTAATTGGAAATCACAATGAAATTGATCAAGTTAGATTTACCCTGACAGGGCAATAACCCTACACAGGCAATAAATCCATACATTCGATGTATTTCCGATTCGATGTAATACCGATTCAATCTCAAAATCACAGCACAGTCTCCAATTGTGCTCGGTGTATTTAAATTTGATTAGTGAATTTCCCATTGAATTGTTTATATGTTTCTTATAATGTAGCTTTCCTGTATCTGATCGATTTTCCCGAAGAATACTGACTATTTTTGCACTCATTTTTTTGGTTAAATGAAATTATATGCCATCTGCATGTCACCGTATCTTTAATTCGCTGTAAAACAATAAATAATAGCAATACAATAATTTTCGCCCTTAATACTCCTTTCAACATTACTATGCTAGAAAGGAAGACGAGCATATCAATAGGATTAGCAATATAACAAATTTTTAAACAATATTAATTATTGTTTACGCTCCGAAATTCATTTTATTAGCAGCACTTGCCTCGCAAAAAATTTCTTGTCAATTCGATTTCCGTTAGACCAGAAACTTTAAATCTGCTTATAACCAAAACAAAATATGCGTAGAAGCTTTTTTTCCCGTTGATCGTCTCTTCATAGGGAGAGCGTACTGAGAGCCACTCTCTCTGTTTACAAATGTCAAATTACAACTAAGCACAGCTCACAGAGAGTGTTGGCCTGTTGAAACAACAACAATGCGTTGGTCTGCTGAGCTATATGTGTGAAGTGTGTGTATGTATTAGTACATGGAACGCCTCAAAGCGAGGTAACGACGCATGAGTCATGTTTTTTCGTGCGTGCAGCCGGCTCTATCGTATTATAAGATGTTGTCACGTCAAAAAATGTTGTATTATTAATTTAAAAAATACTTGCAGTTTTTACTGGCTCGAAGTCTTGCTATGTTATTGACATAACTTTAAACAGAGGCACACAACACAACAAAGGATGCATCAGGTTGATCGGACGACGTTCATGAGGGACCAACCTCACTCATCAGCGATCTTGAGCCTGAAATGTCTGTCCAAACAGCAGTCTCCCCATGCCCGCGACGGCAAAACTGTTTGGGAATTCCAAAGGCAGCTTTGCGCGCAAAAAACCAAAATTTTAAAAAATATTTATGCTCAAATTTCGTAGGTTGTTGATCAATCACTACTTGATGACGAATGTTTTAATACTAGCTTATCTGAAAGCGTAGACGAAGTTGATGCATACGTGATGTTGCAAGAAAAGAAATTTGGTGATAAAAACACATCAGTTTTGTCAACAAATTAGCTGCTGGATTCCATTAACATTTTTATTGCACAAAAACGTATTCGAAACCATGAAAACATTCCAAAGTGGTGGTCAGAGTCCTCCACAATGTTCCCAGAATTGTTCGAGATTTCAAAAGTTGTACTTTCTGTTCCAGCTACGTAGGTTAGCGTGGAACGCCTATTCTCTGGCGTGAAATTTATAATGAATCCGCTTAGAAGTCGTATGGACCTAAAAAATTGAATGCAATTATGTTATTGCGATCAAACCACAAGAATGCTAGTTTATGTAAATAAGACTTAAGCATATAAAAGTCAAAATAAAGTTCGAAAAAACAGTATTCATATAATGTATAATCATTAGTTCGCTAACATGTTAACTTCGTAAAACAATACGAAATGTGAAAAAAGCGTTTATATTTTACTTTAAATGTCAAACGACTGAATCTTTTATGTATAACCATAAGTTCTCTCACATGTTAACTTTGTAAAATAATACGAAATTTGAAAAAAAGCGTTTATATTTGACTTTAAATGTCAAACGACTAAAACTTTTATGTTTAAAATTGTTCCTTTAAATTACAAATGAATAAAAAAAAATAAAATATTTAAAAAATCTTTACTTACTATACCGGTACGTACCGGTATACCGAAATAAAATAGTGGGTACCGTATCGAAACCGAAAACCGAAATAAATTAAAAACCGAAATAGAACCTTTTACCGAAACATTAATTTTGGTTCGTGCCGGTGCCTGTACCGGAACCGAAAATCGTTTCGGTATTAATCCCTGGATATGATTGATCTAATATTTTTTAGTTTTTCGAGTGCTTGCGTTTTATGTGCCTTATAGGCCTTAATGCTTAATTGTTTTTTAAGGAAAACTAGTTCCTGTTGCAGTTCGCATGCACACTCCCATGTTGGAGTATTTGGTGCATTTAATACTTTGCGAATTTCGGCAATTTTTTTTACCGATTTTTCGACTCACTCCCCCTGTTCTCTTGGGGTTCATTTTTCATCTTTTTTTAACGCAAACACTCTACTCACTCAGTTGTTTATTTGTGGAGTCTTTTTTCCTTATGTCCTAGGTCCTTGTGACCCATGTCACGGTCGCCATATGATATCTCCAGTTAGATTATCATCAGTTCGTATAGTCAAAAGAATCCAGGTAGTCGTTGGTGTTTATATTGGTTGGTTTTTATTTATATATAGAAACATACAAAGCGTAAGGGGACATCGTCTCCCTTCCAAGCATAGATTGGTTCTGACTTATGTGAACGTTGAACAACTCGGCTGAGCTGACCAAAACTGCTGCTATGTATATGTTTATGCTTACTTAGCTATGTCGCAACGTTTAGAGACGAAAATTTTGTATGCACATAGTGGAATGGTAAATGAGAAATATGCTAACGCTGCATATCTAAAGGGATCATGTTACGAGCGTTCGCTCAAGAACTGCAACAAAGTGATACAGTATAAGTGCTACTTTATAAACCACTTACAGTGGGTACTCATTATGTGTGCATACCACACCATCCTGTAAGCCTATTGTTTAAGATGCCCATAAGAATCTTTGCGATACAGTTACCAAAAGAAATTCCACGATAATTTGATGGTAGGTTGGGGTCGCCTATATTGGTTGAGCAGCATTTTTCTGTAATTTCCATGTTGAACGTGCTATTAAAAATTTCTGTCAATGATTCCAAGAATTTAACTGGAGCGGTAATGAAAAGTTCGTAAGGTATCCGATCCTCTCCAGGGGCTTTGTTTTCCTTTGCCTTGCTCAGGACATTAAGCACCTCAGACATTGTGATTTAATTGTCGAGTATGTCATTTTGAATAAGGTTTTCTGCATATTGCATGTTGCAACCTTGTACCTCCGGGCTTAGCAGTTTTTTGAAGTATTTCTCAATGACATCACGATTGATACTGCTTCCGATATGAAAGGTGCCAATTTTTAGTTGTCGTGCTAGTCTCCACCACTGCTTGCTGTCGTTTTTCGTATCCAGCCTTTTTTGCAGATCTGCCAAATAATTCGCTTTTTTCTTGCTACAGAGCTTTTTGTACTTTTTTGCGCTCGCTATGTACTGCTTTCGATCAGTCTGCCTGTCAGTCAGTCTGATTTTGTTCAGAAGCGGGAATGTGCTTTCTCTTAGGAGACTGCATTCGTTATCAAACCATTGGCTTTTCGGTTGGGCTCGGGGAGGCATAGTCGTAGGCTTTATTGCAGCATTTACAATAATGGACTGCATATCTGAGTGCGTTTTTATGCCTTCTTTTGCTAATGCACAATTTAGCTCCTTTAAAACATTGTCCTGATATCTGTCCTTATGCCTTGGGTGCCATTTTAAGCTCCATTTACACGACCTGATCGCTCAGGTGAGTTTTCGTCACCTGAGCAAGTCAGGTGAGCAACTCAGTTCAGCGTTTACACATGCCTGAGTAGCTCAGTTGAGTCAGTTACAGAACCACTGGTTCATGAAAATTATCTAGTTAATTTGTGAATTGGCCGCGCAGATTGCCTATTTTGGTTTGTATATCCACAAGTGATTTGCTCTCAAGTTGCCTCATGCACCGCGTTCCTTATAGCCACCTCGATTTCAGGTAAGTAAGCATCCCAATCTCTGTGATCTTGGCCCAAATAGGTGCGGATCGCTGCCAATACAGTTCTGTTCACTCGCTCAGCAGCATTGCTCTGTGGCGAGTATACTGGTGTTTTGATGTGATTAACCCCAAACGCCTCGATCATCTCAGCGAAGGTCTTGGACACGAACTGCTTTCCATTATCGGAATGTATGGTTTCCGGCACCCCGAACTTATAAAACACCTCATGAACCAGGAATTCAACCACACTGCTGGCCTTGGCCTCAGGCATCGACTTTAAAAAGGTTAATTTTGAATAGTGGTCGACCACCACAAACACCCAAGCCTGACCACGTTTAGATCTTGGATATTTTCCTAAGAAATCAATATACAATTTCTGAAATGGTCGTTCGATCTCCACTTCCTCGCCTATATCTACTTGCAAGCGTTGATTCGGCGCTTTTGTCTCCTTACAGCGCTGACATCGGCGTACGTAATCTTGTACCTGAGTGATCATATTTGGCCAATAATATAGCCTTCGGAGTAGATGCAGCGTTTTCTTCATGCCCCCATGAGCTGCTTTGACGTCCATATGAGCCTGATCTTCCAAAGGGGAAATGATTCCAGCCGTTAAGGAATTTGGCACCCATAACTTTCAAACAGACCCCTCGACCACTTTTTGATAAGGTTACCATCAAGACGCTTCAAATCCGACCTCTTTTATATATCGCCTTGCCTCTGATTTGTAAATCGGGTAATAATTTCTTATTTTGGTCAATCTCTTCCTGCAGCAGACGATAATCTTCAGAGTCGAATTCTGTGGTCTGAAATCCAAGCATTGTCTGTGGGTCCGCCTCCAGCTCTTCCACGTATCGCGACAGCGTATCGGCCACAACGTTCTCAATGCCTTTTCGGTGCTCGATTTCGAAATTGAATGCTTGGAGCTGCAAAGACCATCTTGCCAATCGCCCACTTAAATCATTAAGTGACATTAGCCACTTCAAACTCGCATGGTCGGTTATCACTGTGAACGGCATGAGTTCTATATAAGGGCGAAATTTTTGAATGGCCATAATTGCAACCAGGCATTCTTTTTCCGTCACGGAGTAGTTAAGCTGATGGCGATTCAGCTTGGCGGAAAAAAGTGCTATGGGCCGCTCTCCTGCTGTTTGATCCCGCTGGAATAGAACCGCTCCCACTCCTGCATGTGACGCATCGCATTGGACATAGAAATGTCTGCTAAAGTCGGCATGGACTAACACCGGGGCCCGTGTCAAAGCGAGTTTCAGTTTTTCTACTGCTTGTACTGCCTCTTCATTCAAAATAAACTTTCTTCCCCCTGTCTTTTTTAAGGGCAACCGTCAACGGAACTGACAATGAGGCAAAATCTCTTATAAAGCGGCGATACCACCCAGCTGTTCCTAGGAAGCTTCTAAACTCGCGCACGGACTTTGGTATTGGAATTTTTAAAATCGCTGACACTCGATCTGGATCCATTCTAATCGTGCCCCCGCCCACAATTAATCCCAAGTATTTTAGGTTTTTAAAACAGAAATTTGATTTCTTTAACCCTATTGTCAAATTTGCCATTTTCAGATTGTGGGCTACCTGCCTCAGCTACTGCATGTGAGTTGCAAAATCAGCCGAGATGTTGAGCAGATCGTCCAGATAAACGAACACATTAGTTCTTAGCTCCGATGGAATGACCTTATCCATCAATCGACACAAACGCTGGGAGGCGTTGCACAGCCCGAACGGCATCATTTTAAATTGGTATAGCGGTCTCCCGCTCACGGAAAAGGCTGTGTATGGCTTGCTCGCCTCGTCCATCTCGATCTGCCAGTACGCATACTTCAGGTCCACACTCGATATGTAGTGTGTTTGCTCGATTCTTGAGAGAATGCCTTCGATGCTCGGCATCGGATATGCATCCTTTACTGTCTGTTTGTTGAGCTTGCGAGCATCGAGACAAAATCGATTTTTGTCGGGACGACGCACAACTGTCGTACTCCATGGGCCATCACTGGGTTCGATCACTCCCAATGCAAGCATCAGGTCTACTTCAGCCCACACCAATTCTTGCATGGCAGGCGAGAGCGGATAATGTCGGTCTTTGACTGGTTCCGCTCCATCTATTAGCTGGATCGTGTGCTTTTCTAAAGATGTCCTACCCAATCCAACCTTTTCAAAAGCCAAAAAATCTTTCTTCACTGCATCTAATTCCTTATTTTCTTCTTCATTCAGCTCCCATGCTTCAGTCTCGGGCTTCGGACACTCCTCATCCATCTCGAAATAGTGTTCCATCTGCGTAGCAAACACCTCTTCAACCAACCTCACGGATGAAACAGATTCCTTCGGATCAATGATGGCTGGTGCCAATGCGAAATCCTGCCAAAAATCGACGCCAAGGTACAGCTCCTGTTCCAGTCCTGGATAGATATAAAACATTATCTCTCTGGATAATGCTCCATATTCTACTAAGAGATTCACCCGTCCGATGATTGATCTGTTTTCTCTTGCTGCCGTTCGCACCGTGGATACATACTTCGCCATCCGCGCGACTGTTTCGCCCCAAGATGCTTACAGTTGCTCCAGTGCACACTGGGCCAGCAGGCCCGAAATTTTGACACACACTTTTCCACTTTTTTGTTTGGGAAACTTGATAAAACGGTTGCCGGAAACGATTAAAGAATACTTATAGCTATTTTTATGCCAAAATTTTGAACATTTTTCGTTTCTTGGTTTTTGAATGGCAGCAATTCAAAGTTGATTTTTCATGAAATTTGCTCAAAAATGGAAAATTAATAGTCGAAATTTATATATTTTCGGCTCGAACTAAGATTTAAATAAAAAAATATAAAGAAGTTTCCAATTGTATTCGTTTTCATAAAAAATGGTAAAAAGCAGTAATTTTGTTTACAACAAATGGCAACTTTGATTTGAGAGCGCCCACGGGTGCCACTGGCTATTCACTCGTAACATGTCAAATAATTTTTTCTTTGAATATTGTACTATAACTGGAGGTGTGCGCTTTTGCGCGGTTTTGCTTTGGATTTTTATTAAATCGCTTTTAAAAATGTATGCCCATTTCACGCTCGAGCCAGTTTCAATTTTCAAGTCAGCCGAAAAGTATGCTTTCTTTTTTAAAAACTTCGGAATTTGGACCATGAAGCCAAACTGTGAGGCTAAGCTATTTTTATTCCATGGATTAAAATGTGTAGCATACTTTTAAAGCACGGAATTACGGTTTAAAATACAAATAAAAAAATTTTTTAATTAATTTATTTTTGTATTTGTATTTTTTGTTTTAAGAAATGAATGTATAGAACAGGTTAAATAAATAAAAATAACGGTGAAAGTAGTCAGATTGACTAAAAATCCTTGACAGGTGTGGGCATTCAAAGTCAGTTCTATTTTGAGTTAATAACTCATAAACGACTTATCCGATCATGACAATTATTTTTCTTAGAAACAATCTACACTTGTATATCCTCTCTGCAAAATTTAGCTTAAGTCTAACCACAAGTTTTTTTTCAAATTAAAAATTCCAAAAAAGTTGAAAAAAAATTTTCCAACTTTAACTTGGATTATCAATATGTTTTTAAAATTTCTTTATTTTTTAAAAATTATGTGCGTTAAGTTCAATCTTTTAAGAACATTTCATTAAAAAACTTTAGCTTCCTAGCTAGTCTGGTGAATCCAAAGTTTTGGCCAAAAAATGAATTTCTGGCCCACAGTGCAGTGTCTAAGAGTCCCCGGATTACCTTGCCTTGAATGGTCACTTCGGCAAAGGGTCTTGGATCGGTGCCTGCACTCCGGTGTACTGCCTCCACTACTTGTTTTTGCGTTTGTCGACGTTTACGAAATCGAGCTCGAGCCTTTTTCACTCTCATGGTTACCATCCGCATGCCTTCCGTGCAGCCAAATATGCCCTCATCCTTTCCTCGGCCGGTAAGAAACTAATCCTATTATTATTTTTAATAATTATGTGATTATTATTGTTATTTATTTGATTTTTAGTTATTTCCGCGGGGGTGCTGTCAACGAGCGCGGCTCTCCCGCTTTGATCTTGCGTTTTCCGCACAGTTGGGACAAGTTGGGCTGAACACGTCAGGTCTTCCGCATCGAAAACAAAATATCCGCCGTTCCTTGGCGAGACAATCGCGAAATCTGTGATCGGGTTGACCACAATTCCAACAAGTCAGCTTGTTGTTGGGCAATAAACGCGTCTCCTCCGCCGTTTCCGTCACTGAACCTTCCGGCTCATCAATATCGGCCGCTATTTCATTCACACGATTATTCGTGGCGAACTTTTGCGCTGTTCTATATGCGGGGCGTGGCTCGCGTCTGCCGAAACTTGCCTCGACTTCCAGGCATTCCTCTCTGAGTTCTTCCACATTGTGGACCCGCAATGCATAAACGAATCGGGCTACTTCCTCGGAAATTCCTTTTTTAATGATTTGGACCATCTTTATTTCTCCTATAGGAACAACTAGTCTTACCCTTAATCGACGTATGGCGTGAAAATATTCTTCAATTGATTCATCAGCCCGCTGTCTTCTATCATGGAGTGCTCTCAAACGTTGAAACTCGTCTCCCCATTCCTCGGAATCCTGTGATCAGCTCTTCCTTCAGATATTCCCATGTCTCTGAAGGAGTTTCCCTTACAAATTGCCAATACCATTCTGATGCCTGGCCCTTTACAAGATGGTAAAAATTTTTAAGTACTTCCCCCAAGAGCCCTGGCATGGGGTCTTTAGGAATTCAATTCTGAAGACAAAGTCTTCCACGGTCATTTTATTAGGATCACCATCAAAATTAATTTCTCATTTCTCTACTCGTCCCCACCTGACTCCTCGCCTCGCGTTATGTTCGCTGCTCGCGCTAATCTGATCCATATCTGGATTTCCATCAGGCGGGTCATCTAAATGTCGCGCATCCGGCCCTAGTTCATGGCGCATTTTATTCTCCGGGTTTAGAAAGCGTTGGTTCTCCCTTGACTGAGGACTGGTTCTGCATTGATCTCTATTTCGAATCGGCTTTGGTGGTACTACAGGCAGTCCAATTTGAGCAGACCCAACTTCCGAACTGGTCCGTTATTTGATCGCTCCGATCCGCCTCTCAAAGCCGCCGTCCATGTCAGCATCTCGTGGCGTCTGCATTTGAGCGTTTATGGCTTCTACGGTTTGTCTAAGCGGCAGTAGGACGTCGTCAATCGATTTCGTCCACTCTAAAAAGCCTCTGGTGACTTCCTCTCGCAACGTTCTGCTGATGGTATCTGCCAGCGATCTTTGGTAAGTTTCTTGTCCTTGACCCAAAGCCATATTAACTGCCGAGGTGATTTCTGGCGGAATCGCAGGCCCTTGAGCTCCGCCATTCCAGCTGTCGTCCTTAAGCTGTTCTGGGCAACTCATGTCTGCGTTGCTTGGTACTCGCCCTTGTCGGATATTTGGCGGGGGAGTCCAGCTAGTCCCCCTCTTAAATCAAGTCTTGACCTCAAATTATAATCTTGGCCCTTTCCTCCCTTCATCTATTTCCTACTCTTACTGAACTTTTATTCCTTCGAATATGCTAATTTTACTAATTCTCTTTTCTTTTCTTCCTTTTAGATCTCGCTAATTGCTATTTTATACACCTAAATACACAACGTTAGCACAGACCGACCAATAACATAACAATGAGGGGGAAAAAGGTGACTCCGACCGGAACCAACCCAAATATGTGGTTTTCTGCGCTTTATTCTGCTGTCTCCGATTTCCTATCCAACCAAGCTGCGATAAAAATATCGACTACTTCAATCTTCCTTACGAAAGACTAAGAGTTAAGATTTCTCACCATTTTTTTTTTTTTAATTTTCTTTATCACTTCTTGGTTCGGATCGAATTGACCGGCCTGTTGTAGTTTCTGGATGCATCTTATGTTCAACTTACGATCGCATGGGCCACCTAGATATTCTCAACAGGACGTCCAACAAGAACTTTGAACGGAAGAAAAAAATTGCCCCTTCTTTTCAGCTCATCTCCTCATCTTTAGCCACCAGGTACCGGGATGGTCGCCAACTAGGCTTCACTTTGTGTGCCATAGTGCCTTACCTCCCTCAGATGATTCGATGGCTTCAAGGGTCACCTCTCATGTCAGATAAGTGATCCCTTTTTACCTTTTCATATCTATTTTTACTTTGTGCTGCTTTCTTCCTCCCCAGGTCGTTCCAAGTTCGATCAATTTTGGGTACCGTTTTGTAAGATACCCCAAAGTCTTCGTTCCTTTCCTGACCTGGATCGGAAATAGCATTTTGGGTGAGATGCCCCAAAGTCTTCGTTCCTTTCCTGACCTGGATCGGAAATAGCATTTTGGGTGAGATGCCTTCTCTCGACCGGTTTATTTATTTGTTTTTTTTTTTTTAACTTGAAACCATTATAAGGGCCGGATTGGCACAGATGCCTCTTTTGAGGAGCACTCTGTCGTACCCCAATACTTTTCCTGGCTTCAGTTGGGCGCCATACTGTTACGAACCTGTTTCTGCTACTTTTGGGCTAGGCCGGCTAACTCAGCTCATTCAGGACGGGATTTTTCCCAAGGCCCAAAGGTCGTACAATCCCAGCCAACAGCGCATCTCTGCCACAACAATTTAAAAAAAAAACATTAAAACACACTAGCGGGCTCTAGCAAGGACGACTACAAATGGAGACTGACAGTGAGGTTTTGATGATTCACCTTGGCGCACCCACCCTTCCAGTGACCACGAAACGACAACCTTTATCTGATCACCCTGCCACATATCCGGGTCAGCCTAATCCATGGTCATGGAGATTTCCCTCCTCCCCCTACATTCAAAACTTAAGACATCATTTTTTCTAAATCAACTTACAATTTAATAAACAATAATTCCGCATAAGCCTTCATAACAAAACACAAAATTTTTAACTAATGACTAACAATAATTTCCTAACATATTTTCCTATCTTCTTTTAGGTTTTAATTTAGGTAATTATATATATATATTTTTTTATCAAATCTAATTAATATAAATTTTTTTTTATCATTTCTTTTCTAGGTTCCGCCGCCCGAGCTAAGATGTGACCAAAGCCACCAAGGGGATTTTTGAGTGCTTACTGGAAATAAATTAATTCAGCCTACTCGCCTATGCTAGATTGTGGGATTCATTTTCCCAATTTCACCAATCTACAGTACTCCTACCTATCCTGATGGAGCTCCAAATGGGACAGATAAGTGGACATTTCTGTAACTATTAAATTTTTTCTTCCAGCATAGATGACCCAGGCTTCGTAAAATGTGCAGATCAATAGGTCCCCCTGATCCAGGTCAGATCCGAGCTCGTACTAGGGCCGTATTGTATGTACATATATATATATAAATTTAAATATAAATAAAAATCCCTTCCCACACCAATTCCCCTCTATATACTAGACATAAGCTAAAATATGCGCCGGTTTATCCAAATATTAATTTTTTTCTTTTCAAATTTACTCCCAGCGCCCAGCAAGAATTTCTGCTCTGGGGACCCAAAAATGCCAGGCAAATCTAGCGGACCGCAATCATGCGCAGCGGGCAAATCCGCCGGAGCCCCAAAAGGGACGACCTCGAGGATAGGGACTTTTCTCCAATGACTGGGTGATAGCCGCCTTACGATCTGGCCGGTCCCTGGGTTTTATTGGGCCCAGACGGCCACAAGGAATGGACTCACTTTTATATTCCTTGCTCTGGATCGTGCGTTTCCCTGATGGACTCTGACTTGGCTCCTCTTTGATGCACTGGACGCCGACGTTGCCCCGTCTAATACTCCTCCGGATGCTTCCCTCCACCAGATGCTGGGCTTTCTGGGCTCTCGCTTAACCTTAGACTGCAACCACAAAAGCACCAACTTCGACTTTTCTCTTTATATTTACTTTAAATTTAACTCACTTTTATATTTCAATTTTATTAAATAAATTTGCAACTAAGTGCGCGGCACATAAAAAATTTACTTGAGCTGATTATTTTCCCCACTTGGGTTTCCACTTTGGGCGGCTCATCCACGTTTGGCCTTCTCCCGAATTGAATTAAATTTTTTTTTCAGCGACGATCGTCTGTGCGCTCTGCCCGACTTTTATGGAATATTCCACCGGCCACCCAACTGACCCCCCTATATAGGCCACTTCTCCCGCCATATGTGCCTATCCCAACATACCGGGCCGATGGCCTGATCGAAGGCCATGGCCTGATTTTAAACTCGGGTGTGGGTGGGAAAGAGACTGAATCTGTAATGCATTCTGACTGCAGCTTTCGCCTCTCATTTGAATTTGAATGCAGTACACTACCTTCACGACAGAGGGCTCTTCGCTGCCATTTCCCCTCACCAGCTGTGCTACCAGATCATTTTACTCGGCGCTGCGCCGCTATTCGATCTATCGATAACGCGGAATGTTACAACATCAATTTTAATGTTTTATTTCAATAATCCGTGATTTGACATAAATAAAAGCCAAACCGATAGCCAAAAATCGGTAACAATTGTATATCGAAAGCCAGGAAGTGGCAGCGCTCACACACTTCAATCAGGCAACCCTATGACGCTCAGCTGAGTGGTCAGGTCAATTAGAACCGATTCCATTTCGCCTGATCACTCACCTGAGTAAATCACTTGCCTACTCAGAAGCCTGTTTACACGAGCTGACAGCCACTCAGGCGAAAACTCAGCTGAGCGATCAGGTCGTGTAAATAGAGCTTATGCTTTGGTAACAAGTTTAACTGTGGTGACGTCTCAGCAAGAAATAAAAGTATTATTGGGAAATGATCTGACCAAATTTTACTCTCAACATTGAAATCCTCTACATGCGGAAGCAGGTCACAATGCACCGCCGATATATCATTGGTGGAGTATCCAACTGTGGTCACAAAAGTATAACTTCCTTCTGCATCTCCGTTTTTTAATCCATTTACTATGGTTAGACCATTATCGTTGCAGAATTCCAGAAATCTCTTGCACTTTTGGTTGACTACCTTATCTTTTGCCTTTCTTCCGTTTGTATTTATTACACATGTCGGTAACTTCATGGGTGCAGAACACTGCTGCATTTCTCCTAGCCGTACATTGAGATCTCCTATTATTATTGGGTTTCTGATCGAGGATTCCGCAAAAGCGATTTCGATGACAGAGAACTCTTCAGCCCAATTGGTACCTCTTAAATACAATGGTACAATACCGAAATCTAAGTGCTGATAGTGTACTTTAAGGACTTGTATTCCATTTACTTCTGACATTTCATGCGGAACTCCAAACTTAGAAAACTTAAAACTTCTTCTTCTTCTTCCTTGGCCATCACAACCGTTTTACGGTCTCGGCCGCTGCCACTAATGCCCGCCACTCGCCTCTGTCCCGAGCGACATTCCACCAGAATGGCACTCCCAGCTTCGCAGTATCTCCCTGCACCTGGTCGCGCCATCTCCGCTTTGGTCGACCCTGCGGGGGAATGCTGGAGCGTTATCATCCATACGAGTAACATGTCCTATCCAGCGCAGCCGCTGTTTTTTTATGCGCTTGACTAGGTCAGTGTCCCCATAGAGCTCATACAGTTCGCGATTCATTCGGATGCGAAATTCGCCGCCAACGATTAGAGGTCCATAAATCCTCCGAAGAAATTTTCTCTCGAACACGCCAATTGCCGCCTCATCCTCTTTTGTCATTGTCCATGCTTCTGCGCCGTATAGCAGGATTGATAAGCGACTGTATAGCGCAATTTTCGTTTTCCGAGAGAGGTCTCTGCTCTTGAACTCCTTATTGAGCCCGTAATAACATCGGTTTGCAAGAGTAATTCTTCTTCGGATTTCCAGACTGGTGTTGTTGTCGCTGGTTATCGTCGTTCCGAGGTAGACAAATTCCTTAACAACCTTGAAGTTGTAGTCTCCCATTGCAATAGATTGTCCAAGCGTAGACTCACTGCGCGTTGATTGTAGGTACTTCGTCTTATCCTCATTTACCGCTAAGCCCATAAGTTTTGACTGCTTCTCTATCTCTGAGAACGCCTTTTTTACCACAGATTCGCTTTTGCCGATGATATCAATATCATCGGCATATGCAAGTAGCACGTTATCTCTGGTAAAGATGGTGCCCGTTCTGTTAGCATTTGGGCACTGGCGCAGTATGTACTCCATCAGCAGATTAAAGAAGTCGCACGATAAGGTATCACCCTGCCTAAAACCTCTTTTGGTATCGAAAGGCTCGGAGCGGTCTTTACCTATTTTGTGCTTCTCAACGTCATCATGCAAAGTCGAACGTACTTTGCTGGAATACCAAAGGTTGACAAGGCTTCAAAGAACTTTGACCTTATCGGCGTGTCAAAGGCGGCTTTGTAGTCAACAAAAAGGTGGTGGGTGTCGATATTTCTCTTTCGGGTCTTCTCCAGGATTTGTCGCAATGTGAATATCTGATCCGTGGTGGATTTGCCAGTGGAAAGCCACACTGATAAGGTTCAATCAGTTCACTTATTCTCGGCTTTAGACGTTCACATAAGATGCATGATAGACCTTATATGCGATGGGAAGGAGACTGATCCCGCGGTAATTGGCGCAAACCGCAGGGTCTCCTTTTTTAAATATTGGACAGAGAACACTTAGGTTCCAATCTTCGGGCATGCTTTCTTCGGACCATACTCTGCATAGGAGTTGGTGCATGCACCTTACCAGCTCCTCACCGCCAGCCTTGAACAATTCAGCAGGCAGCTCATCAGCGCCAGCAGATTTGTTATTTTTTAGCCTTTTTATGGCTAACAAGACTTCATTATGGTCCGGCGGATCTATCTCTATGTTATCGATTGGTGGTGTCGCTACTTCCCCCAGAGGCGGCATTGTGTTCGTCATCACCTCCCAGCAGGTTAGAGAAATAGTTTCTCCATTTGTCTAGTGCCACTTCCGGATTTCTGACCAGATTTCCGTGCTCGTCCTTCAATAGTGTGACTCTGGGCTTAAAACCTTCGGTTAGTTGCCTAATCTTTTGGTAGAATTTTCGATTCTCACTCCTTCCGAACAGCACTTCGACTTCCTCCCTCAAGCGCTTTCCTGCTCATTTTTCTTCCTTCTGAAAAGGCGCTTCTCCTCTCTCCTTTTCTCCCGGTATCGCTCCTTAACAGCCCGCGTTGCTCCAGACTGCAGAGTTCTCCTGTAGGCAGCGTCTTTCTCTGCAGTAGCGCGGCGGCACTCATCAACGTACCATGACTGTTTTCGGGAGTTTTCGGCGAATCCGAGAATCTCCTTGGCAGCTGTACTCATAGAGTGTGAAATATGCTTCCACTGTTCGTATACACCAGGAGGGCCAGGTGGGGTTTCCCTGAGCAGCTGGGTGAGTTTTGCTGAGTAGGCTTTGGATGTCCGTTGTGATTGCAGCTTTTCAACGTTCAGCTTTCGGCGTGTATTAGACTGTGCGGCATGTGCCACACTGAGCCGTGTGCGTACTTTGGCTGCAACAAGGTAGTGATCCGAGTCAATATTGGCTCCTCGGCGCGCACGTACGTCTAGAACACTCGAAGAGTGCCGTCCGTCTATCACAAAGTGATCAATCTGGTTTCGTGTTGATTGACGATCAGGGGACATCCAGGTCGCCTTGTGGACATTGCGGTGTTCAAATCTGGTGCTACTAATGACCATTTTCCGGCCCGAAGCGAAGTCTATTAGCCTTTCTCCATTTTCGTTGTCGGGCGATAAACTTCTTCTCTCCCGATTTTTGCGGTAAAGTCGCCTAGCACGATCTTGATGTCGTGATCGGGGCAGCGCTCATAAGGTCGGTTCTAGGCGCTCATAGAATTCGTCTTTTTTCGGAATCGTTCTTTCCTTCTGTCGGGGCGTGAAGACTAATATTAAAATATTTTGCCTTAAGTCTGAGTGCGGCAAGTCGCTTCTCAACTGGTGTAAAGCTGATGACAGAGCGGCACAGTCTTTTGTTAGCGCGCAACCAAACCGTGCTTCGAACAGTCCACGTAGACCCAGGGGCGTTGGTTCGGATGTTATCCACCCCGCGGGACACCACTCTCGAAGTGGGGGTCGTATCCGAGGCATTGTATTAGTTTTCATTGGCGGATGGAAATACAAGGTGTGTTCAAAAAGTATCGCGAATTTTGTGTTTTTTATTTATTTATTCATGAATATCTATTTTGTCTCCTTCAAAGTAATCCCCATTAGATATTATACACTTGTGCCAACGGTTTTCCAATCTTCGAAGCACTTAAAAATTCATTTTTTTTATCTTGTTCAGCTCCTCCTTCGATGCCGTCTTTATCTCGTCAAGCGTAGCGTTACGTCGTCCTTTCATGGGCCTCTTCAGTTTAGGGAACAAGAAAAAGTCACAGGGGGCCAGATCTGGGGAATACGGTGGCTGCGGCATCATTAGTGTGTTGTTTTTGGCCAAAAAGTCGCGCACAAGCAACGATGTGTGAGCAGGGGCGTTATCGTGGTGCAAAAGCCAATTTGTGTTCTTCCACAAATCCGGGCGTTTCTGGCGGATTACTTCGCGCAAATTGCGCATAACTTGCAGGTAATGTTCTTTATTGACCGTTCTTCCCTGTCTTCCCTGTGGCAAGAGCTCATGATGCACCACGCCCCTGAAATCGAAGAAAACTGTCAGCAAAACTTTCACATTCGACCGAACTTGGCGCCCATTTTTCGGTCTTGGTTCGTGCGGCAGCTTCCATTGAGATGATTGAGCTTTGGTTTCCACGTCATAACCATAAACCCACGATTCGTCACCAGTTATGACCCTCTGGAGCAAATTTGGGTCGTCGCGGACAGAGTTTAAAATCTCATTAGCAATGTTCATGCGATGCTGTTTTTGGTCGCAATTGAGCAATTTTGGTACGAATTTCGCGGCGACCCGTCTCATGCCCAAATCATTGATAAAAATCGAATGGCACAAATATTTAGGCCTCAGCAACTTCTCTAACGGTGATTCGACGATTGGCCAATACCATTTTCTCCACTTCATTAATCTTTTCGTCTGTTGTTGAAGTGCTCGGGCGTCCGGCACGCTCTTCGTCGTTCACATCTTCTCGGCCTTCTGAGAACATTTTGTACCACCGATAAACGTTGCTTCGGTCCAAGGTAGCTTCTCCGTATGCCACAGTCAACATTCGGAATGCATCCGCGCACTTAATATCGTTTGTCACACAAAATTTGATACATCGAAGACGATCCAAAACACGTGCAGGCAAAGCAGCTGTCAACAATTAAGTGAACATTCAAAATGGCCGAGCTTGTCGGCATAAGTGAGAGACATGAGTACCAACATAACGCCACAAAAAAAAATCGAAAATCGAAATTCGAATATACGTAACCCGCGAAAATTGAAAATTCGCGATATTTTTTGAACACCCCTCGTACCCCAAGTAACGCCCCCTATTTGTCCTAGGGTAGGATCGCCGCTCACGTTAGCCAGCAGCTTTGCGGATGCATCGCTCTGTTACCAGGGGTTACCACGTGGAGGTGTGAGTTGACTTGAGGCGCAGTAAGCTACATACGCCCCCCCAACCACAGGGAAGTTCCTGTCTTCCGAAGCAGACCATTGGTACCCAATTGGTACCTCTTAAATGCAATGGTACAATACCGCTGAGAGTGTACTTTAAGGATTTGTATTCCATTTACTTCTGACATTTCATGCGAAACTCCAAACTTAGAAAACTTATATTTATATTTATTTCGGTACTATCCCAACGCTACAGATACATGGGTACTATAAATTAGTGCATTGGTCACAATGGTCAAATATAAGACGATATAATAAAATAAAAAATGTAAATAAAATCAAGAACATAACCTAAAATTATAATTTTAATGCTAAATTTTTTTTTTTTTTTTTGTGTATGTGTTTTTGTGTTTTTTCTTATTTATCCTATATACCTATGTTTGTCTTATGAGATGATTAGTTACTTTATGCTTGAATTGCACTGCGTTCCAAATAGTCTTAATATTATACGGCAGGTCATTCCAATAGCGAGCAGATTGAATAAAAAAGTGTTTTTCTGAGCTGGCCAAGCTTACACGCTGGCAAACAATATTATTTGTTCGTGTTGACACAGCTAGTTGAATATTTTGAAAGAGATATTGCGGCTCTTTAGTTGTTAAGATCCTGTGAAGCGATAACATTGTACGAGGTCTGATCCACGACTCTAAGTCCAGGCCAAGAATTTGTTTAGCAAGTCCGAGATATGGTCTCCGGACCAAGATTATATACGTATCTTACGATGGAGTTAAAAGTTACCCTCAGCCTTTGCATACTGTTTGCGTCACTACTGCCAAATATTTCCACACCATAGAATAGAGTCGGGATAAGACATGTTTTAGCGACTAAAAGCCTGAGATGAAGAGGATAAGATTTTGAGTAAGCGACAACTGCCTAACCAACCCGAATGTTTTCCCGGACGCTTTCATAATGTGGTTGCTCCACGTTAGGGTATTATTAATTTGGATTCCCAGGTTAGTGGTGTTCTCAGTATATTCCAGTGAAAGAAATGTCTGAATTTGTTTAGCCATGAGCTGTTCAAATACTTTTGCCAGGAAAGGGAGAATTGAGATGGGTCTGAACTCATTTTTGTCTTTTGGAATGGGTATAATTTTTGCATCTTTCCAACAGTCAGGAAATACGGAGGTCGTGAAAATCGTATTAAAGATATAGGTGATGTGGTCAAGAAGCATAGGTAATAATATTTTTAAGAACTTTGGATTTACATTATCTAAGCCTTCCGCATTTGACTTAAAACACAAACTTTATATACTCTGAGAACTTTTGGTACACAGTATAAAAAGAATTTTTCAAAATATCTATTCCATATGGTATTAATGGAACTTTCTTTTTCCTTTGTAATTTTGAAAAAAGAGTCGATTGCAGAGATTTCACCTTATCTGGTTGTTACCAAAGCTGGTGTCTCAGACATAAGTTCGGTGTTTGTTATCGGATCTTATTGTACTCTTCTTCTTTGCGACATTATGTATGTCACAACCGCTTAACGTTCTCGGCCGCTGCTATCAATGCCCGCCAACCGCTTCTGATTTGTGCTAGTTGGCACCAGCTATTCACACCAAGCTTGGACTCATAAAATAAAATAAAAACCCCAAATTCGGCCTGAAAATTCGGTTTAATATCGGTACTAAAATAATTGATCCTAAATATTAGAACAAATTGTTTGGATAAATGGAAAGCTTTTCTGCAATATACTGCAGGTATATCTTAACCAGAAGGCAAAAAACAGTGAGTTGTAACGACCACGGGTATGTGTGCAGCTAACTGGAGGCGTACTCTGCCTACGGGGTCGACTGTGCTCAGGGAAATTGGGGTGGGTCTTTTGCCACCTAGAAAGCTGCCCCGTCACATAACTAAAGATAGTAGACAGAGTTAAGGAAGGGACGGAATAAACAACCTAATGACTGGTCTAAAAGATCACACAGACCATGGTGGAACTAACTAGGTGAAGCCGTCAGCATATGCTGAGGGCCAATCTATCAATGCCTACTTGATAGAAAGAGACAGATTGATATTTGTTAATACTAATGCCTATAGACTCTTCCCATATTTATTTGTTTCCAAGTCCTTGGGAACTCGTATGAGTTTAATGTTGCTTCGCGCAAACGATTTACGGCAAATAACACGTTAACTCGAAATCTTTTCACACACTAAAATCAGAAATGACATCACGAATAGGACTATTACGACAAAACTACAGAAAAATTTTTCCGTAGCCTACCTTTCGCTTCAAGCACTCACTGCGTACTAGCCCTTTGGCCCTTCAAACAGAGAGAGTGCTGTCTCGGACGGCTTCACCTTATTAGTTCCACCATGACACAGACTATGCATTGTCGAAGAACTGAGGAGGTGATGTTCTTCTTCTAATACCCTCCCAACCTGTAAAGACTTAGAATCCATTAGCCTTTACCCTTAATCCAAATGATGCGAACAATTTACTTTAGGTGCCCATATAAAAAGAGTTTAATTCATATTTACTTCAAAATATTCACGTTGGTTATATAAAGAGTTCATATCCTTTGTTGGCCATCATTACAAATGGGTTTTGATGGATAATCCTGAATTTATAAGAATTAATTATAAATTCAAAATTATTCATCAAATTAAACAAAATAATTAATTAGAAATTATGCAAAATAAACAATCAAAACTTCAATGCTGTCCGCGAAGGCTCGACTTACGACTTATGTAAGAAAATAAGGATATATAAAAATATGTAGGAATTCAAGAATTGGTATGTATATATTCGGATAGGTTATGCACGAAAATATTCACTTTATTGCATTTATTTTTGAACTGACGGCTATGCCGTACTTACTCGAACCGATCCACCGATGTCAGCAGGCCTGATGACTGATGTGCTGTATGGACTTTAAAGTTAATTAGATAAATGCAAAGTCAATATATAAACGTACATACCATACCAGATGAAGTTAGATTAAAGTTAACAAACTTATAAATTATATTGCTTAAATGTATAGAACATCCAAGCTATTCGCCACGTCTCATAGATAACTTGAAAAAGTTTCTACTATGCAAGCGAATGTAAGTCACAAAAAGGTAGTTGGGCGACACACGTCAGTGAACCGGCCCTGGAACATGTTTCTCGAACTTTCTTGCCAGTAACAAGAATATGATCCTCGGACAGGGATTTAGAAAAAGCGGTTGGCACGATGAATGTACGCCTATCCAAGTGTCCGCGAAAGATATACTCCTAATCATCCAGTGGCAAAGAGTGGGTTAAGCAGCAAACACCGTGCGTGATTGAAAAATTCGTGATACCAACACACGCCAAGTGCCACTTCTTCGATCACACGGCAGATATTAGGGAATTAATCAGACACTGAGCACTAAATCATGAGAATAATGAGTTGGTGATTCTCAGGTGCATTTTAGCCATATTTACCTTTGGGCGCGATCTCGCAAGTATGTACGTATGCACATATGTGTGTGTGTGGACCACCAGACAATTTCGGCAAAGAAGTGCTTAGCAACGCAAGCGAATGTGCACGGCTTGTGTCAACAGCAATAACAACTAATAGAATCTAGACAGATTATCGAATTAGCTAAAGCTGAAATTCGCTCCCCTACAGAGTATTAAAACTTTTTTTTTTAAATTAAGAACTTTTTCTTAAGGGGTGAAAAACGAACACGTGCTGACAAGTTGTAAAAAATTTAAATCATTTTATTTTTTAATTCTTTTGAATTTTTTACTTCGTGATCTTCTTGAAATCATTGATGATTGCTCCATCGTGATTTATAAATCTTTTGGAGCAATCAAAAAGAATTGTATTTTGATTGCATTCATTTGATTTAAATCTACAAGATTTCAATTATTGAATTAAATCTAGAAAATGCAATCATTTTGATTTACATGTCAAATTTTATTTAAATCTTTTGAATTAAATGTTATCTGATTGAAATTACAAAATGAATTAAATCTGGTATTGATTTAATAAAATATTTTTTTACATCCAGTCTGTAAATCTTTTCATAAACAAATTAAATTTAAAATTAATTAGGCAATAAAATATATTAAAAAGCTATTATATTGTATATTGAAGGAACGCATAGCTGAACTAATTTCATCCTAGTTTCCACTATGTCGGTAAGCACCAGGAATTGGTAGTTGATTTGTAACTGTTACAAGTCGAGAAAAAATACCAAAGAGGATACAAATTATTAATTATAATTATATAACTGTCAATCAAGTTGAAAATCATGCCAGGATCAATGCTTAAGCGCAATTCACTATAAATAGATATGGCAATAACAACGCTAAATACTTAATAAATGGTTTTTCAAGACCAAAAAAGAACCTCACTTGACTACCCAGACTTGGTTATGACAATACTAAGCCGCGATTAATGCCATGGATGACCAATGATGAAGAACATAGATACAGAAGTGTCAAGCCATTTGGCAGAGACTGGCAAATCATAAAATCGCAAAAAGATACCAAAGATGATACAAAATAGTAATAATGCAAGACAAACTTTAATAACATTACTCGCTAATAGAATGAATTAAAGGTAAGTCGAGTTGACAATGACGCAATGACGCTTTCCAGAGAATGTGGAATGTGGGATTTTGCATGGTGCAACGCAGTTGGCCATGAAATGGGAAACGAAGGGCAACATGAGCTGAAAATTACCAAAACCAAGCTAGTGTTCCTTATGGATGAATTCAAAAGTCTACGACTTACATTTTTGGCAGTGAGTTAGCAGGGATTTTCTCAAATTGCCTTAGAAAGTGACTGACCATTTAGCACCACAAAACCTGGGCATTTCCAGTGTCATTGAATACGCATTAAACAGCAACACCAAACGAAATCTACAAGCATTGGGCACAGAACATTGTCAGTATGAGTGTAAATCATTTTCAATTTGAACCTAAGTCCGCAAATTGGCAACATGCGAATAATTCATGCGAAACACTTTGCCCATTCGGCGATGTGGACATCAGTACAAACTGCCCACTGTCCACTAAAACGCTGAGCATACAATTTCTGATCGATTACTCGCTAATAGAATGAATTAAAGGTAAATCGAGTTGACAATGACGCAATGACGCTTCCCAGATAATTGGCGGCTCGTGATGGCACCGTGTCGTATCGATAACTAGCCACTTATATCGATTGGTGGCTGGAGCTATCACCTCATGGAACGACTCGGTGATGCCACAACTACTCCGTCCCCAGTGACCAGGTCGGCAGCGAACATAACCTTATGAGGTCGTTCGTAGGTGCGCAGCGTCTTTGGGGGCTGTGAATCGTTTCCGGTTTCTTGTTCCCTCGCCACAAACGCCGGCTTAAGGCGCTCCGTTGAAACAGCTACTTCCTTGACATCGATTTTGATGACAAACACGCGGTCAGTAGGTCGTTTTACCACTTCGTAGGGCCCAGAATATGGAGGTTCTAATGGTTGTCGAACGCTGTCTGTCCTAAGCATGACTTGAGAACAATCATTCATGTGTTTTAAAACAAACATGCTTCGGTTCGATCCAATATGATGGGCAGCAGGCGCCGGTCGAACCAGACGCATATGCTCTCGAAATTTTTCGATAAATATTTTTGGGTGCAATGGTTTAGTCAAATCATCGAAAAATTCATTTGGGATTCGAATACGACTGCCATAGATCATCTCGGCAGATGATGTCCCGAGATCTTCTTTGTAGCTCGTTCTTAAACCCAATAAAACGGTTGGAAGCAAGTCGACCCAAGGGGTTTGTGGATTACACATGAGCTTTGAATGATCGATGCCATCTCTCTATCATGCTGTTTGACTGCCGTGGAATGAATACGTTTGCTGCCCACCAAGTCGCCGAGTGCCTTAAAAAGGGCAGACTCAAATTGAGATCCTTGATCTGTGGTGATCGTATGGGGACAGCCAAATCGTGAGATCCAATGTGACCAGAACATTGAAGCCACTGTGTCGGCAGTGATATCTTTTAAAGGAACTGCTTCCGGCCATCTGGAAAACCGGTCGATCATCGTGAGACAATAGCGGTATTCACTAACATAAGGCATGATTACGAAGTCCAAATGTACGTGGTCGAAACGGTTATCGGGCTTGTCAATCTTCTCAGGAATCATTTTGTTGTGACGATGTATTTTGGCTCGTTGGCAGCGTACACAGTTTCTTGCCCATAAGGTTACGTCCTTCCTCATCGACGGCCATACATACTTTCGCCGTATTTGTCGCAATGTGGATCTGCCACTCGGATGTGAAAGGCCATGTACAGAAGCGAAAACATCATACCGCATGGATTGAGAAATATATGGTCTGTTTGATCCAGTAGAGATGTCGCAATATACCATCACATTTCCATCAAACTGGACACGTTGAAGTTGAACAGAGATACTTCCTTGTTGGAGCTGATCCAGGGCATCGTCGTCTTGCTGTTCCTCTGCAATTTTTTTCAATGAAATTTCACTAGGCATCAAAATTGCGTTGAGTAGTGACAGTGCATCAGCTACTGGGTTATCAGGACCAGCCACGTGCACTATATTAGTCGAGTATTGAGATATAAAATCCAGATGACGTAGCTGTCGTGGCGATGTTTTCTCGGGTTTTTGAGAAAAAGCATAAATGAGAGGTTTGTGGTCTGTTTTAGTGTAGTGTGTAGTTCCTTTCGGTCTGAGTCAGCTTTCGAGAAAAGAATCCAATCGGGTGCCATCGTTCGTTGATTTGTTGCTCCAATGCTGCACCAATTGCCGTGTCTGAAGCATCGCACACAAAAGCCAACATTGCATCAGAAGCTGGGTGTGCTATGAGAGCAGCTTGTGCGACGGAAAGCTTGCACTGTTCGAATGCTTTCAGTGCCTCAGGACTTCATTGAATTTTTCGCTTGTCGTTCTTTTTGATCCCTTTGCACATTTCACTAAGTGGCGCTTGAATCTCAGATGCATAAGGAATACAACGGCGGTAGTAGTTTATAAAGCCTAGAAATCTACTAAGTTCAGCAAGTGTTTCCGGCCGATTGTATTTGGCAATAGCATCGATTCGATCCTCAGGTGGCCGCACTCCCTCGGAGTTTATGGTATAGCTCAGAAACTGCACCATAGGTTTAGCGATTTGGCATTTGTTCGTATTTATGCTCAGGCCGTGTTTCTGAAGTATTGAGAGAACAACACGTAGGTGCTGCTCGTGCTCATCCGGGTCTCTTGACATAATCAGTATGTCGTCGATGTAGCAATAGACAAAATCCATGCCTCTAAATATGCTATCCATAAATCGCTGAAACGTCTGTGTCGCGTTCTTCAAGCTAAACGGCATGTAAAGGAACTCAATCAACCCGCGGTCTTCTTAATGTCTTCGTCAGACATTGGAATTTGATAATAGGCGCGAACCAAATCCAATGTTGAGAATATGGTTTTCCCGTGGAGTCGTTCGGCAAAATCGTGAATGTGTACAATGGGATAACGATCTGGCACAGTCATCGAATTCAGTTTGCGATAATCTCCACAAGCTCGCCAGCCACCAGTTCGCTTTGCAACCATATGCAAGGGGCTGGACCAGGAACTTTTTGATGGCCGACAGATGCCTTGGTCGAGCAGGAAATTTATTTCGTCTTTTGCGACGGCGAGTTTTTCCTCAGAAAGTCGTCTGGGGCGATCAGCTACTGAAGTCCCACAAGTTTCTATATGGTGAGAAACATTGTGCGTACTCTTGGTGCTGTGTTTTGTTGGTGTCCTGGTGACGTCTATGAACTGCGCAAGAACACCTCTGAAATCTATGTTTTTGTTGAGTGTCGAAATGGTAGAGTCAATAGTACTGGGTATTGTACCCCGAGTAGAAACTCTCGTCGTTTGGTCGATTAGTTTTCTGGTGTTGAGATCGATGAGCAGATTATAGTGAGCTAATAAATCGGCTCCGATTATTGGTGATTGTACTTCAGCAATAATAAATGGCCATTTAATAGAGCGGCGTAATCCTAGATTGAGATCCAACACAAATGTGCCATAAGTTTTAATGGGCGTTTGATTTGCTGTAAGTCGTTGACGCTGGTCTTACATTTTACAGATGCCCGTGGAATCACGGATACTACTGAGCCTGAGTCGACCAAGGATCTTATTTTCGAAGAGCGATCAAAAATATGTAGACGAGGCTCGGCCAGGCATTGGTCGCCCGAGGACGAACCTCTCGAATTGTTGCTGGTTGTCATACAGCTGCCGCCAACCAGCGAGGCCGACAGCTGCTTTAGTTTGACGACCGCCAATACTGGCAGCCACGGCGGCACTTTTGTGCCTTGTTGCCGAACTCCTGGTGGTACCAGCATTTTTCCTTTGCTCCTCTCCCTTGTTGTTTGACGAGCCTCGGAACGGACGTGAGGGAGAGTTCGATTCGGAGCGTGATCCTCTGAGGTTTCTTATTTCAAATTGGAGTTTACTCACCGAGTCCATAAGTGACTGAATAGTCGCACTCATGTCAAGCTTTGGTGAGCGCGCGAGAGCCTCCACTCCATTCGACGGTGTCTGCTGATGGGAGTCGACAGCGAGTAAAGAGCCTGGTTTAGTCGCCTCCAGCATCTTGTCCGCAGTCTTCGCGAGTTCGCTCAAACCTTTCTCCTTCCAGACAGATAAGAGCGGACGAATGCATTGGGCATCTAGGCCATGAATAGAGCGCGAACTACATTATCGCTGCCAGTGGGAGGTGCAAGGCGTTTTATACGAGCCAAAATTTCGGTGGGCTTTAAACCCGCAGTATCAATCCCTTGGAGCAGACGATTTAATTTTGATTCTGCAGACTCATCGAAATTGACGAGCAGGCGATCCTTGAGTGCATCGTATCGATCTGCTGCTGGAGGTGCGGAGACCAGGTCTTTGCAATTATATCAAATCGATCAGCATCCTCGGTGACATTGTTCAGCCTAAGCGATCGCTCGAGTTGGGCAAACCAGAGCTGTGGGTTATCTTTGTTGAATTTCGGCACATGCAGGTGCGGGAGGGAGTGAAGTGCGCTTGCCAGCTGCTGCCGCATTTGTTGTAGTTCGTTTTGCATGATTTCCAGTTGGGCTCTCGATTCCTCTTCTGCCATGTTGATGTTGCTGTTGTTGCTGCTGTCAAAGAAGATTTCCTCTTCGTCACTCCTTGTGTCTCGTTGAGTGGAGCGCAAATTATATTTCGACATCTATCAATAAATATTGCATCAGACAATTTTTTGCACGATAAAACAACAACAAATTGATGCGCGTTGCTTGGCCGTAATTAAATTGAAAAAAACTTTGTTCGTTGTGATGTCTTGAATTAGTTCACACGTCGCGGTCACCACTTTAGTTATCTTTAGTAACTAACTTTATTAAAGCCGGGTATCCAGCAACGCAAAACCAAAAAATTCCTGCCAAAGTTCATATGAAAAAAATTGTGCCAGGAATTTTCTGTTTACGATTTCGTTTGTTTAGTATCCTGCAACATGACCAAAATCCACACATTGTATAGATAGCGGCGTATCGATAGCGGCGTTTCTTAAGCGTGTGTGGAACCTAAAACAGCTATTGCACAGCTCAGGAATATATTGTTGACAATTATTTTGGATATGATGAGCGTATAGATGGAGGCAAATGGGGGTGGAGAACAAAGCAAACGCCAGATAATGTTTAGATAAATATAATACAAGATTTAAATTAAAGCGGAATCTGTTTTGTAATAGCTTCATTCTCCCTTATTGCTACACATGCAACAGATTCATTTTGCCAAGGTTCTGACCCGGCTGCTGAGCTCTTGTTCTTATCTTGCATTCAAATATAACAGACTTTATTTAATTGGCTACCAACAATTGAGTCTTATTTCTTTTCGGGCCACACTGCATCGGCCCATTAACTTAGAACGAATTGTGAGAGCAATGTTCCTGATGTCGAGGTGTGATGTCATCACACCCGACCGCTCAATCAATAATAAACTACTAGACACTTCGTACTGAAATAAAATCTACAATGGTAGACCGAAATTAGCTTAACGTTATTTTTGTTTAAATTTATTTAAAATTCAAACGGGCAAAGTATTTTACTTGGGTTCCATCAAACTCAAAATAAATAAGCAAAATTCACATTTAAGAAAACCCGCAGTGCTGGATACAGGCCTTAAACAAAAACATTACACGCTAATAGAATGAATTAAAGGTAAATCGAGTTGACAATGACGCAATTACGCTTCCCAGAGAATTGGCGGCACGTGATGGCACCGTGTCGTATCGATAACTAGCCACTTACATATATCGATTGGTGGCTGGAGCTATCGCCTCATGGAACGACTCGACGATGCCACAAATGTGTGGCGACTCTGCCACCACTAGTCACGAGCGACAATTGATTACCACACAATCACGAAGATCATCTCTCATCTCCAGTAGGAGTCAGGGTGTATCGAACTTGGCACTGGCTGGCAGCCTCGGGCCAGCCCGCAATTAAGAAATCTTGTTAAACTAATTGATTTAAGTGAAACAATAATCATTATAGTCGATTAAGCACAACCTAAATCACACACAAACGCTCGTTTGGCGCGCACAAATACTACACGGCTGTCGCCAACATGCGACGTCTAGCTACAGACTTTTGCATCCGCACATCAACTGAAACACAACCGATTCTGGTTCAGTCGTGTCTTCTACGCACTCGCCTGTGAACCCGATCGACAAAACCCTCAACGCGAAGCAACCAAGTCCTCATCCGAGGCACATCGATTCTGGCTCAGTCGTGTCTTCTACGCACACGCCCGTGATCCTGAACAACAAAGCCCTCAACGCGAGGCAGCGAAGTCCTCCACCGAGGCAACACTAAGTCCTCAACCGAGGCAACACGAAGTCCTCAACCGAGGCAATACGAAGTCCTCAACCGAGGCAACACGAAGTCCTCGACCAGATGTGACTTCAACCATCAACCTCAACAAGAGGCAATATTATCCCGGCTCAATCCACCTTGCTCATCGACGCCCACTCGAAGCAAGCATCAACCTCAACGAGAGGCGACATCATCCCGGCTCAAACGATCTTGCTTAACGACCCCCACTCTAAGCAACCACCGGCCATCGACGCAACTACGAAAATCCGTAGTTTCTACCCATCTTATCCATTCGCTCCCACACGGTCACTGGAGGGGGAGTACTGTGGCGACTCTGCCACCACTAGTCACGAGCGACAATCGATTACCACACAATCACGAAGATCATCTCTCATCTCCAGTTGGAGTCAGTGTGTATCGAACTTGGCACTGGCTGGCAGCCTCGGGCCAGCCCGCAATTAAGAAATCTTGTTAAACTAATTGATTTAAGTGAAACAATAAATATTATAGTCGATTAAGCACAAACTTAATTCCCTATAAATGATTGTACTGTGGCGCCATCCGTTGGTAATATACCAAAGTGAAGGAAATAAAATGCATTTAAAGAAGTTTTAAAGTATTCGAACTATAATTTGAAATAGGTAAGAATGATTGTACTTGCTGTGATTGAAGTCGAGCGGAGACATTGAAATGAATATGTGAACTCATGCGTAAAAGGTGAGTTTACATATCCTATTTTCTTACTACTACCCGCAAACACTGATTTTTCGCGATTCAATTTTCTTACCGCTGTCCTATTTTCTTACTACTTTAAGCTAAAGCTAAGCTGATCCCACAACTCATGTATGAACCCTATACCCTCACTTCAGCCAATTACAGCTAAGCTGATCCCACAACTCATGTATGAACCCTTTACACTTACTTCAGCCAATTACATCACTTCTCTTACCAATATCGAGGGATGAAATAAAAAATAACTGGTTTTCAATTTCAACCTCACCCAATGACAATGACTTTCTCCAATTCGGGTTTGCATTTTCAACTACCTGGTACAGTGCAACATCGCTAACTCATTTCCAAACTGTATAAATTCCCTGATACGACTAATATTACGAGAGAAACAAGCATACACTCGACTTACAAGCATCATCATGAGCCAAGAAGAAAGCATGGAAATCATTTTCATCGACTTGGACTCTGAAGACTCCATCGACCTCTTAAAGACACCACCAAACAAACCAGGCGATCGCAACAGTCCGAAAGCTCCACTTCAGGAAGACTCGTCTGACGCCACCCCCTCTTCAACCCAGCCTGAGGATTCTAAGCCTGAGGGTGCCACCAACACCTCACAACAACACGAAGACTCCTTCGAACCCACGACAACGTCAACCCAAAAGCAACCTGATGACTGCAATAATACATCCCTCTTATTTGGTGACCAAACCGTTGAATTTTTATATTCAAATACAGAGAGCGAGCGCAATCCAATAATGACTAATTGGTCGTCAATCCTCCACGAATGCGGCCAAAGAGTATGTGTGGCCGAAATGTGTCCTTGCGATTGTGGCTTTTGTACTCACAGACCAATATCATCGCAACAACTACTATCGGACAGTGCTGACGTTATCATGGTAGAGGAAGAGAGTCATTCAACGGACAGTGCTGACGTTGTTATGGTTGAGGAAGATAGTCTTTCGACTAAAATTAAATGCTTCATGCCCTATTCACAAGATTCCTCATCCCCAGTTCAGACGATGAGGAATTACTTTATGCTGTAATCCAAGCTGAAAGAAGATCTAGTCTTGGCTGACCACCTGTTTAAGAATTCTATTTAATTATACTTACCGTATCAAATTTGAAAACAAATAAATAAAGTACCTCAGTAAAAGAATTATATGTGACGCATATTTTTGTAAAATTAGAAATGGACAAGTGAACGTCGAAAAGTTTTTGGTATGCAGTTTTATTGCTTATGGTAATAGAAAACAAAAAAGAGAAAACAGATTCAGAAATCTTAACTTAAGGCAGAAAAAAAACTTAAATTAAATTTTTACTTCATTATAAAAGAATTATATGTGACTCTTTCATATTTGGTTCAAATTAATGGTTTAATTAACTTAAATAAACAAAATTCGATTTCATTTAGTAAAGCTAATATTCAATTGACTTGCCATTATTCATAATAACTGAGCTTAGCCGAAACGGCATGGAATTAACCAAAGATTGTAGGTGAGATAGGTCAATTTTTGACCATTCTTGCTCAATTGCCAATTTGAGCTTGAAAGGTCCACTCATCGCCGTATAGCTGACTACCGAACTCCACCAACTCGTCATCCAATAATTCCACATACATTTCGGCATTCATTCTGGTTGATATAAAGCACATTGGACTCTTTCCTTTATAGCAAAACGTTGCCCACACCATCACAGTTCCACCACCATGACCACGCTTATAGCAGGTGCGACGATCCTGTCGCATAACTCGCCAATACTTCTTACAGCTGTCAGGTCCGTCCAAATTAAACTTCTTCTCGTCACTGAAAATAACACTACGCCATTCTTCATCCCAGAATTGGTACCTATGTGCAAACTCCATGCGTGCCTTAATGTGACGAGGTAAAAGCCTAGGCTTAGGTACCATAGTGGTATGTTTGAGACTCGGATTTTCATGGATTATTTGAATAATCCTACTTCTTGTTATATTTAGTCCCAATTGAGCCTTAATTTGTCCACTGCTCATTGAATCCACGGCTGCAAGACGTTAGATTTGACGTTTGCACCGGGTGTCAATAACGGTTTTCCGTCCACTGCGTGGTGTTGTGCCATATCCACTTGGATTTTTTAGGAAATTGCATATTGTATTCTTATGACGATTGAGTTTCCTTGCGATTTCTATGTTTTTAGAACCGCTTTCATGCATTCCAATGATCAATCCTTGCTCATGCTCCGAAAGGCTATTTCCACGAGGCATTTGTACTTCCTAATACACAAAAATGTTAGCTAACGCAATTTATTGCATATACGTATACTCACGTTTCAATTTAAAACAAAATTCTTGCAGTTATACCTTTTTAAACCGATTATTGAGCAAAATCAGGGAGCGAAATGCAAATGTCACATATAATTCTTTATAACCAAAACCAATAGGCACGCTTACTTTTTGAGCTAACGGTAAACCGAATATGAAGAGAATGAGGAAATGATAGTTGTTTATACATAACAAGAGATCACCAAAACAAACTGCATTCTCAGAAACAAAGTACCGTTACCTAAAACGCAAAGATCAGCAAAAATATTTTGTCACATATAATTCTTTTACTGAGGTATACCCAATTTATTAATCTGGTGTTCGACATTTTTATTGGGCAGAAACATAAACTCCCACACTTTTCACTTTCAGGTTTTACAAAAACCCTGTCACCCTTGTCTATGAATTTAATGACCTCATGTCAACCTTTTTTTTTTAAAGAGGGTGGGAACCTGCTGTTTTTGAAATGTGTGTCTCTTAATAACAAAACACAGAGATTTTCTCATTTGCTAATGTATTTAAAGCAGTGGTGTCCAAACTCACACACAATCACCAAACTTGCCAACCACGCGTGGCTGCCTTTTCAAATTTTGGACATCGCTGATTTAAAGGAACTTACTTCTTTTTTTTAAATTATGTTAATAGGAATATTAAAAAAGTAAAGGAATGTTTAAAAATCAATTTTGACATCGTCGCAAAAACAAAAGGAACAACTCACGAGGACAAACAAAGACAAGCAACCAACATCGTCCAAACGCAATCGAGAAACTGGAGATCTTGGTTCCCATGATGATGAGGCGCCCACAACTTCAAAACGAGTAAGGACCGTGAATGAGGTATTGATGCGTACATTACATAAAAAGCATCCAGTAATTCCAGATGTGGATTGCGAAATATGTGGTCTTTAAGTTAAAGCCAGCGCCTACAATACGCACTTGAGAACCAACTCACATAAAGACAAGGTATAAGCTCAAATGGAGAGTAACTCGAACGTTGTCTTAATAGAGTACTAACAGATCAATCGAGTACCATTGATGTTAAAGAGTTCTACTCTCAAATTAAAGCTGATATCATCCAACTAATTGATTTTTGTATGACAAAATACAGATCGAATAAGTTTAGCGTGACTTTGTTTGGTGATTACGTAAAACAAATCGATGACGGTAAAACTGTTGAATCATCCCTGTACGAACAAGAGCTGATCGAGGAACGGTTAACCACAGTGTTCGACTACTTGGTTACAGCGAGCAGCGAATTCCAGGAAAAAGACAGTGGCTGGGCAATAAAACGTTTCAAACATGTGGAAATCATTATTGTTAAATTGGAAAATATTTCTGCCGGTGGATATATTCCATTGCCCACAAATATAATGCAAAGAAAGAAATGCAACCATAAATGTCGAAAATGACGATGCTTATTGCTTTAAAGGGTGTCTTTTAGCAATGATTAAGTACCAAAGACTCGAGAGGGAGAACATCCCAATTAATCAAAAGAAGGACAGAAGGAAACAAATTCCATGTAATTCTGCCCATTTCATTGATATTGAAGCTGACATAATTCGTTATGATGGATATTTTCTAAATTTTACCGAATTCAATTCCCAATAACCGTTAAAGGCATTAAACTCTTTGAAAAGAACAACTCAACATTTAGTATAAATGTGTATGCGTTGGAAAAATCAGCCAAAAAACCAAAATCAAAGCATACTGGAAAGAACGATGACTTCGATGTAGTAGGTCCTACTGTCCGAAGAAATGAAGTAAATCCAAACCACTTAAACTTGCTCGGAATTTACAACCCAACCCAATCAATGATGCACTATGCTTATATCACCAGCATGAAATCATTGACTAAGTCCCAAAACGGCACTGGTAATAACGCTCAATTTTGTTATGACTGTCTAATGTACTATGCGAGTGATGAAAAAAACATTCCAAAGCATGCGGATAAGTATCTTCGAGCTATGCCAAAAAAGGAGATACTACTAGCATAAAAAAATTTCGCCTCCTGTAACAATATACAACATACAACCAAGGCTCAAAAACAAAATGCTTGCGCAGTAGCATTTCATGTTGTTCACCGCTATAATCCCGAATTAAACGAAATATGGTCCTATGAAGGTAAGTTCTTGGGCGAAATCTTCCTTATTTTTATTTGATTAATCTCATATTCATAATATATTTGCTACAGGTCCTGATTGCAAAGTTTTGCAATGCGCTAGAGGAAACAAGAAAGAAAGTCGGTCAAGCCCGACTATAACATACTCTGTACCAGTGAAGTGCTACCCATCACCGTTGCAACCGGTGATGCCCATAATTGTTTGTTTTCCTTATATCTCGACGACCGTTCATCCGATCTTTACCATTCCTTTGGCGGATCGTTAAATAATCCTGATTATTAAATATGTCTAGAAGGAACGAACCGTCTATCTAAAAACCTGTGGGAGATATGATGTTTTTCCAATTTTCGCGTGGCAAAAATTGAAAATAAACTTGATCTGCCTGCAAGTATTATTATTATTATTATTTATTTTATTTTAATTGCAACAACGTCTTCTAGACACAGTTACAATATAATACAACAAGAAAAA